>OY745783.1:0-388184 GCA_963556305.1 Platismatia glauca | reverse complement strand
ACATCATTTGAGAGCACCAGTCCTATCAGGATCAGAACACCAATATCATTCCCACCTGAGTACCCCAGTGGATTTGATATGGAGTCAATGAATAGAAACAAGTACAAGGACTGGTTTGAGAGAGATATCAAGAAGTCATACCCAACACAGTTGATCAGGAATCTGGCCAGTTTGAATCAGATACTGGAAACAGACAGCAACATCACCATTCAACCCTACCTGAGACCATATCCTCCTTGGCAGCCAACACCACTGAACCTGCAGATCCAACTAGCAGAAGCCAGCAAAGAAGACTCAGCAAGATGTCTTAACAAGTTGATTCAGGAACTATTTGGCAAGCCACATGATAATGACATCTTCTACACAGATGGATCACAGATGGGCAACAGTATTGGTGCAGCAGTCATCCATGGAGCAACCAGCCAAAAGTGGAACCTAGGATCCAAATTGGACAACTATGATGCAGAGATATGGGCCATTTAGAAGGAATTGGAATGGGCCATTCAGGAGAAATCATCATTGCATGCCTCAAATGTGTGGGTCTTCTCAGACAGTCAAGAGAGCCTAAGATTGATTGGCAAGAATCAAGTTGAGCAAGAAGCAGTTCACCAGTCAATCAACACCTTGGCTGCAATGGGATGCATTGTCCATCTACATTGGGTACCTGGTCATAACAACATTGCAGGAAACGAGTTAGCAGACAAAGCAGCCAAGGATTCCCTCAAGGACCTGCCAATGGCCAACACATGGATCTCAACCAGCTACATTCAAAGACAAGTCAGGGCCAACACCATTCATCAGTGGAGATGTCACTATGATCAGACCAAAACAGGCAAGCACTACCAACAGTTTGACAGACAACCAGGAGACCATAGGCTGCAATGGCTGCAAGGAGTTGATCGACTGATATTCTCAACACTCCAATAGTTGACATTTGGACATGGCTACTTCAGGAGTTACACTGGACTCATCAATCAGGAATCAAGAATGTGCAGGACTTGCCACAGGCCAGAGAAGACAAGAATTGCGTAAAAACCTAGGCAATTTTGGGTTGCCTACACTGTTGACCACCAAGAAAGGTATTGAGAACACCATCCAGTACCTACAGAAGACCAGAATAGCAACCAGAAAGTGGATACTTGGTGATGCAGGTATATCAGATGATGATGCAGGGGGTGGGGACAGTTGGAACAGGGTTAGGAGGATGAGGGCAAGAGGAGAACAAATATGTTACCAGGAAATGGGGGCAAGTTCAATGTCTAAAGGTGGTTTGGTGGTTGCATGGCTATGTGACCAGCCAGACTCATGATTATTTGTTCATAGTTGTCATAGCCCTAGGCTGCATACAGAAATGAAGAAATTAAAAATTAAAAAATCTGAATCTTCTGCTGGATCCTAATGGCTGGGGGTGGAATGTTTGCCTCAATCTCCATTGGATCAGTTGGTGAAGTTCTGAAGACTCCCAAAATCCTGCGCAGTGCCTTGTTCTGTAGTATCTGCAGTTGTCTCAAGTGTTGCTTCTGTCCTTGATACCAGATCTCAGCTCCATAGTCACTGACAGCTGTCACACAGGCAAGGTATAGCTGTCTGCCTGCATGTGCACTCAGGCCCCATTCAGAGTTCATGAGGCGCAGTATTGAATACATTGCATTAGTTGCAGCCATGATTCTCTTCTGCACATGGCACTTGAAGTTCAGTTTCCAGTCCAGCCAGATTTCAAGCCACCTGACAACTTCCTTGGGATGCAAGACTGTTCCATTGGGTAATGTGACTGTGGTTGTTGAGGCCTTGTGTGACTTGTGAAAATGTATCAGCTCTGATTTGGAGTCATCAAACTGCACTGCATTCTGATCAGCCCATTCAAAAGCCATCTCTATCAGCTTTTCCAGGACTTTGACATTCTGAGCTATTGTCTTTGACTCAACATAGATGGCCACATCATCAATAAAGCTTGGGGAGTGAGCTCCAGATCCTAGTATGGCCATCCTGATTTTGGGGAACAGGAATCTGATGTATATCAGGAACAGTATTGGTGATATAGGTGATCCTTGAGGAATTCCAGTGTCAATTTAGTGCATTTCCTGTTTCTTGCCATCAAATGCCAGTGAGATAGACCTTTGTGGCATAAAGCATTTGACCCAACTGATGATCTGTGGTGGTAGGTGCATTCTGCTCATGATGTGGATCAGTTGGTGTACTGACACATGGTCAAAAGCTCCCTTCACATCCAGCAGGACACATGAGACCACATGATTGTTGCTTTTTGCCATTTGGATATCATGCACCATTGCCATGACTGCATCAATTGCTGAGCGCTGTTTACGCCCACCCATCTGATCATTGTCCAGTATATCAGGTCCAAGGTAGGAGAGCCTAGTAGCAAGTATCTTCTCAGCTACCTTTCCCAAGCAGTTGAGGAGTGTGATGATTCTGTATGACTTTGGTAGCTGGCTGTCTCTGTCACCAGACTTCTTGAGAATGGCTCCTATTCCCTGGCGCCATAAGATGGGATGGTATCCATGGCGTAAGACAGTGGTGTATAGCTTGTTCAGTATGCCTGGAATGGTCTTGTAGGCCTGTTGGATGATTCTGAATGATAAGCAAGTCAGGTCCAAGTGCTTTCTTTGGACTTGATGTGAATATTGCATTCTGGATCTCCTTGTCAGTGACTTCAATCCAGGGCTCTAGCCTAGGGGCTGTGTCTGCCTCTTGGCCCAAGTCTACCTCAGGGGGCTTGGGGTACATGGCTTTGATGAATGCATTGTATTTGCCATCAAAGTTGATTTGTGGCCCAGAGTCTGACTGAATTGATGGCAATTTTTCGACTTTGCAAGCTTTTGTGTATTTGTATGCCTGCCAAATGTCATTGCCTTTGGCCTGTGACAGCCAGTTGGTCCATATTGCTCTCTTGGCCTCTCTGATCTTGTGGAAGTAGTTGTTGCGGTATCTGTGAAACTCCTTGAACAGAAGACTGTCATCCCTATTCTGCTTCCATAGTCTTCTGGATCTGGCCATTAGGGTACGCAACTCTGAGAGCTCTTGGGTCCACCATCTTTTAGAAAACAGTGATAACTTCTTGTATGGGATGGCTGAGTCTGCAGCACCAGAGATATATGTCTGAACCAGTTCTGCTGCTTTGTCCATTTGGTGACTTGTAGGACTCTCACCCAGTAGCTGTCCAAGTTTGACTGATAGTTCACACCAACCTTTCAACAAGACACCATGAAACTCAGGCCAGTTTGCTTTGTCCATATTGTATGCTAGTGTTGAGAGAACTGGGCTGTCAACAAACTCCACACTTTCTGATAGGATTGAGAAGTAGATAACTTCATGATCACTGCCAGTGGACCAGTCATCACATATGCTCCAGTCAGTAACAATCTCAGCTGTTGCCTGTGTGGCAAATGTCAGGTCCAGGACAGAGCTGGCTCCATTGGTGCAATACTGCTGATATGTGCTCTCATCTGATGTGTTGATCAGCTCACAGTTCTGTTGCTTCAGCCATTGAATCAAGGCATCAGCTCTGACTGGGTTGTTGACTCGAGTTCCACCAGGAGTGATGAGCATTGAAGTCTCCACAGATGATGGCCCTAGCTGGTAGCTCAACTGTGGACAGTTTCCTTTCAACTGTGTATTCATGGTCCTCACTGCCAATCTGTTTCTCATTGTAGACATTGAATATCAGCAGATTGGACAGGTCATTTGTTGATATGTCTAACACTTGGATGTCAGAGTCTTGGCATATGTCTGGGCGTGGTGTGACTGTCATATCAACTGTGTTCCTCTTGGTGACAAATGCCATCACTCTTGGTCATACTCCAGTGTTGGCTGGAACAATGCAGTTGAAGGCAGGATGTGAGATTGTTGTAACATGATCATTGCTCATCCATGCCTTCATTTGATTCAGATTTGCTTGGAGGAGAATAACACCAGCTCCACAAAGCACGTCAGCCTCACTACTGGGTATGGCCTCCCAGCAATTGAGCAAGACTACAAGCAGTATCATGCCAACGCTAGGAATTGACTCCTGCGCAAAGAACAGAGCCATTGGGCCAATACTTGGGATTAGATGTGGGCAACTCTCAACAACAACCAAACTATTGCTGCTGAGGCCATTTGGGAGGCTGTCACTCATTCTACTGGCCAGCTATTCTTCCTCAATGGCTATGGAGGTACTGGCAAGACCATGCTCTAGAATACCATGCTTCAAAGAGTCCAGAATGACTCCAAGGTAGCTATCGCTGTCGCCTCTTTGGGAATTGCCGCCATTCTTCAAGTTCAAGGGGCCACACTGCTCACCCTTGCTTCAAGATACCCCTCAATGCTACTGCTCAGTCTTCTTGCAGGGTTTCAAAGAAGACTGACTTGGCCGACCTCTTGGTTGCCACAAAGTCTATTTTTTGGGATAAGATCTTGATGCAGAACCGCTACAATATTGAGGCCTTTGATCAAATGCTCAAGGATATTTGACAGAATCCCGCTCCGTTTGGTGGCATTGTCACATGCTTCTGCGGAGATTTCCGTCAAATCCTCACTGTCATCAAGAGGGCTGAGTCTGGACGTCTTGCTTGGGGTACATTGAGGACCACATACCTATAGAATCACATCACGGTATTGAGACTCACCAAAAACATGAGGCTTCAAAATCCAAATCTCACTGATCAAGGCCAGGTTGATATGGGGGCATTTGCGCAGAGCTTCCTACACGTGGGTAATGGTACTGCGGCAAGCAGTGGGGAGTCTCATGCTGTAGATTGGTCTACTGGCTGGCTACTTGAACTATTCTACCACTGCTCTGATCAACACAATATACAGTGATCTCAGCCATTGCTCACCCAAATTCTTCACCTCCAGGGCTGTCCCTTGCACATTGAATAAAAATGTCGCCCACTTCAATTGTCAGGTGCTTGAGAAGTTTGCTGGGGCAAAGACTGTGTGTAATAGTTGTGATTAAGTCATCAATCAAGAAGACAGCTTCCTGCTCCCTACTGAGATTATGAATGCCTTTGAACCAGCCTCATTGCCTCCACATCATTTGGAGTTGAAACCAGACTGTGTGTGCATGTTGCTTCAGAATCTGGAACCCAATAAGGGTTTCTACAATGGAACATACCTACAGGTCAAGCATATTGAGAGTAAGACCCTTGATTGCCGAGTCCTCGGAGGGTAGCATGATGGCCAATGACACTTCATACCACAAATACCCCTTGCTCTACCTGATTCAAATAATCTACATGCCTTTTTCCGCCGAGTACAGTACCTAGTTTGCTTGGCATTCAGCATGACCATCAACAAATCCCAAGGCCAGTCACTACAGCATGTAGGCCTCTGCTTATCTGATAACCACCGAACCGCAACAAATGTGATTTTCTCCATTATTATCTACGCTACCAGTCCACCAACATCATATGATCTACTGATCACAGCTGATATCTGTTCTTTAGACTTCATATCATTGTCACTGGCATGAAAAAGCTGTACACAGTCCCCTTTGCAACACAACCAGATTTTACACACAGCGCACCCCCCCCTTGACTCTGGGAGCGGCTCACCTATTCCCACTCATCTCTCTACCAAAACCTCGATTTGTAGTCGCTTTGGTTGGGTGATAATAGGTGGGGGAGGTGGGATCTTTTGATGGGATTCTCCTTCTTTGAGCAACTCCACAACCACTTGCTCCAGGAACTTCTGGTGCTCCTGACGCTGTGATCCTTCTAGCTCACAGAGCGTAAAAGCATTAGAAAGACTCCCGTCTAGATGCCAGTTGAATAAAGGCATCCAATTGCGATTGCATGCTTGCTGACTAGTGTACACGGCCACCAAAGCATTGAATTGATCTACTTCCCCCATGTACTTGTAGTAGTTGGCAAACAGCTTTGGAACCTTGAATTCCTTCTCTGACACATCCTTGCCATTCTCCTTGAAAGCAGATAGAACAACGCGCGCATTTGTACTTTTTCTGCTGGGACGTTTTCTCTTCTTGAGGTCAGAGTCATCTACTTCTCAAACGCCATATGCAGTGGTAAGTCCCAGAACAAGATTATTGTCTTGCCAAGCTACCAAAAGAATATCTTTCTGAACCACTGCTGCAAGCACTCCCCATGGAATATCCTTAGCAAACTTCTTTTTCATGTCCACAAGTAGCTCTGGGAGATCTTGTCAACTTGGCTGCATGGTTCCACATATCGCTATCCCTCTTTCTCTTAGAGCCACTGCCAGCTCCAAAGTGGTGAAGTAGTTATCTGAAAAGAGAATGGTACCAGGAGGTAGTGTATCAGTGGCTAGTTTGAGTACCATAGCTGAGGTATCTCCAAGATTCTTGACTTTTGGTCGCCCTTCTGGACCTTGCGCAGGAGAATACCATGAGTAGTTGTAGAGATAACCCTCATCACCAATTGCAAAAAGCTTGTATCCCTCCTTAATTGGCTTGCCTGGGGCTATTGTGGAATGATGTGTGCGCCCTGTCTCCTTGATCATGCATTCATCAATTGCTGCGTTGGAACTCAGAGTACAAAGAAGCCGCCAATTTTTCCAAATCTCATCTGCAAATGGAAGCATCTTCTTGTACCATACAGGCTGCTTGTATCTACCTGTTCCAAATGGTTGTAGAATCCTCATTGTCGGGATCTGAACAGTAAATCATCCATCAAAGGAGAACATAGCGGTCTCAAGCCATTTTGTTGACTATTATTGCAGCCACTGGAGCAATCCCATCGGTTCTCCAGTAATCATGAATTGTGGGAAAGTGAAAGATTCCCATATAGATCGTAATTGCGACAAAGATGTTTAAAGTATTTGTGCAGAGCATCTCCCACACAGTAGTTGTCCTTTTCAGCGTATTTGTGCAGAGCATCACCCACACAGTAGTTGTCCTTTTCAGCGTATTTGTGCAGAGCATCTCCCACACAGTAGTTGTCCATATGAGACCAAACACAGTACCAGGAGTGAAAAACAAATCACCTGGAAGATGACTGACAGCTGCGCAATCCTCAATTATCATTGGTTGATACTCTGGAAGGGATGGGATGCGCTGGAGAAGGTTGTCACGTTTTTCCAAATGTTCCTGTCTGCCTTTGGCCTTAGTGGCTTGTTTCTGTTTTCTTAGGGCCCGATCTAATTTGTCCTTATCAGGAGCAGGTAGAGTAGCAATTTGAGGCATTCTGGACTTGAGGTGGAGTTATTCATGGATTTACAAAGGCCGCATTGTTGATGTTCGCGATTTTTCGGGGAAAAATTTGTTGCAATTGGCTCGGCAGTTATCAGATATCCCGAGGTCTTTGCACATGGTCAACTGTATGTGGCATTGAGTAGTGTCACCAGCAAGGCAGGGCTATTGATCATAGCCCCAGGCAAACTACCACAAACGTAGCCTACACAGCCGGAGAGATGTATCAAGAACAAGGTAATCAAGCAGATTCTTCTTCCTCAAGCAACGTGATTGGTCATTGAGTAGGGCTTAGTCAGCAAGTAGGGGTAGATGTAGGGGTAGAAGTAGGCCGAATATTGCATAGAAGCAAGTAGAGTCTGATTTGAGAGTAGATATGGAAGCCTGAGAAGATATCGGAGAATAACAGCATCACTCGGGGGTGTCAAAAGTCACCGGATTGCGAATTTTAGCCGGCTACTGCTGTTTCTCACCGATTGCGACAGCGGTCGAAGCTTGAAGATCTTTTGACAAGATGATTTACGTACATCTTCCACAGCTTTGACTTGATCAACTTAGTAGAATTACTCTCTCGTAGCATTCAACATCGCCATGGCATCTCTGCAATTCTGGCCCTGATTTCCTCGAGAGTAATGCGCTTCCACTCCTCCTCAATCACCGTGCGGAGCTCATACTGATCTCTCCAGTCCCGTTAATGTACCCACTCATTTAGAAGATTCCAAATGGCCTCAATTGGATTGAGATCAGGTGATTGTGCAGGGTGTTCAAGAGTCTCAATCCAGTTGTCATTTTTCAGCTGTGTAGCAATATTCTCAACACCAACGGCCTCATCCTCCTTGCTTCTAATCTTCTCATGACTTGAGTCACCGTCCTCTTGAGGGATCCCACGCTCACACATAATCCGTAGCCAGTTTACCCTCTCACAGTAATCTAGAAGCTGATGTTTGGTGTAGTACTCCATGGTCATATTGTTTCTAGTTGACTTAATGTCAGGATTATGGGGAAGGCTTGCTTCTCATTGGCAAATGCGCTCTTGATACTCCGCTTCATTTCCACTCTTAGGACGTCAAAGTGGCTTTGAAGGCTTCTCAACTACAATTTGAGGTCGATCGAGTTCATTGTGATAGAACTGTAGCTTGCCTTTGTGATACCAAGAAATATCTGCGGAGATATGAACTGAAGTACCTTGCTGTGGAGGTATTGACTGTGGATTTTCAGGGTTCTCAGCGGTCCCAGCTTCTCAAAAAACGCGACCTTGTTGTGTAAACCCAACGTCCCAATGCTTCTCATCAGTCTATACAACAAAACTCTAGAAATCATCAACAGTGTAATCTCCATTTCTATGCCCGTATTGTAGTCTTTCTCCTGCATTCTTGTCCGACACTTGCTTGGCTGGGCGTTGCTTGTACATTTGAGTGTTCTTGGTGTACTTCTGAGAGTTGCGTCACAGCATGCGGGGATCAACTAGAATTTTGTGATGTTGAAGCTGACGTTCAGGCTTTTGATTCCGTACAGGATTATTGACATCAAGTAGAGTATCGTAGGTAGATTGATCAACTTTGGAAGGACGTCCAGAACGCAGTTTTCCATGTCGTCTAGTACCAGGGGAGCCTTTCAGCTTTCTAAGCCGTAACCAATCTCCGCCTGTACTTGTTGGGATGTTCTTTTCACAACAGATGTCTTTGATTGTTTTCCCATGCTCTCGAGTATCAACAGCCTCAAAAAACTTGGCTTTCTTGCGAGTTGTAGCCTCCCGACGATGAGGAAGACACAAAGGTGTGTGGGGAGGCTCCATAGTTGATCATTTGAGTGCTTACAGGAGTGTTTACAGGAGTGTTCGGTGGGATTTCTACAGTAGCCGGCTAAACTTCGCAATCCGGTGACTTTTGACACCCCCGAGTCAATAGGTGGCAAATATGGTGCTTATCGGTCATATTCTCGACTTTCTCTATATAGGGTTAGGGCATTGCTTCCATTTTAATTCATGGGCCTAAACTTGTAAAAGATGAAAAACATAAAATTATCCATCTTATATTCATTCGACATTTTGATTGAACTAGTTTCGGAAATCCTAAGTGGGCATACAAAAACTGCGGCGCGAACCAGAAAAATTTTCAAGTCAACTTGTACGAGGATCTCGGGAGCCACTCGCAATCCATCAACCCATCATTCCTTCTTCGGTGGTGGTGGGAAGTACGCATCCAACTGCTTGCCATTCTCTGTGACGACCTTCTCACTTCCCAACATGACGACCAGGATTCGGCAGGGTTCCTTCGTATGATTGTACCACAGATGCATAGTCCCTCTCTCTAAATAATTTTGGAGTCAGACTGTGTCTTTTGGAGATAGGTTTGAGTCATGAAACAGGTCCCGGAAGTCTTTAATTCCCGAAAACAAGTCGCGCAACACAATTGTAGTACGAATCGGAAAGAATTGGCTTGCCAGGGAATGGATAACTCACGCAGTACGTAGTCCCCAGCTTTGATGATCGTTTCGTCTCCGCCGTCGAGCTTCATCGTGATCTCTCCAGATAGCACTACTCCGTAGTCCAAGCTCAGTGTTCGATGCATAGGGCTTCCTCCGCCAGGGGGAATGTCAGTGGTAGTGAAGATGGCCCCAGCTGCAGGTGCACGAGGGACGGAACTTGCGAGGGTGGAGGGAATGTGGCTGGTGTTGGAGGCGGGCAATTGGTCTGTAGAGTGGATGTTGACGAAAGAGCTGCCGGCAGGGCCGAACGGGGAGAAGGATTTTGCTAGGCCATCGGAGCTAACGATGGAAGTGCCATCGGAGGAGTGAGACGCCGTGACAACGCGAGGAGGGGGGAGTGGAGTAAACGACATTATTTACTATTGTAAGGGAAGATCGATAATGAAGCTTTCACAAAAAGAAGTCCCGTATACAGAGACAGGACGATGTCCAAATTCTTTCTTTTTGATCTTATGGAAGGAACTAGAGGTGCGATGTTGGTAGAGAATGAAGGAGACAGCGAATACTCTTATACTCTTCCCTTCAAACAACCTTCGCAGCTAAGAACAGGGAGCCTGCTCACTGGTGAAGGCCGATAGACCGAGGGTTAGTCAAGGGCGGAATGGCAGCCGGTGATATATTCAACAATCTTGACTAATGGCAATAGTAGCACTGGTGGCTAATTGACGCAAGATGGATTGTCGCACTCTCGGCGTTCACTTGTCGTCGGCCTTTCGGTCTGATGCTGCGGAGATTAGGGCGGTTGTCGGTGGGTGGCTCGCAATGATATGTTTCAGAATGCTGCGCCACGTTTGTCGCAAATTCACATTCATGCGTATGCCGAATGATGAATCTTCGACGTGCCGCTATTGCTCCAAGAGATGTCATCATTTCAAGACTATCATTGTTCAGAGTCCATCATCGTCTGGATCTTGCCTGCTGTGATCTATCACCCTTGCCGAATTGTCCTCGCTTGTTGGCTATAAAACCCTCTGTTCTCTGCTTTGTTAGGTCGAAACTCTTACAACAGACCCAATTTGCACCACCGAACCGTTGGCATAGCACAGAATTCCAGATAAACACGCAGGTAGCAAAGCAATATCTCAATTGATTTGATGCATGCGTGCCTGGATTCTACTAAATTTCGGAATCAGTCAGACGAAGGTCGGAACTGGCGTAGACCAAGACCAATGAGCGCTGTCAGGCCCTCACTGTTTCGATTCCAAGGCTTGGTGGTGGTTTGTTTTCCCTTGAACGTCCCTGCAAATTCCCTCTTCTCCAACGAAATTGTGTTTTAAGCTAGGGCTGGCTCTCCTTGTGCCTGGGTTGAGTATCGAAGGATCATTTTCCATGCAACCACATGGACTATCGTCCTTACCCATTGGATTGAAGATGGCTCCATGTTGTCTCTTCATCCCATGGTCAAGGTCCAGGCGTTTTCCGGGAAAGTTTCGGTGGTCTGCGAGGAGCAACCTGATGGGCCGGCCGGAACGCTCAGTGCTTCTTTTGAATGAAAACGCCCTGTTTGGTGAAGCATATGCAGCGCAGATGGATACTCCTTATTCTCCGTCTCTGACCCCCTTCTTTGTTGCTGGTATCATATTTTTGTTCTCAATGTCTCTAAAGACGATCCTCGCCATCAACGCAATCAGTCTCGAAGTAAAAGATCTTCGCAAATGAAACGAAGCCTGGTGGGTTGCCTACTCCTTTGTACTTTTCCCTCGCTGCTGCTATCCTTTCTCAGTTCTAGCCTCGGGGTTTCCTTTTTCGAATACTACTGTTCCGTAAAGTAGACCCATCAAATTGGCACTAGCTAGTGCTGGTTGTAGAAAATTGTTGCGCCTACCGATCTCGATGGAGCGCAAGTTCGGGGGAGAAAGTCTGAAGACGAAGTTGTCAGCGCGGATGGCCCGCCTCACAAGGCTTGATTTGTATTCTATTGTATTCTTGCTGTGCGGTATACCTGTGCCCAACGCTACCCGAAGCAGGCCGTTGCTCGGACCTCGATAGACGTGATGAGGCCTATCTACATCCGGTCATAAGATCTGATTAATGTGTTGAGATCATATACGTCTCTTCACAAAGAACAAAACGCTTATTGTGTCTCCTCCTGCATCGAATGCAGCGTATGGTGCTGTGATTGTAAGCCACCTATGCTCCTGTTCTTTTACTTTATAAGTTTTCTTGATTCTTGATCGATGCGGAGAGTACCAGTATGTTTGCTCTCGTACCAAGGAAGCCGTCATCGAAGATTTGCATTTCTTTCAGAGCGTCTGGCGAATCGGCTAGAAAGTATCGCAGATGATCGAAAGGATTGTCATGTGTCCTTTGATTCTCGTGAAGCGAATGGAAAGTGACCACCTCTATAGTTAGGATTGGGCTGTGGAGATCGATAGCTGGGGGACCCGTGCTGTTCCCCATGGAGCGAGGCGGAATAATTGGCTCGAGGGAATGACCGTGCTATAGAAGCATTCGCATTTGCATTTGCTAGCGGCGTTAGCTTACATGAGACTCCGATGCAGCTTCTGGAGCAAGACTACGACTACAGAAGCATTCGACCTGACCGAGACCCTGGCATAAGCCTCTGAATACTCTGCAAGTATTGCAGAAACCCCGCTTAAAGGATGCGTGCAACTGTAGAATCATCAACGAGAGAAGAGCGCAGCCTTCTAGATGCGCTGTTTAGGGCAGGGGCAAAATTCAGGGACATATCACCTTCTATGCCCTTCGATCCAGTTCACTTGGACTTGGCAGTTCCTGCGTAAATGTGCAAGCTCCATACCGGTCCAACCAAGCTTGATCCTCTCCGTTTGCAAGAAAACGAGTTGATTCCCACAAGGGGTAGAGGTAATAAATACACAGCTGGTAGGAGGATGGCCATAACGTGGAATATGAAACAGGAAGAGACGCTTAGTCCGAATACAGGAATTGAACGTACGTCCACATGGAGTGATCAAAGAGAAACAGCTGTCAGATCAGGCTCCAGATGCAAATAGGCCAAAAAGCTGTAGATCGTTGACAATGGGTCCAACATAAACCACGGGTATAGAATTGGGAAGTGGGCGACATCATGGAGCCGACAGATGGCCATGATCTCAGCGGGATATACGGACCAAGCCTCCACGATGGGTGGACAATATTGGTGCTTGTTGGTCCGAGTAGATCCAGTGTTGACATGTTCTTGGTCACATGGTCAGTGCTGCGAACTGGGGGCAGTCGTTGCTCAGTGCTCAGCAGTGATCATTGATATTGGGTGCAGGCGACGATTGCCCAACCAGCACAACGAGATGAGGCTTTTCTTTTCCGCCAAGTGAACAGCACACATGGCGGACTTTATTTCCCGTCAGCATGGATCTCCTCCCCTCGCGAGTACATCGACTACACTTCCCAAAGGGAGCTCCTCGGCTGATGGCCGGGTCACGCGAGTAAAGTTACCTTGCGGATGCTCGGGATTCAAGAGCCGTAGCATGGACGATGATCAATCACAAACGATCAATCACAGTTGATCCGTCACTAATACAATGCAGGAGTCATCGTGGTGGCATCCGGGGACCACTTTCCATATATTTTAGTGAGGAGTGGAGATCGCGGGAGGGGCGCTGCGAGATTTGGCACCGAGCATTTCCATGATGATTTTCGTGGCCGTGCATGCCAAGCCTTTGCCGGAACCCCCTCGCCCCTACTCGCCCCTACTCGCCCCTACTCGCCCCCCCACCTTGGTCTCGCTTGCCCTCGTTGTGGCAAGAAGCCGAATTGAATAAGTAATTGATGATCGACGATCGACCCCTCACGATTCATCACGAATGCACAATTCATAATCGAAAGCCTTTTTTAGGCGTTTTTAGGGCTTGCGCCAGAGTTCAGCTTGGCGTTATCCAGCCCCAGTCGTCCCTTTTCCCCTTGGCCAACCCCTTTCCATTTCTGTCTTAAACCCCCATTCACCTCTTACCACTTTCGAACTCATCGCGCATGTTCACTGCTTCCCAACCAAGGGAATTCCTCCCTTCTCGATCTGGAACGGTGGTCAAGCTTTGGTCCTGACATCCAATCCACATCCCCCGTCCTCATTCAGAAGAACATCCCCCGAAAAATCCAAAGTCAAAAACATTGTACCCACCCCCGGACCACATTCGGGCTGAAACACAACATTCCAAAGTGAAAAAGTGAAAAAGACAACAGGGCCCATCCATGATCCCAGAGTGCCAGGAGGGAATAATCCGAACCCAACGCTTTTCTGCTCTATCTTTCGCTTAGTCATACCGACATTAAGGCAAGCGTCTCCCTTCTTTCCTTTCCCCTTTCCGTCCTCGTCTCCATCCAACACCCAAACTTGACCCTTTCTCGATGAGGAGCTTTTGACGACAGCACGCTCTCTCTAACCCAACGCAGTAACCCTAATCCAAACATATCAACATCCATACCGAATCGGGTCGAATTCAAACATTTACCACTACTCACTTCATATCTACCACTCTCATTGTCTCGAGTCGCCCCTCAGAAATGGCCGATATTGCTGATCCTAATGCCTCCCCCGGCGGTCACGACGACGCGACCGGCAACGGAAATGGCGCAGACCCTCGAGGCATCAAGCGTCCTCGCGTCAGTACTGCCGCAGACGACGATGATGATGACGATGACAAGCCCGGACGGGAGAGGAGGAAGATTGACATCAAATTCATCCAAGACAAGTCTCGTCGGCACATTACTTTCTCAAAGCGCAAAGCCGGCATCATGAAGAAGGTATGCTTGGCAACAACAAACTGTCATCGCGCGACATCCCTCAAGAAGACGCTACCAACTCAATGCTAATTCATCGCTTTCCTCAGGCTTATGAGCTCTCGGTCCTCACCGGCACACAAGTCCTGCTTCTCGTCGTCTCCGAGACTGGACTAGTATACACCTTCACAACTCCCAAGCTACAGCCTCTGGTCACGAAGCCCGAGGGCAAAAATCTTATCCAGGTTCGCGGCCTTCTTTTTCCATCATGCTATACACTCGTCCTAACGCTTTGATCTCTAGGCGTGCCTTAATGCGCCCGAGCCCGCTCCAGGGAATGAAAACGGCGTCGACGCCGAATCAACCGTCGACTCCCCCGAAGACGTCAACCATGCGCAGATTCCAGCTCCACAGGCAAGCATGCCTCGAGGCGGCGGCATGGCACCAAATTACGGGATGACACCGGAACAACAACACCAAATGGCGTACCAGCAGTATATGCACAACCAGCAACAAGGCGTCGGAGGACACTACCCCATGCCTCCACAGGGTATGATGCAGCAGAACTCCTCATCTTAGAGAGCGAATGCTGAGATGCGTTCTGCCAGAGCGATAGATGGTTGCGTTGAATGGAAATATGCAGGGAATGGAATATTGATACGCGGACTGTACTAATCCAAAAGACATGCCTGAAAAGCAAGCGCAAGTACACGATGGGGGAGGAGTCTAGGCGCAAACATGTTTCGGTGTTTGGTTGCTTTGTCTTCTCATGCATGCATGCTTCGGCCCTCGACATGAGCGAGACATTTACAGTTCACACAATAGGGCCATTGCAAATAGATGGGGCGAGGATGATTCACTTTGTACGTGCGAAAGCAGCTATGGTTTGTCTTCTAGCTTCATCCTTCTGATCACCAATCAACCTTTCAGTACCCCTCCTCTTCTACCTGCAGCCCGCAGAACTTCGATGATCAGTCTTTTTTCAACCACTGTGACATTGAGCCTAGGCCGCGCCAGCGCGCTCGGTTTCGATAAACTGAGTTTGCCTGCAACTGTGTAGTAGAGATAGAGAGAATGATTCCGATTCGAAGCATCAAAAGATTTTCGTTTCTTTTGATTTGCACAATGAGCCAAATAAGTAGGGTTCCTCCTCACCAAACCTGAAGACACCTTCAATAGGTATCGCACGAAAGTGGAAGAGTATCTAAAATTCATAGTCGAGAATAGTATGCCTTCTCAAAACGCTACGAGTAGCGGCGATCTTCCGCGGAAGCCAAAAGAGCTTGCGTCAAAACATTCCTCTCCCTCTAGCAACTTGCGCTTCAAAACCAACCATGCGGCTCTGCTCAGCGAATACTTCTCCGTCTATGACTAGAACACTTCATGCGCCCATAGTTCCAATGCGGTAATATGGGTCAGCTTGGCGGCCTCTCGCCGCAAAGCAGCGTTGCAGTAAGTCGCAAGGATAGATTGCTGGGGCAGGCGTCGTTGTATATACTGACCGTGGGGATTCCTCAGATCGGGATCTTCGTTGGACTCATTTCCACTTCTGTCCAGTCGCTAGGGCTCACATTGCAACGAAAGTCGCACATCATAGAAGATGGGAAAGACCCCAATGATCCCCGCCGGCCGCCTCACAGACGACGGAGATGGCAGGTTCGTTAGCGCAATGTACCTCTGAGCGTAGGACGTACTGCTGACTCTTCTTTTCAAGCTTGGTATGCTCATGTTCATAGTTTCGAACATCGCTGGAAGCACAATCCAAATCACCACCCTACCTCTTCCGGTCCTGTCGACGTTGCAAGCTGTATGATTGACGAGATCTTTCCAGTCCCAGGATGACTGCTTACGGCTTCACAGTCTGGCTTGGTCTTCAACTCTATCTGCGCTACTATCATCCTCGGAGAGCCATTCACGCGGTGGTCTTTCGGAGGCACAGTCTTAGTCTGCTGTGGAGCTGTGCTGATTGCAATATTTGGAGCTATTGGAGAACCTGCGCATAATCTCGACCAGCTGCTCGCACTTCTGGAAAGGCGGCAATTCATAATATGGATGATCGGCCAAGCAGTCCTGGTGGCAGCCATCATTGCTGGGGCGAAAGCTCTCAAATACATGAATCCCTGGACCAGCAACAGTCCACGGATGCGCCTCTTTCGGGGAATGGCTTATGGCGCTGTCAGTGGAATCCTGTCTGCACACTCTCTGCTGGTTGCTAAGTCAGCAGTCGAACTGCTCGTCCGTACCATCGTAGACAGACATAATGAGTTCAACCGATGGCAGTCCTGGATGATTCTGCTCGGCTTGCTCGCTCTCGCCCTTACCCAACTTTACTACTTGCATCGTGGCCTGAAACTTTGTTCCACTAGCATATTATACCCATTTGTCTTCTGCGTGTACAATATCATTGCTATCTTAGACGGCCTCATTTACTTTGACCAATCATCACGACTCTCTTTACTTCACGCACTTCTGGTAAGCTATCGCCAACAGATCCTCTCTATTTGGGTTGGATCGGATTGTTAAATCATTAACAAGACTGCAGATTGCTCTGGGCACCGTGATCCTCCTTATCGGCGTTCTGGCTCTCTCCTGGCGCCTCAACAATGACCCGGCAACTAGACCCTCTGTCTCTCAAGGAACGCTCACGCCGGGCATGGGCTTCATCGACGACGACAGTGACCCCAATGCAGAGGGTAACAATCTAAAATCTCAGACAGACGAAGAGGCGAGACTAGCTGGTGGAAAACAATCGCCCTTCCATAATCAGCGCATTTCCTCTCCAAATGATCCTCGCACGCCCACCACGAAGAACAACGACCTGTTGAGCATAACTCGTCTGCACAGAAAGAATATTACGGAATCTGAGGAGATATGGGAAGAGCTGGAAGACGACGCTCTCGCTGACATGTCGCCTTTCTCACAGCGAAGGAGCAGTGCACGATCCACACCTGTTTCAAGACTATCCTCTCGAGGGAATCCCAGGGACGAAAATACAAATGAGTCGACGGCGCTTTTATCAAGGTCTGGCACGGGCAGGAGCTACAGGGACAGGAGAAGGAGACGTTCAACGCCAATTTTGGGGATCCAGGGGACGGAGAGAAGGAGAAGGTCGGCATCATCGCGAGAGGTATTGGGCGGCTGGTGGAGGTTGCAAAGGTGGTGGACAGGAAAGGACAGGAAGGACAAGGGAAAGGGCATTGGTAATGGCAACGGGAACGGGAGTGGCGATGGTGCTTGACAGGGGTAGAGAAAGGAGTACCAAGGCCCAAGGAGGAACGTCTCTGAAGTGCTATTGGCATGCATTAAATGAAATATTGGGTGGCGCTTGAGCGGTGCATTAGCGATAGGACTCCAATGGTTAGACGAACGTGAGGCTTCTGGCCGCACATCTATCCAATGATAGAATGATTACCTCAAAACGTGAAAATTAAGGCTTCAATCAACGCTAAGGACTAAATCATGCTGTTGTGGGCGAGTTCTAGCGATTGCTGGCCAGGGCAAAGTTTGCAAACTTGTCAGATTCCTGCCTTGGACTTGCACGACCGACCAAACTTAAGCCTCGCACGTGGAGAATCAAGTGTGGGATGTTCCAAAGAGTTCTTTGTGGATTGATGAATGATTGGGCTGGCCAAAGTGTCTCTATATGAAGGAGTATAATCCACCAGGACTCCAGCTTTAAGCCCTATTTGACATGGCTCTGGTGACACGGGTCTGGTAACACGGGTCTGGTGACAAGGATTGATCGCCGCCTCAAATAATCGAGCATATGCAGGCTGCTACTGTTGAAGACAGGGTGGAACTCTGTCCACTCCACAATGTAATCAATCAATTGGCCTCTGAAGCTCCAAGAAAATCTAGAATGTCTGCTGTACTGATTCGTCTTTGGAGACAAAGTTGTTGAACTCTGATGTTCCCACTGTTCAACGCCGATCGAAGCTGTTACACCCTGGAGGTATCATCGGCTGCATCATCTGCTTGCGTGGCCACCAACCTATCTGGATGCACGATTCCCGCAAGGAGAGTCCTCTGAGTACCATCGATACTGCCCGTCGCTGCAGCTAGCCTCACTCCGATGGAAGAGAAGACCAGCTTCATCGGTCCTGCAGGAAGTGACCCGCTACATGGCGCGAGCCAGTCTATAATTTCGTTGATTGCTGGGTCTAGATCTGGCTGCATGCCATGCTCGAAGCTATGTTCTCCTCCATACTTTTTAGGGATGTTGGCGACGTCAATGAACGATGCCAAGATTGGCAGCACTTCGTCCTCCTTTAGCATGATGAGTTTGGAGGCTGTGAGAGGATCAAGCCAGTCTTTGGCCCATTTCCAGAGCTTTGGGAGGTATGACGGAGCACCGATGACCTAGTGATTGTCGGTTAGGTTCTTAACGTGGTGGTGCTTTGGTGGAAAAACATCCACTTGTGGGATTGAATCGTTTCAACTCACAATTACACGATTTAGGATCTCTGGATAGGCATCCGCGAGTATTTTGCTGAAGAATTGTAACCAACTTCTGATCCTCCAAATCTGCAACAAGGATACATCCGAGATATCGGCTATGACTGTGGCCTGAAAGATTGGTGCTTCTGGGCTCGGTCTCTTGCGGACAAGAGAGCAAAGAGGCAAGACAAATCTGACCATGCCTTCAAACACGACGAGCGAACGAAGGGTCACCGCAGAAGGCATTCCAGTCGGTGTTGGTTGTGAAGTAGATAGAGAATCGCAAGACTTCTTGTAAGCTTCCAGATTGGAAGTATGGTACTTCAGATCGAAGAGGCAGATGGGCAAACCTCGCTTGTCCCGACGGCCCGTCCAGGCCATACACTGCAACTATGTGAGAGAATGATATTTATGGTCTGGGAGCAGGACACACTATCTTGTGACTCTCTTCGTAGCCCGCGACATCAACATTCTCATAGAACTTGACGAATCTGCTGTCTTTGCGCGCTTGGCATGCTGCCCGGAAGAAGTCGAGTGCTTTTTGGACATCGAATTGGCGAGCACGTAAGAAGCGTCTGCAAGCGGGTCGCGCGGAAGTTAGGAGAATGCCTAACAACCATGGCAGGAAATCACAATCAGGTGCATATGGCAAAAGCAGGCTTGGGAAATGGGATGCGATTATGATAAGATATTGTTTTTAAAGGAGGGTAAGCAGAGTGCGGTATGGATGGTGTGAAAGATGCCTTGTTGCAGGACGATGAAGAGGGCAAATGAAGGAGAATTTTTACCCATTGGATGCAACGATGGCAGTGCTATATTTCAAAAGGGAGGGAACCAGAAGCAAAGGGCACTCGTCAAACATGAGTGTGACATGGATTGGAGACCTGAAGTCAGTGACTCACAAGAGGGTGACATTGTCGTTGATACCGTCGCAGAGATCATCTGAGCTGATGTATTGGGGTCTAGCTAGAAGGCCGTTCGCCTCGCATTCGGATTTGAAGTGGTGGAAAGCGGATGCTTCAATCTTGGATAGGTCTGACAACCCGGCCACATTGGCTTGCCGGTCCATGTTTCCCCAAGCAGACAGTGTTGGAAGAGCAAAGACGCAGAAATAAAGGAAAAAGAAGAAGAAAGAGGAAAGAGGAAAGAGGAAAGAGGAAAAAGGAATCGCTGGGGTGGAGAGCTTGGGAATTGTAATAGAGTAGAGTAGAGTAGAGTAGTAGTAGAAGAATTACAAGCGTGCATGACTCGACGAAAAGTGGTGGGTGTGAGGGGGCTCACTTCACGCTACGCTTTTATTGAAGTGACATGCTCACGAATGTTTTATTCAAGTGATGTGCTCAATCAGGTACCCAACACCTTTTCATGTTGATTATTGCCTCAATTGCGTGGACTTTTTAGATGATCCTAACACACGATTCGCCGTGTCGAGAATGTAAGCAAGTCAGCATGTAATGGAAAAGGAAAAGGAAAATCCTCTGGTGCCATCCTATGTATTCTACAACCTTATAGTAGTACTCCGTACAGAAAATAGGTAAAGTAATCTCACAAAAGTGACAGAGGAGGATAAGGTACAAGGTACGCTGCCTTACCTTAGCGAGGTATCCGTAGTTCCGTACTTTACTCTAGGTACTGATGAAGTACTCGGTACTTTACGAGTACCTAGGGCTAAGTAAGTTGAGGTTTAGGCCAGACTAGTAGACTAGGTACTTGGCTCCTGCGTCAGGCGCGACAAGAAGAAGCAATGAGTATGCTCCATATCATCGCTGCTCTTACTTCTCTTCGATGAAATTTCCTCAGCTCCTGTGCGACCAAGATATCCAGGCTACCCAAGATCGAGTCCAGGGCTGCCATTGAGCACTTTCCAGGGCAGACCACCAGCCCAATCTGCCAACTCTCCTTATTCCCGTCCTAAAATACTTTCCCAATTTGTCTACAAACGTAGACGACAAGATGTCTCACGCCATGTCGGACGATCAGGTACATCAGCCATCCAATCCCAGCTTGCGTCATGGAGGCTTAAGCATAGATTTAGGTGGCCGGCGAACTAAAGAAGATGACTGCCTTCATCCGCCAAGAAGCCCTCGAGAAAGCCAAAGAAATCGAGATCAAGGCCGACGAAGAATTTGCCATTGAGAAGTCAAAGCTCGTCCGCCAAGAGACTTCTTCGATTGACTCGCAGTACACCAAAAAACACAAGCAGGCATCCATGTCGCAGCAAATCACCCGCTCCACCCTAGCCAATAAGACGCGCATAAAAGTGCTCTCCGCGAGACAAGAATTGCTGGACACTCTATTTGAGAAAGCCAGGGATAAGCTGGCGAGTTACAGCGAAGACAAGGCAAATTACGAGGGCATGTGCAAGGGGCTGATCCTGGAGGGATTGTATGCATTGAATGAGGACAAGGTGACGGTGAGAGCAAGGAAGACCGACTACGATATCGTGAAAAAGGCGATCAATGGCGCGAAAAAAGAATATAAGGAAAACCTGGGAAAAGATATCAATGTTGAGCTGGACGAGAAGAACCCGCAGCCGGAAGGATCGTATGGCTCCCTTTCCTTCGCTTTTACTAGAATCTACTAAATAAATCAGGCCCGGAGGTCTTTCAATCGTGGGCGGAGGTGGTAAGATCGACATCAACAATACCCTCGACGAACGCCTAAAGCTACTGGAGACCGACGCATTACCCATGGTCCGGGCAACTCTGTTCGGTAAGAATGAGAACCGTAGGTTTTACGATTAATTGGGTTACCTTATTTTACAAGCTCAAGTGGATCGGCTCATGCATGAATGCTCCGCTGGGAAGGCTGTCTGTTGTTGTAACACATTACTTGCCTTCTGGTCCGATAGATGGCATCCCGTGTATAATATTCCAGACATTAGAGACGGGCAAAAACATGCAGGAGCGTTATAACACTCGTTGCCTGCGCGTTTTGCGCACATCCTTTACGAAGCTGCCACCGTGCCTAATTTACCTTGTCTTTGCATGCTGTCCGGCATAGCAACGCACGTACCTTGCTTCCCCTTTTCGACAAAATTTTCCATCATATGCCTAGCAGCACTTTCGACCGTTGAGTCTCCAAACAAAGACTTTGGAGGAGGTTTCGTTCGAACACCGTACGACAGCCGGTATTGAAAGGCTTCAAGCGCCTCTTTGGCTTCTGTCCTTCTCATATGCGAGGCTCCTGTGTCGACGATGTCGGTGAACATAGACTTGATCTTCGAGGACAGCACATCGATGTCATGGTTGAAAGCCCTTTCTGCTGTGGCGGCAGGAAAGGACGGAGGATCACCACAGTCGATGGCAATACTAAGGATTGCAATTGCAGCTGCTAGTTCGCCATAATCCGTTGCATTACTGGTCACGAATTGTGGACCCTCGAGATGGCGAGCAACACCTCGGAGATCTATTGTACCATCGGCTTGCTGGCTCAGATACCCAATGTCTTGGAAAAAGCACGCGAGCGCGAAGCGTCGCCGTAGTAGGATCAGCCGATGGGAAGAGGCTAGTACATTTTGGAGGAGTCGCAAGCGCAAAGTTGCATCCGTAATGGATTTGAAGGCTGTTGTCATCACTGTCTCAAGCTGTTCGAACCTTTGTCAGCTTGGTTCTGCTCTTATCCGTCTTGATCACCTACTTCACGATCACGACTCTGCTCAGGCATTGACTCAATCAGACCTGCAAATGCGTCTTCGATCGCACTTATGATCTGACAGCTGTTGGCTATAGAATGGTCCAATGCCAGACGGCATAATGTGCGAATCAGATGGATCCTCGATTCAGCACCTAGATCGCTTGCTAAATTTTGAACGAGATCTAGGATTGATAACAAGCCTGGCCGGCTGACAGCCTCAATGCTCTGCGACAACACTGTGTGGGGGATTATCGGTTCGTCAGTGTCCAGCGCTGCAGCGGTGGCTCCAATTTTTCGAAATAGCATGTCAATTCGTTCGGGCGACAGTACTAAGGCTAGGTGTTTTGATGCGTCTGTGAGTGTAGCGATGTAAGAATACCTCAGGTCATCCCTCGACTCGAGACATATCGCCTCCATAATCCAAAGCAGGATATCCTCTGGCAATCTTTCCTTCATCGCAAATGCGCCTACGTACCCACTCAGAAAAGCCTGTTGTCTTGAAGATGTCTTCCCGAGTATGCCTCCAAGACGGTCATCCTCAATGATAGGAAAATTCGATTGCTCAAGTAGAGGTCCCTTTGCCTGCTTATCGAAAAAAGACCACGATTTGCCATGATGTAGCGCTTCTGTCCTCCGGATTGCGGTCTTCAGTCTGCTTATTTCGCCTTCATCCCCATGGTCCTTCATGGCGATATCGATGAATGCTGCATCAAATGGCCCATTCGTAGACACAACCCCCACGCTTCCACTGGCAGATGCTTTTTGCTGCTCGAATGATTGGAGCATCGCATTTGCTTGGGCAATATCGTCGACAGACGCCTCTTCTTGTTTCCTGTGTCTTGCTAGCGACTCGAGATCAAATTTGTATTTATTGGGTTGTACAGGAAAAGCCGAGCGTAGCGGCGTAGCTACTTTGTCGGCTTTGGTTCTGCGTCTTGTGCTCACGCGACGCCCATCTTCGGCGGTCCTGTTTGAAGGCAATGCAGATAAACGAGGCTCTTGGAAAGATGATTCCTCCCGAGGTTCTCGGGCCTTCAGCAGATCTTTTAGATCCTTGAGTGAAGAATCTGAATCAGACTCGTCTTCTGAGTTTCTTATCACTACCTCCCCGTTCTTCACTACACGTTGGCTACTCATTGAGCTTGTGCATTGCGAGGCAAGGACGCCAGTTTCTCGCGAGATCAGATCATTGGAAATGGGCGTAGGCGGCAGGTGTGAAGTCTCGTTCTTGAAGACTTGAGCAGGTGTAGCTTTATCCATGGGTTCCCCATCCTGGGAATCTGGTGGCTGTCTGCTTGAGCTCCTCGAGGTGACCCTCGATAACGTCCCTTGTCCTGGATGCTCCCCTATTCGATCAAGGCTCTGGTTTGTTTTCGTTTCTTTCGGAGTGGTTGAACGCGATCTCCTGATTGCTCGAGGCTCTTCCCCATTGTCATCGGGCAGTGAACGTTTATTCAGACGAGGAGATTGTGTAAAAGGCTTGAAGTAATTAAGAATGTTGGTGTTCTTGTACATAGTCGCAGCCAGTCTCTGGCGCCTTGCGATTTACGAAGGCTCAAACAACAACCAACGGACGAGTGATTGAGTACTTAGGTATCGTTTCAGGCGCTCGGAGGCTTTGGCGCGTCGCGCTCATTACATAGGACACGCAGATCACGTGCTGCCAAGCCTTTCCGAAGGATTCCTGATTCTTTCAGGACGAGGACAATGACTTCCGAGTAGCAATATTGTCTTTCTTGTTGGGGTATAAGAGTTCGCAAGTCAGCAGAGGTACGTCTAGCCTTTACCTGAAAACAAAGGACAGAAGATTTTACGGCCGAAAGTCCTGAGTCTTCGCAGCACAAAATGTTGCTTACCCGACCAGCCTTACGAGAGGTACGGTGTACGTGTACCTTACTGTACAGTATACCTAGAGTACGATCGGGGCCCCCAAGTTGGCACGGAGATTCAACATACGTCAGCTACACCAGCCTGTAGATACTCTGTAGCTGCCATTGACTTGACATGATTGAATTGGGTGATTCTTTTCTTTCACATATGTACGTAAGATTACCTAAGCTATGTACTTAAGGTGAACAGTACCTAGGTATCTTGCACATCGGACACCTTCTCATCCGAAGGCAGAAAAGTCAAAACTTACTTACAAATCGCCGGAGAATAATCATTGATCCTCCAGCGTCACCGTCCCTTAAGAGTCCGCTCGACAACCTTCATTACCCTACTTACTGTCCACTCCTCACTTCCACCAATCTCCGTCCATACCTAGTCATCTATACACTACGAGCGACGCAATCCCAATGAAAGTCAAAACTCATTTCCCTGGAATCCATCGCTTGTTATCCCATACGCAACGAGTCTAAGCCGACCCTCCCGTTCCTAATCTTTTGTCGCCTCAGCCCATAACAACATTGGACACCAGTTCACTTTCGCTCGCTCTGAATTACTGGGTTTTGCGTACGAAGATTCCATACTTTGGTCCACTCGTTCGACCCAGTCTGAAAGATGTTATGTTGATGTTGCATTGGCGGGGCACACAATATCTTACGGGCCCTCAGCAACGGAATACCCGGATGATTACCACCAAACGGACCCCGTCTCGCCGCGATGGCAATCCAACCATACCAGGAAGACAGCAATGTCTCGAATCCTATCAAGCGAATTCGATGGGCGACAAAGCGTGTCACTGGTGCCAATGGGCAGAGAAAAAGACACAGCATAATAGACAGGCTACATCATAGAAAGGCAGGATCAAGCGAGAAGAAAAGGGCGTCTGTGGAAGGCTCGCAACTAGATGGTATACAAGAGGAATTGGATGCTTCATCGGAGAGCGGCGACCAAGAAGACTCAAGGCGGAGAATATTCTTCAACATCCCCTTGCCCGACGATGCAAAGGATGAGGATGGGCGTCCTTTGGCTAAGTACGCCCGAAACAAGATCCGTACAGCGAAGTACACCCCATTGAGTTTCATCCCAAAGAACCTGTGGTTCCAGTTCCACAACATCGCCAACATATACTTCCTGTTCGTTATCGTCCTAGCGGTAAGGAAAATGCTTCACTCCGTTACATCTTGCTTTGCTGATGCATCACGTCGAGTAGTTCTTCAGCATATTCGGTGCTTCCAACCCTGGTTTAGGCTCCGTACCTTTGATAGTCATTCTATTTGTCACGGCCGTCAAAGACGCTATAGAGGACTGGCGAAGGACCGTACTAGACAACGAGCTGAACAACTCCCCAGTCCATCGCCTGGTTGAATGGAATAATGTGAACAGCTCCGCCGACAATGTCTCATTGTGGCGCAGGATCAAGAAAGCCACGACTCGTGGGATCAAGCAAATTTCGAGGTCCTTCAAGAGTATTAGCCAAAGAAAGTCTCGCGATGAAAAGACATACGCCGAAAGAGCCTTGGATGAGCCTCGACATTCCACCGAAACAATGCGGACTCGAAATTCAATGATGTCTTCTCGGACGTCGTTCCACTCTGTGCAAAGCCTGGCCGATGTAGACGAAATCCAGATGACACCAGTACCATCCCCGCAGCCGGGACAGCGAGGTGTGACAGAGAGCAGCAGATCTGCTCCGAGAGAGCGTCTCGGTCCATCATTTCCTCACAAAGAGGATAATCTTGTTCTTGAAACGGCAGATGGCAAGCTGACTACTCCGAGCGGAAACGAACACCAAAGTCGTCCACCCCCAGCGAAATTTTATGGTAACCTTATAGACCCGCTAAAAAGTGTTCCCGGGAAGGCCAAGTTCAAGAAGGATCATTGGAAAAGTGTCCAGGTAGGAGATTTCCTGCGCATATACAACGAGGACCAAATACCGGCAGACCTGGTCGTCTTGTCCACCTCCGACCCTGACGGTGCTTGCTACGTGGAGACCAAAGGTCTGGATGGGGAGACTAATCTGAAGGTGCGACAAGCTTTGCATAGTGGGCGTAAGGTCAAGCATGCAAAGGATTGCGAGCAGACGGAATTCGTGATAGAAAGTGACGCTCCTCAAGCCAACCTATATCAATATAGTGGGGCGGCAAGATGGATACAAAAGGATACCAAGCATCCTGCGGAACCTGGAACCCAAATGGCGGAACCAATTTCTATCAACAATCTCCTCCTCCGTGGATGCACTCTCCGCAACACCGAGTGGGTTCTTGGGGTGGTCGTTTTCACCGGTCGGGAGACAAAGATCATGCTTAATTCTGGCATGACTCCTAGCAAACGTTCCCGCATTGCAAGAGAGCTGAACTGGGATGTCATCTACAACTTCGTCATCCTCTTTTTCATGTGCCTTCTCTCGGGAATTATCAATGGAGTGATATGGTCGCAGGGCAACAATTCCTTGGACTACTTCGAATTCGGTTCCATCGGAGGAAAACCCTCGCTAGACGGATTTATCACCTTCTGGGCCTCTGTGATTCTCTTTCAGAATTTGGTGCCCATATCGCTCTACATTTCTCTAGAAATCATCAGGACTGCTCAGGCGTTCTTCATTTATAGTGATACTTTTATGTATTACGAGAAGCTCGATTATCCCTGTACGCCCAAGTCGTGGAACATTTCGGATGATGTTGGACAGATCGAATACATATTTTCTGACAAAACAGGAACATTGACTCAGAATGTCATGGAGTTCAAGAAGTGCTCTATCAATGGGCTTCCTTATGGAGAGGCTTATACCGAGGCTCAAGCTGGCATGCAGAGGCGCCAAGGTGTCGACATTGAGGCAGAGGGGGCGAAAGCACACAAACAAATCGCTCAGGACCGTACCAAGATGCTAGCGGGCCTCCGAAAGATGCATAACAACCCCTACCTTCACGATGATGAGCTAACATTCGTTGCTCCTGATTTCGTCACTGATCTTGAGGGCCAGTCCGGGCAGGAGCAGAAACTGGCGACCCAGGAGTTCATGCTTGCTCTAGCCCTTTGCCATACCGTAATTACGGAGAGAACACCAGGAGACCCACCGAAAATCGAGTACAAAGCCCAATCGCCTGATGAAGCGGCTTTGGTGGCCACAGCGCGGGACTGTGGTTTCACCGTGATCGGCAGGTCCAACGATGGCATAATTTTGAACATCCTGGGCGAGGAAAGAGAGTACACGGTACTCAACACTCTTGAGTTCAATTCATCCAGGAAACGTATGAGCGCCATCATACGTATGCCAGACGGCAGAATCGTTCTATTCTGCAAAGGCGCCGACAGCGTCATCTACTCACGATTGAAGCGAGGAGAGCAACAGCAACTGAGGAAAGTCACAGCTGAACATCTTGAGATGTTTGCTCGTGAGGGACTACGAACGCTATGCGTTGCACAGAAGGAAATAGGCGAGAAAGAATATCAAATCTGGAACAAGGAGCATGACCTTGCCGCAGCGGCCATCATCGACCGAGAGGACAAGCTTGAGATTGTTTCCGACGCTATTGAAAGAGACCTCGACCTCATTGGCGGAACGGCAATTGAAGATCGGTTGCAGGACGGTGTCCCAGATACTATCGCTCTGCTCGCAGATGCCGGTATCAAACTTTGGGTGCTCACTGGTGACAAAGTAGAGACGGCCATCAACATCGGTTTCTCCTGCAATCTTCTCAGCAATGAGATGGACTTGATCGTTTTCAAAGTGCAAGACGACTCACCTGAAGCCGCGGAGGCTGAGCTGGACAAGCATCTGGTTTCTTTTAATATCACCGGCTCGGACGATGAACTGAAGGCCGCTCGCAAGAACCATGAGCCACCCGGACCTACACACGCTATTGTCATCGATGGCGATGCCTTGAAGTTGGTGCTGGAGGAGAGGCTACGCCAGAAGTTCTTGCTGCTTTGTAAAATGTGTAAATCCGTTCTATGCTGCCGAGTAAGCCCCGCCCAGAAAGCTGCCGTTGTTCAGATGGTCAAGAATGGATTGGATGTCATGACTTTATCCATTGGTGATGGTGCAAACGATGTGGCGATGATACAAGAAGCTGATGTAGGGGTTGGGATCGCCGGTGAAGAGGGTAGACAGGCTGTCATGTCCTCCGATTATGCCATCGGTCAATTCCGCTTCTTGCAGCGACTGATTCTTGTGCACGGCCGTTGGTCCTACCGACGTTTGGCAGAGACCATTGCGAACTTCTTCTACAAGGTACGCATGAAGCTACCACATATTTAAATCATCAACGCGGTCACTAACTTTGTAGAACATCGTCTGGACGTTTGCCCTTTTCTGGTATCAGATATACAACAATTTTGACTGCTCTTACCTTTTCGACTACACCTACATTCTACTCGTCAATTTAGCATTTACATCTCTTGCGGTGATTTTTATGGGCATACTCGATCAGGACGTAAACGACAAGGTCTCGTTAGCTGTTCCACAACTATACCGGAGGGGCATCGAGCGGAAAGAATGGTCCCAAAAGAAATTCTGGTACGCACTGAAGTGTTTGTGCCCTCACCTGTTTGCTGACCCTGCCTAGGCTTTACATGTTAGATGGAATCTACCAATCACTGATATGCTTCTTCATGCCATACCTACTCTTCAGGCCCGCCACCTTCAATACCAGCAATGGTCTGGATCTTAATGATAACAAAAGGATAGGCGTGTACACCGCCACTGCGACCATCGTAGTCGTGAACCTGTACATCTTACTGAACACCTATAGGTGGGATTGGCTGATGTTATTGCTCGTTGCTTTCAGTATCTTACTGATCTGGTTCTGGACTGGGGTGTACACTGCATTTCCTTCCTCCGATCAATTTTACAAGGCGGCACCCGAAGTCTATGGCGAGCTTTCGTTCTGGGTGCTTACGCTACTCACCGTCAGTATATGTCTGATGCCCCGATTCACGATCAAGTCCTTCCAGAAAATATATTTTCCCAGAGATGTCGATATCATCCGAGAACAGATTCGGCAAGGGAGATTCAATTATCTGGATAAGTATGAGGCATATGTACCACCAGGAAAAGTGCCATCTGCGGCTTCGTCCGATGTTTCTCAGCCTGCGAAAGCGGCCCCAGGTACGCGAACACCACTAGAAGATGATGAACGACCTATTTACCCACCCTCGTTAGCCGCGACAGGCACCACACACAATCCACGCAGCCAAACCGGCAGTGATGGGACCGACTACACTGGACATAAGTCGTCTTTGGAGCAACCTCGCGTGTCGTTCGATCGACCGAGGCCCTCGTTCGACAGAATGCGGAATTCGATGGATCAGATACGACCGAGCTATGAAGCGAGCAACGACTTTACCTCAGCAGCTCTTCTCACCAGGGTCGAGTCGAGTCACTCCGACGTGCACACCCCGAAAGCACGACACGGGCAGTCTTCTTTGCGATAGCATCACGACGCTCCGATAGACGGCCTACTTTGAATGTGTCTACTTGTACATACCTCCGCCAGCGGCTTAGATGCTCATTTTTGCGGACATATTCCTGGAGCGAATTACCTGAATTCATGTTGCATGGGCGGCGTTTTGACACTAGGGGTGGGAAGCTGGTATCTTTGTAGAAGAGTTCGCCATTCACGGCCGCTTAGGTACGGAGTTGAGGGTCAAACCTCGTTGGCCGCGAGCTGTACTTCTCAGCACTGATGGTGGAAGTAGTCTTGTCTGTAGAGTACTTGCGTTCTTAACAATGTGATGCAGGCTTCTCGGCACTCGACCCACTTCAATGATAGCTGTCGAAAAATACAAGTACTGTCAAAAGCTCCATATACCCTCCACTGCGTACGATAGTATCAGTCTAGTATTCCAACACTCCATAGCACTGTACTGAAGCTTGTGTTCGTACTCCGTCTGCACGCTCTCCCGCTCCCCTGCTCCCATGGAATTTAGGATTCTAACTCCGGCGCTACTCTACTCGTACTTGGGTATTTTCGTGTTCCGATTTATTACGCGTTGCATTTCATCCATGCCACTATGCGAGAAGCAAAACAACTTGGAGCTGTTGAAATCCTCAATATATCTTCATGAGTAGATTTCTATGATTGTTCTTCTCCTTCTTCATTCTCTTCGTCTCGCCTTAGATAAGCTTCACCTAGCTTGCGACTCTCTTGTTCTCCTGAACCTCACCTACAGCCTCTCTCTAAAAGCCTCTTTGATCAATGACTCCGAACTCCGTAACAGTTTCTGCTGTCTCAGTGGCTAATATACTGCGAGCTGAGAATGTCCGCTGTGAAAACCAAAGCCTCAAGATTTTCCGCACTCGCTCCGAGGGCGGGAAAGAGTCCTCCAGCCAGCGTTCTTGATCAACATTCAACAACGCTTGAAGTACCATGGCGGTCTATCTGAACAAGCTCCAGTAGGTATTCAGAGGCTTATGGGGCTTCTCACTACTCACTTTACTCGACTGACAACTTCAACTTTGACTAGGGAGCTGAAGAGTCTGCCTCCCGAATTGCACTGGTTTTGCGGCATTTACACTCCCACCGCCCCTGATCTCAACCGCGTGAAAACTGAACACCCAATTGGTGAGAGTGTTGACCTCCGAAGAGAGCAAGCATGTGAATGCTTGATGCTCTTCTCCTTCGATGGTGACGATGCGCGGCGGATTCAAGAAGAGCTTGGGGCCCGGATTGATCAACAATTGGGAAGATGCGATGCATGTGTCATAGCATACTACAAATCTCGACAGCGATTGGTTGAAAACCTGAGGCAGTAAGTGGTATACAGAAGACTGGGAATCTTGGAATTGCCGTTGCAATGCTGATTCTGAAAGTCTCCACACGGAAGAGGACGTGGCCGATTTGATCGAGATATTCAATGCACGAGATATTGAACGCATCAGGCATGGCTTGGACGGTGCTACTCGAATATTGGAAGCGACTGATCCCTCTAGTCGGCACAAGGACGTCCTAGAGCTCCCCTCGCAGCTTGCCCTTTTCGAAGCTCTGTGCTGTGAAGCCTTCTTCGCCGACAATACTCTATTAGAAGAGCATTTTCAGCAGCCTTTTGCTCTAGTGCAGACGAACAGGAAACTAAGAATCACACAATATGTGCCAGGCGCAACGACTTTCCTATTTGATACGAACCATGAAAGGTGGACCTGGGCTACCCATACTTGGTCGAAGTATAAAACCATACCCACAGAGGAGGATTTCGACTTTGCAATTCGAGATCCACTCCTGCTGAACATGCAGCGTGTTCTTGGACCTTTTGAAGACATGATGACTCCCCAGCGACTATGGTATGGCGTTGGCCTGATTATAAAAAAGCTCGACAACAATCTAGTAACCCATTCCCTTCGTGCCTTGGATATAGATGTTTTCCGGCTCGCTTTGGAACATCTCAATTACGACATGGAAGGACTGCGCTATCTGATTCAAACAATCAGGGGCTTGCTAGAGCTCGCACCAAAGGACTTTTGGGACTCAATGGGCACAATTTCGCCGACCACATTCATCGAGCAGGTCTTCAACAACCCACAATTTGATAGGATTATGGTGAAAGCTGATGAAAACGAAGATTATGAGTCATCTGCGCTCAAGGACATGCTCGCTTGGATCAGACCTTTCATGACCTCTTTAGAGACTGTACACCAGGCTGGAGCTTGTCGTTCCCTTGGCTTTCAGCTGTTGGACAGATTACAAGCAGACAGGTTTCCGATCTACGCAAGGGTAGAGTGCAAAAGAACAGGACTCGCAACCTTGGGTTGGACGCTCATAAACTGCAACAAGGAGGGTGTTACACTGAGTTCAACGGGTCGAATTGTAGCCGCCGAGACGTTGGAAGTAGCTAGTGCGTACGTCAAAGAGATCATCGAAATACCTTCCCTGCCTACGAATAATAAGCTCCATGAACACTGCGCAGAGACCTGTCTCAAGATCATTAAAGTTGCTCTCGCGTTGGAATGCAAATCTTTGAGGACGGATCAAGAGGCCCTGAAGCAGAATAAAGAATTCCCAGATAGCTACGTGTTGTACTCACCAGCCATTTGGGACGCTGTGGTTCAACATCTCGACCGTGGTAACGTGGCCGTTGCCAAAGCAGCTCTGGTCGGCATCAACGACCTCACAGGGCTCGAAAAGTTCAAGGTGAACATAGATGGAAACCCTCAGGTGAAAGTGGACGAGATATACACGAAAGCCAAAAGCGGATTTAATGTCAAATTTGGCCGCCTTACACATTTGGTGTGTCAAATCTTGGAGCGTATCAACGACTTTGGCGCTAGCGATTTGGATAAACTCTTCCGCCATTCTGACACGGCTACTGCATTGGTCGCATCCCTCTTTTCGCCCGATGCCAACTTATACGAAGCAGGCATCAATCTCATCAAAAGCATCAGCTCCGAATCAGCTCGGAAGGAGGCCATCGGCCATCTACTCAAGACATTTCTTGAAACGACACTGAATGCATTTTCTTGGTCTATCCGTCGCATTGCACGAAATCGGAACTTCGCTTCTTGTCTCCGCATGTTGAAGACATCTTCCGATGTGCTCGACGTCCTCTGCGACTCTCAACATGGCTTACTCCGGACCCGTTCGCTTACGGGAATTCCCGAAATGAAAGCCTCGGAGAACTTCTGGGAGTGTCAATGGGAAGGTCTCAGAGTAATATATGAGATGACGGAGGATTGGAGTCGGGCGAGAGTTGCTGATTCCGAAGTACTCAAGGAGTTTTGCAGAGATACTATGCAATTCTCGGAACGGTTCTTCGATCAGTATAGCGTCTTCGCGACTGCGATTGATTCTGCGAATCCCGTCAAGCAGGAAGAAGGTATTACCGCAGCCCCGGGGGACGAAGCCGGTAAAGGGCTTCTGAAGCATCCGGCTCGGATCATGGAAGCAATGAGCAAATGGCTAAGACTACGCGATCTTTTCCTGGTGGAGATATCGGTGAAGCTTACCCATAAAGTATTGGATCGACTGACTGCATTGTCCATGACCCTTGCTGAAGGACCTTGCAATTTCCTGGAGCAAGTGATCAACAGTGGACCTCAAGGGAGGACGCACTTGAAACCGCAGGAAAAAGCCGAGCTCGCAAGAGCGTTGGAGGCAAACCTGGGTCGTACTGTTGGCTTGGCAGATACTGATGGCGAGCAATCTGGGCCTGTGTCGGACCATAGCCGAGAGCAATCCCTACCTGTCAAGAAGAGAACCAAGACTGAGATTATTGACTTGGATGCTTGGAGATCGAAAGCCAAGTCGTCTCAGCCCGTCATCGAGGTTTCTGATGATGATTTGGGCGACACTGACATCATGGACCAGGATCTGCTGTCTGTCAGTCACTCCGCAGAGCTGATGAAGGATATGCAAACCTCAATCGTTGCGAGCAAGAAACCAACAGAGACTCGGGATCGCAAACCGTCTACTGTCCCAATACTGGAGAAGAAAGTCTTTAAAGGGGCTAAGGTGGCAGTCTCGTCTGATGCTGACCGCACGCTCTTCCGTGAAAAGCGTGAAAGAGAACGAGAAGCAAAGAAGAAGCGAGATACGGAGACACTTGCCATGGTCAAGAAGAGGGCTGCGATTGGCATTTCAGGACAGACTCTTGGGGAAGGCTCGGGCTTGGGCAGCCTCGGTGTCAAAGGCAAGGATCACGCCCCTAAGGCTTCGAGTATGATGTTGTCCTCAGACTCAGAATCCGAATCAGACAATGATCTAGATCATGAACTCTTCGGCCCCAACCCATCGAAACTCCCTGACGCAGTCCGAGAGTACCAAATTGCCAGAGCTATACAAGCCAAATTCAAGGGTCCGATCAAGAAGACAAGGCAGGTCAGGTCTGCCAAAGATATGCGTGCACGGTTGGCACCGGACCTCACAGCTTTGCATAAGACTATCCTTAGCTGGGATTTTTTTTACGATGGCGACTTTCCCCCAGGCTCGGAGAGACGGGACTACAGCTTAGTAACAAACAGCTTTCATACTCCCACCGATTATCAAAGTACTTTTGAGCCCCTGCTAATCCTCGAAGCTTGGCAAGGTTTTCTGAAGTCAAAAGAGGAAGGCAATTTCAAGACCTTCGAAATCAATGTAGCAAATCGCATGACCGTTGACGCCTTTCTCGAAGTAAGCACAACCATATCGATGGCTGAAGGCAAGGAGCTTGGGATCAGTGAGGCCGACGTAATTCTGATGTCAAAAGACCAATCACCTTCGACTGAAGCCCAGCAGCCGCATTGTCTTGCCCGCGTCTTCAAGATCAGTCGCAAGAAATCCACGATGGAGATAACGTACAGAGCGAACGTGGGCAACGGCCTCGTGGCTTCGATGATACCAAGGTCCACGTTGTACGGTGTCAAGGTTTCGTCCATCACACCGTTAGAGAGGGAATACGGTGCTCTGCTGGGTCTAAAGTATTTTGATCTCTGCGATGAGGTGATCAGAGCGAGACCATCGCCATTGCTCGATTACTCGGAAAAGCAATTGGAACCCCTCGTAGCAAATTACAGTATCAACGTTGCGCAGGCTAAAGCTGTCAAATCAGCTGTTGACAATGATGCCTTCACTCTCATCCAAGGGTATGCTGATTTTTGATACTTTGCCGCGCTAGCAACCGCTAATATTGTATTATAGTCCACCTGGCTCGGGCAAGACTAAGACTATAGTGGCCATTGTAGGTGCACTGTTGACCGGTACTTTCGGTGACAAAGGAGTGCCCATTGCTCGTCCGCAGAACACCAACGGAAACGTGCAGCGCAGCGGCAATGGGACTGCCTCAAAAAAGCTACTTGTCTGTGCTCCAAGCAATGCAGCAGTAGACGAACTCGTCATGAGATTCAAGCAAGGTATTAGAACAGCGGAGGGAAAACCACAGACCCTCTCCGTGATCCGTCTCGGCCGCAGCGATGCCATCAATGCTAACGTTCTGGATGTGACTTTGGAAGAGCTCGTTAACGCAAAGCTCAACGTTGCCGGTGGCAAAAAGAATGGCGCCGGAGACGAAATACACAAGATCATGATGGAACACAAATCCACAAGCGACGAACTCCACACTCTTCGGACAGTGGTCGACGGACTCAAAGCCATCGGAAAGCCAGTGTCTGCTGAGCAGGACAGAGAATTTGAAGTATTGAAGAGGAAGAAGCAGCAGCTCAGCAATCAGATTGACGTCGCTCGAGACAGTGGTAACACCGCCGCTAGAGATGCAGAGATGAACAGGCGGCGTGTACAACAAGAGATCCTTGATAGTGCTCATGTGATATGTGCTACACTCAGTGGCAGCGGTCACGAGATGTTTCAGAGCCTAAATATTGAATTTGAGACTGTCATTATTGATGAAGCAGCTCAATCAATCGAGCTCAGCGCGCTGATACCTCTGAAGTATGGATGCTCTAAGTGCATTTTGGTTGGCGATCCCAAGCAATTACCGCCGACAGTGCTTTCGAGAGAAGCTGCAAGATTTCAATACGAGCAGAGTCTGTTCGTCCGCATGCAAGCTAATAGTCCCAACGACGTTCATCTCCTGGACACTCAATACCGGATGCATCCAGAGATCAGTCTTTTCCCTAGCAGCGCCTTCTACGAGGCCAAACTTCTGGATGGACCAGGTATGGTCAAGCTGAGGACAAGACCCTGGCATCAAAGCAAGCTTCTTGGACCCTACCGCTTCTTCGATGTGCAAGGTACTCAGCAAAACGCTCCTCGTGGTCACTCGTTGGTTAACATCGCGGAAATCGAAGTGGCACTCAAGCTATTTGAGCGTCTGATCACAGACTGCAAGGGCTTCGATTTCAAAGGAAAGATTGGGATAATCACTCCTTACAAAAGCCAGCTTCGGGAACTTCGCTCTCGATTTGCCCAAAAGTATGGTGAATCCGTGCTGACCTTTGTAGAGTTCAACACTACAGATGCGTTTCAAGGACGTGAGAGCGAGGTGATCATTTTCTCCTGTGTTCGGGCATCCTTTAGCGGAGGCATCGGATTCCTGTCGGATATCCGGCGAATGAACGTCGGCATCACACGAGCCAAATCATCACTCTGGGTCTTGGGAAATTCCCAATCTCTGATGCGGGGTGAATATTGGGATCGTTTGATCCAGAATGCAAAGACTCGAGATCGCTACACAAGCGGTGACCTGCTAGGCCTCTTGAGGAAGCCGTTGTTACACCTGGACTCGACTGCGCATGACAGCAAGAAAGAATCACCCGTGACAAGTGCAACCTCTCTAATTGTCGATCACGATATCGAGATGGTTGATGCACCAGCTTCCAGCGCTTTCACCGCTACAAAACGCCGCAGCTCAGTCGTAGTGGACTCACCAGTCGACAGCAGAACGCTCGATGATGCAGCGATTGTGCCGACGAATCCGTCCGGCGGAGCTAATGGCCTAAACTCACTTGGAGATTGCCAGAAATGTGGCAGTTTTGCGCATTTCACTAGTCGTTGTGATAATCCAAAAGCCCAAAATATGAGCTCAAACAAATGCTATCGCTGCGGCGGCTCCGACCATATGAAAGCGTCCTGCACAAGCGACCGCTGTCTGATTTGTGGTGCATTTGATCATACCCAGAAGACTTGCAGCAGTACGACCCCTTTGTCAAAGAAAGAAAAGGAGCGACTTACCAAGACCGAGGCGGACCACAAAAACTTTCTGCAGCGTTTGTCAGAGATCCAGCGGAAGAGGCAAATGGGGTCCCATGGCATGCAAGTACCTGTTGTACGGACTATAGCTGACATACCAGCACCTGGTCATGTTGACCAAAATGTCCTAGGGCGATCTCAGCACATTGGTGAGAAAAGGAAACGAGAACGCTCTCCGCCTGTAGACGCTCCCAAGGGGCCCAAGTCGGCAAATGGGACCTTCAACCAGGGTCAACAAGATGCGCCCAGACGGCCATCCAACGGGAACCAACCGCTATCCAGGCTACCCAATGGAAGTCACAGCGGGAATCGAAATGGCGGTTCATCTTATTCCACTCTGCCTTCAAGGCAATCCAACTCGCCGTCGAAAACCCCGAATCTTCCTCCAAAACCGGCGAACAACGTAACAAGCTTGACCACGCCAAATAGTATTACGGCCACGGCAGGACCAAGGCAGGTCGACAGAATGATCGACCGGTCAAAAGACGCCATTGTAGCATCAGGAGCATTGCGAGAGTCTGGACCGTCAACGCATCTCGGGAATGGCTCGAGTGAAGTTATCAACGCAGCAGAGGGACCGAAAGGAGTTCCTACAACTAGGCCACCTCTCCCTCAACAAAAGATAGTCCGACCACCCAAGAAAAAGAGGGAGGCAGATCCTTTTATCAGACCTAAGAAGAGGCCGTGATTGCCTACTTTTCGTTTTAGCGCTACATTCTGCAAGGCGTTATGATGTAGATAGATGCATCGCAAGGCGTTAGTATGCGGGTCAGATATACCCTGGTGTCTACAATACAGGGCGCACTTATAGCAAGCCCGCTAGAGGCTCCTTCACTTGATCCCAACCGTAAGTCAGTGGGTTAATTGTCCGAGAAGCTCATCTTCCGCTGCGGCTTGCGACCAAGATCGAGCCTGGATACCTTGCCTTAGCCACTACCTCGCCCCTTGCATGAGTATAGATGCATACCTATCACCTGCACTATCGAACCCCCTTCTTCTCTTCCCAACTCTTCGCCCTCTATCTGATTGCTTGACATGTGTAGCCTGAAAATGCATGCATAGATCTCATCGATATCAAGTGGGAGGTCTCAATGAGCGATCGGACAGCTGCATCATCTCTGACAGAAAGACAGAAAAACTTCCTCACTCGTACCATCCTTTGCACCGGGACCCCCTCTTTTTGGGGCTTCATTTGAGAACCTTACTCCTATCCCAGCCCCTTGCTCATCTGAGTCCGAGGCACAAAAGACTGAATTACTACCCGGTCTTGGTCTCACAAACAACCATTCGAGCATCTAACAATTCGTTACATCTCCAATACTTATGTCATGATGGAATCCAATGTGCACATTGATCGAGCGACTTTCCAATTTCCAGACCCGCGAAAAACCAGCACTGACAAAGACTCGTCGTTACTCACGCATCCAAAACGCCATTTCCTCATGGGACCCACGCGACTCGAACCACGATGCGCTGGCTTCACTTTCAACTGGGAAGTCGATAAAAGCAATCGGCTGGGCGAGTTTCTGGACACGAGGAGGTTGAACAAACAGATATGCGTGGAGCTCATTAAGGGTCCTCCAAGCGTGACCGAGGACGACGAACCACCGCTAGAGCATAGCAAGCATTCCCTTAAGACAGTTTTCCGTTTGCGCTCTAAACGCAAGCCTTCGAGAGATAATCGCGAGATGCCAGTTGCGACACATAGGACTTCGGATGGTCGCAAGTATGGACATATTCTTTCAGGACAGATATACGATAGCAGTAGCAACGCATCGACCTACCAAGTCAACAAAAGCGGACGCCCTCTGGATTCTTCTGCGAGTAAAAACCAACGAAACCAACCCGCAGCTTCGCTGGGTCATGGTGGGAACAAAAATGGAGAGACTAGTCCTCGACTGTCACCTTACCAGATAGTTGGATTTCCCAATCCGACCCCCGAAAGTCTTGGAAACAGACTTCTCACAGACAGACTGATGAACGGAGATACCGTAGCTGGACGAAACGAGCCAAAAAAAGCCAAACCCTTGACCGAAGCTGCAACGCTGCATTCGTCACGAAAGAGCACCACCAATGACTCTCTCGGCCTATTGAGGGATCTTTCTCAAATACTGTCCCGAGGCGAGATGACTACTCTGACTGCAGATGCTTCTCAAGTCGCAGTACCAGAAGCTGAGCACCATCCAAGAGTCCGCGACTTCGCTGCTAATGGCTCAGCACCATTTTCGCGTGCTTGCGCTGCCATTCGACGCAGATCACGCAGTCCTGTTAAGAGAGCACGCAAACAGACAGAAGTTCCAGTCCCGTCAGACGGATCTTTGCACGGGGTGGCCGACGAAGGTCAACCAGCAAATCCACTAGGTCGCAGTCCCAACAGCATTATTCGTCCCCTAATGGCTTTCAAGGAGCCTGTCAGACCTCCTCTAGCGCCACCGTTGCTCATGACCCAGGAGCAGGTTTCAGGGACCAAGACATCGCCAGTCAGCAATTACCATTCCAAGGCGCCTTCCGTTGTGTCCGCGGAATCCACTGCGGAAGATATTCAATCAGATGCCTCATCCGGTGTCGTATCCAAAGCCCAAAGCGCCGTCTTTGTAAAAGTACCACCTCAGCCCGGGCCTGCTCCTCTCACGCCATTGCCATCTCTGCCTGAAGGGCACGACAACTTCGCCCCAATCACACCAAGAGTCAGTCAGTCAAGCCAGATATCAGCAAGCCCAGAGAACTCGCCCCCGAAGGTACCACCGCCAAAGTCACCTGCCAGATCCCAATATAAATTGTACCCTTCCGTGAACAGCAGCCCACCCAAAAGATCGGGGTCCCCGATTAGAATGAATGCAGCGACTGACCTAGAGCAAGTGATGTCTCAGCCGTCATCACCACTCCGTTCGAAGAGACGGGGCATCTCATTTCCGCGGTCCGACCACTTACCAACAAGCATGAGTGCTGGCACCCTAGACGAGCTAGAGCAATGGAAGAAAGAAAGAGCCGAGAACACAAGACAAAAGAAACTTCGAGACTTGGCTCGCATCAGGTCTCACAAGGCAACAATCGAAGAGGTCAAACATGCCACTCAAAACGTAGTGAATGGGGAGGAATGCCATGAGGGTGTCGTGGAGCTACCAAGTCCAACGAATGCATCCAACCCTGCGCTTTTTCCACGTGAGCATAGAACACAAACTTCTCAGGTGAGCAATTTGAGCGCTACGACAACACAACAAGATCGTGACAGCAGCACGCTCTCTCAAAAATTCTCTCCGATCATCGTGGTCGCTGAGCAGGAGCCCATTCCATCGGTCCAGCGAGCACCATCCCAAAAGTCACAGCTCAGCAGAAGTAGCATTGACGAGTATCCACGAGGTTTGACAACAAATGGCTTCTATCCTGTGCCGCCTCATCTAGCGTCTCCCACTCTGCAAGGACCAGAGGACGAGAACAAAGTACGCCCAGTGTCGTCTCATTCGCTGCCGGCTCCGCGCCCTTTTGCTTCTCGGGTACCATCACCGCATCTGTCTCCTCTCTCACGAGGACCCTCTCATCGCTCAACGCATCACACTTCGACGCACGAGGTGAGAGGTCTTGAAGAGCGCCTTTGCGCTATGGAAAGGAAGAACGTCATGCTCGAGAGAGCATTTCTGGCGGTGCTTCATACGTCTGCGGCTTACGGTGGTAGTCTAGGACTTGATGGGATGAAAGGTATCAATGGGGATAGCTCTGGTGATTTATCTGGCAGAGATGGTGATCGCTCAAGTGGGATGGGTGGGACAGAAAGCCTGTATGCAGGGCTGGAGAACCTTTTGGCATTGCATAGTGGCAGTGGCAGTGCCAGGTGGAGCAGCTCCAGTGGACCATAGGGAGTGGTATAGCTTGGAAAAGTCGATTTTGGGTCGGATCGTGCAGGTTATGTTTGACCGGAGGCAAGGTATTTCCTGATAGAAACCCGCTCTTCGATGGAAAAAAGCTGTCTTCGTTACCCTGCCCTCACGTCATCTGCTTTGATCACTCCTTTATTGGCCCCATCAAGGCGGTATCTCCTTTCCCTCCCAATCCCAGCACTTCCCCCTCCCATCCAACCCAACATCCTTCACAACTTGAACCAACTTCTCAGCGGCAAACTCAGGCGTAAACAACTTCTCCTTTGGCGTGCTTCCCCAAAACTCCTCACTCAGCCCCGTCTTCACCGTGCCAGGATGAAGACTTACGGACATTGCGTTGTCCCCACATCTTTGTCTTAGGTAAATATCTACGCTCTTAACGATACTGTTGACAGCAGCTTTGCTGGCACGATAGCTGTACCACCCGCCCAGGCTATTATCGCTGATGCTGCCGACTCGCGCGGACATTATTGCCAAAACGGCGGAAGCAGGAAGATCAGGGATGGATTCGAGGGCGGTGGAGCGGCGGGGCAAAAAGGGCGAGAAGTGCTTTGAGAGGAGAAGCGGACCGAGCGCATTGACTTGGAATGTCGAGAGGGCTTTTTCATAGTCAATTTGCGAAGGGGACTTTTCGGGATGAAGAATGCCAGGGATGCAGAAAGCAAGGCGAAGGTAGCTGGATGGAAAGCGAGATTTGCAGCGAGATGCTGCTTCTGAGATGGTGCTTTCATCTGATGGACAACGTCAACAGGAAGTTCAATGTCGATTGGGATCATTTGCAAGAATTCACCAGTGACATCGAGCTTCAGCACCTCCAGCCTCTGCTCGTTCACGTTGAGGTCAAGTAGTATCTGCTCGGTGGTGGTCTCCACATTGTTCCGTGCTGTTGCAATGACAGGCAGATCTGTAGTCTTGAGCAGGCGTCTGGCGAGCTGGAGACCAATGCCACGGGAGGCTGGAGATACTAGGAGCCAGGGTTTGGCCATGGCTGCTGCGGAAAAAGGAGGACGTGATGGTCAAGATTGGCCAATGTGTCCCTGCCATGACCACCGGCTCACAGTCACACCTTCATCTCTTGGAACGGATATGGTACATTAGTGACGTCCAGGATCGTGAGCTCGAATCGCCAAGTCTGGATTACTTACTCTAGCGTAACATTAGTGTCCGCCCGTATTGACGAGTACACTAAGGTAAGGTGGTAAGGTAAGATAAGGTAGATGTTCATTAAATACCTTATGACATGTGTGAAAGGCTCCAAGTGAGTCAATGAATTCAAACGGTAAAGGTTGAGTTGCATTAAGCCTATGAATACAATATGTTGATGCCATACGGAGCACAACGCTCCCATCTGACGCCATCGCTATGCAGAACAAATCAATCTACTTGGCGGTACATGGACAACGTCCAGGGCCAATGGCCGCATACTTTCTCACTTCTCCTTCACAGGCTTGTCCTCCTGTGCCGTCGGATATATCTCCACATCTTCTGCGCCTTCTCTGCCTTCTGCACCGTCTTCTCCACTCTCAACCCTCGCCAGCTCTAGCCTCCTTTGTCGTTCCATCCTCGACTCTCCTGGCAAGGCCGGGAGAGGGCTGTTGATGTCTGTCCAAGGTCCACAGCTTGTGCTTCCTTGCTCACCCCACATACTGACCCTTTGAACCCTCCGAAGCTTCTTCAAGTTATATGTGCATACTATCGCTACCAAGATGAGCGACGTGGTTGTCACTCCCAGCAAACCTAGATCCGATTCCTCGAGGAAGTTCTTCAGATTCATACCGTAGAGACTGGCAATGAAGGCGCCAGAGCCAATGCCCAAAGTCCCAATGCTAAATTTGAGATCAAGAAGCATGAGAGAGTTGCGATTGGCGTCAAGAATAGCTTTAACACTGTCAAAATTTAGTATTGATTTATCTTGTCAGCGATTTATGGGACTCTTACACTTCTTCGGTGTTTCGAATATTGCTGACCTGATTCCCAGCGATCTGGACAATCTCATCGCAGACTTTATGATATGATTCTAGCAGCATTTCAACCTCTGTGTGGTCATCTTCTTCTCTGACTTTTCCTTGCGCCCTTTCAGTCAAATACATGGTCACAAGATCGTCGTCCGCCTCGAGAAGATCATCTATAGCATCCCTCACGAGCCTAGCTTTTTGCTCAAACGAGCCCAGTCTTTTGGAATATATGAGCAGGTGGCGTAATTTGTCACGGTCTATATCTTCTTCAAGTTCTTTCAAGACCTTGTGGACAGGCTCCGAGACAACCTCAAATTCTGACTCGAGGCCACTCGTGACGCTGATAAGTACCGCCTCTAAAGCTCGGAACTCGTACGGTAGGCCTCCAGCTTGCCGTGATGCTTCGTGCTGGCCCAGTTTCCCTTGTAAATCATGTATAAACTGAGACTGAGTAAACGAGTCGGTAGTACCGTATGCATCGAGTACGAGTACACGATCGTGCTTGATGAGAACTCGCAAATGGAGAAGATTGATCAAGATAGCGGAGGGGCGGACGAGGATATGGGGTAGAAGAGACGAATCAATCTTCCTCAGGTCACGAGGGAGAAGACCGTACTGCATGTTTGGTCAGCATTGATCTTTGCTTTTAAATATTAGACTGATTGGACATACCTTGGCGATTAGCTCGGACTTTTTAAACTCCCCATCCGTGAATGTTGCATTCCCATTCTCATCGAACTCTGTACATCGTAATTTCAGCTCGTTCGCGCCTTTGACTTTGTTTCTCCGACCAAAAGTGGTCGCGCCAGCATCATCCAAAAACTTGGGTAGCGCGGGCGAATCACTCGACTTGAAGGCTGGTCTTTGTTTGCGCCACTTGTCCTTCCATGGCCTTTTCCACAACGTTCGAGTATCCGTAGACGCATACCGAGAGGGTCTCGCGTTCTCCGGGGGAAAGCCCAAGGGCACCGGTGGATTTCTACTTGTAAAAGCAGAAAATCTTGAGGATCCTTGGTCGGAACTTGGTCTAAGAAAATCTAGATTGAGAAGAGACGATTCGACGGAAGCCTCACGGCGCGAGCTCGTGGCGAGACATCTTCTTACTGAAGGTAGAGCATGCGCTACTTTCCCTCGAGCTACTTCTGCGCCTCGACGTGAACAGCTTTGACAGGCGGTTACCCTTGTGCTAGGAGTGAAGAAGCCGGCTTGCTCAGACTGGGACCGAAGCAAGCAGAGCACAGACAAGGAAGGTGCAGACGCAGTCGGCCTAGGAGCAGGCCTCATCTCATCAAACAAGCATGAGGCAGAGGCAGGTTTGTCGATATGCTTGCTCAAAAAGAGGTTTTCGCGGATAGAAAAATACTTAGAGGACCGGGGGACGGCATCTGAAGCATCTGATATCCGGACAGCCGAAGATCGCCCGAACTAATGTGTGACTTTGTACTATCTCTGCTGTTGCTTGTCCTGTCGATCGGGTAGGTCTTGCGGTAAGTGTTGTAGAGCTCATTAAGCGCTACATCTTCGTTGTAGAAACTTTGGTCGTAGCTGTTGTGGCTGCGTAATTATCGCGAGCTGAGTGTTTTCATGACTCGCTAAATTGTCCGGATATGAAAAAGGGGTTTGAGTCTTAGGTTCGTGCAGTCACGTTCGACGCAAAGGTCTACAACTACAGATATCGTCGTCTCATTTACGGAAAACGAACCCAAGCTACCATCTCCGCTAAAGTCTTGAAATCGGACAAGAGCTATATGCTACATGACCATATTTATCGGAACCAGAACAGGCTCCGTCATGCTTCGGCAAGTCGGCCCAATCGCTGTCATTACCAGTCGTCCTCATGGTCTTCTTCATCATCTATGCATACACAAGTCAGAAATAGCAAGATGGTGATAAGAGGGGAAACACAACTTACCGCTTGCACTGACTTTCTTGTTTCTTTTACTTAATGCTGCAGCAAGCGCATCTCCTAATCCACCTCCTCCCGAAGGAGCTGGCGACGCTGTTCCGCCCGAAGCGCCACTAGTTGCTGCACCTGGGACTGCTGCAGCGCTACGATCGCGCTTTTCCTGTTCGCTGACCTTTTTCAATCGTCCTCCTCCGACGCCGCCACTGGCTCGGATAGAAGCCAGCACATCTTCCTTTCCTCCTGATGGGTTCGGTAGGGGTGGAGCGTTAGCAGATTCTCGACCAGGCGGCAAGGGCGGAGGAGGAGGTCCTCCGCCCGATGGCATTGGCGGTGGCGGTGGCGCACCAGATGAGGGAAGCGGCGGAGGAGGTGGTGCACCGGATGAGGGCAATGGAGGAGGAGGAGGCGGAGGGGGGGCTCCTGAAGGAGTCGGAGCACTCGGTACTGGTCTTGGTAGCGTGGGCAGAGGAGGGGGCGCAGGGTTGGCGGATGGATGGCGTTGACCGGGCAATGGAGGTGGTGGAGGCGGACCAGCGGATGGAGGCGGTGCAGCTGGACCTTTGGGGGGAAGCTGAGGGGGTATGGCAGCGCTTGGAGGTGTGGCATGTCCGTGACCGGTCTCTCGAAAGTCTCGTGGCGAAGACTGTAGGGGAGCTCGACTTGGCGGTGGCGGAGGGGCCACCGATAACTTTCTCTCTCCTTGGAAAGGTGGTGGGACGCCAAATTTTGGTCTTGCATCCGCTTCGTCTTCTATAGGCGTCTTTGGTGGTCTAGGAGGTGGAGGTGGACCAGGGTTTGCGACATTCGAGACAGCACGGTTCCGCTTCGGAAGGCTTGGAGCTGGTGCTTGCGCGAACTTGCCAGCATCTGCGAGCGGCGGCGGTGCCCTGAATTGGTAAGCTGGGCGTGGAGGTGATGGCGCCCTGTCAGGAGACCTTGATGGCGACCTTTCGTGATAGGAAGAAATCACAGTCTGACTTTCTTGGCGGCTTTTTCGAGATGGCGGTAGGGCAGGTGGTGGACCTCTTTTCGAAGAAACGGTATTGCCAGTATGCTGTGGACTGATGGATTCCAGTCTTCCAGGTGGCGCCCCTGGCGGCGGAGGGGGAGGTGCCTTGACTTGCCGATCACCATTGGTAGCACCATCACCGCCCTCAATCGGAACTCCGCTCGCTTTCCGTTGTTCTATATAGTCCTTGATGAAGTCAGAATTCTGCTCGATCATATCTTCAGTGAAGCCCATCTCCAGTAGCTCGCCCAATATTCCTCTCCATGATGGATCAACCGTATCCAGCGATGACGCCCCATCACGGCTTGGACTGATCTGTGCATGACTGAGTTGGGCAGGTTCCTGAGGAGAGATCATAGACTGTGGTTGGGTTTGCGGTAGCGGTAGCGGTAGCGTTTGGGATACATGTGGAGCCGAGGACGACCTCTGGCCGTGCAATAGGTTGCCAATAGCTCCGAACCGGTGGTGGGATTTCCCGTTTGTGACTCCCCCTCCTACTGGCTGTGGTCCTGAGCCTTGGAAGGGCGTTGCTTTCGTGCCCTTGCTCGCATTCTTTTCTCGGTCGTCCATCTTCTTCTTGAATTGTTTGGCCTCTTTCTCGTCCACAAAGGAAAGACCTGCCAAACAATCTTCGAGTTCAAACGAGTGAAAGAATGTCCTATCCTGGTTGTAGTGAAAAGGGTCGTAAATCTCTTGATCCCATACCACGCCGCGGTTGGAACCCTAGCTATTATTAAATACCAAAGTCATATCAAGCAGGAGGGCGGCCACTGTACTGAAATGTCTACCAACTTGATCCAGAAGGTGTTCCCGACCAGATCGTCTGCCAGCACAACTGCACCTTGAAGCCCAGTGTAGACCCATTGTTGCTTGTTTGGATAGGCTACATAAAACCTAGCCACCGCACCAGCTTGTATCTTGTTGGCCGATTTCGGGACCACTCTCTTGATTATTTGCTTATCCGCTTCCGACAGAGCGGAAGGCATCGTTGGAGATGGTATGTCTCGAACAGAAAATCATCTAGTCCGGAGCGCTGGTAAATAAGGGCTTGCTAGACGACGAAGGAGCTGTGGAGAAAATGCTGACTGTAAGAATATGCTGGCTTTCAATTTCTCTGGCTGTTGAAAAGACAGTCAGCTTGGAAGAAGAATGAGCGACGAGAAGCATTACGTAGCATTGAGATATGATATTTGGTGATATAGGCATTCACAAAGCTCGCATTCTCACTTGCGCCGTGCCAAGACATACGAACCGATCTGATCTCATTTGGTCTAGGGTGACGGCCATGGCCGCCCGCCTCGGCCCTATTGTACGCGTACTAGGTAAGGTAGGTATGTATTCAAGTATTGTCGCACAATTCTAGGTGCTCGTTGCACGAACTCGAACGAGTGACCGCGCCTTTGATCATTCTCATTGCAGGTAACGGATCTAACCTACAGGTAATCATTGATGCCATTGCCACCGGTGCATAGCAAAAGCCACCGTATCACTAGTGGTATATAACAGAAAAGGACGCCTATGGCCTACAGCGGTATGTTGTAAGAGAGGAGATAGCAAAGACCGGCCTACACGAGATTATTTTAAGCTACCCCGTAATCACCATGGCCGTTATGCGCATCCTTGAAACTATGGAGCCATTTTCCAACTGATGCGGCCATTATTTAACCCAGTAGAAGGATTACGGTATGGCAGGAACGCTGTTCGCTTGGCATGTTCTATCCATTGACTGATACCGTCAGTATTAGCCCGCTCTGATTAAGCAACGCTCTACAATCATCTTGAATATCACATCCCGCTTCGCCTTCAAGCTGCTGCGCGATGGTTCTGATGCTCAATCGATGATGCACGTGTACGGAGCTAGAGCCTCAAGATACACAACAACGCGGACATCTTGGAAGAGAGCGTTGGTCGTCTCTCCACAAAGACGAAGACGAAGAAGCGGCGGTAGGCTGGAGAGGTCAGGCATCACTCAAAATCCCGGTGTATCCGAACAAAACTATCAGTCTAAGACACTTAAGATTACCATAACATCCAAAGATTGAGCCTATCGTAAGTATCAATCGACTCATCGTCTTCCAAAGCGGTCCCGTTGGATGTATTGCGTCTCATCACTCTCGCCTTTTCAAGGAACTCGTCGCCCTCTCTCACCTTACCCTGTTCGTGATAAAGCTGAGAGAGCTTATAGTTGGCTCGGGCAAACTGGCCATCGCCTTCTGGTAGACTTCCAGAAATGGCGATACATTGGTTCAGCAGATCTCTGCTTATTGGTTAGATCACTGTTTGATTATCGCGACGGCGGACGATTGTGCTGATTGCAGAGCATTAAGGGGTAATACATACATGGCTGTAGCAGAGTTTTCGCGCAGATGAAGTAAATCGGCAACTTGGTACAACGAATCGCACACCTTCAATCGGTTGCCCAACACCTTTTGACGGAACCCGAGTGCTTTGGATGCGAGTCTTAGGGCTTCTTCGAGTCGGCCTTGCTGCCTTCTGATTCGAGCGAGGAGGACCATGTCTCTGTTAATGTTGTTAGTCAGGCCTAAGCATGGCTTGTTAAGAGGAAAATCTACCCCGAGAAGCGCGGATTCCCTGTCTTCAAGAACGTATCGTCCGTAAAATCTATCAGAGACGGACACCGCTTGAGCATTTCTTCAGCCTCATCCGCCTTTTCCATACGAAGCAGTAGACTAGACATGTTACTGTAAGAGTTGCCAATTCGGTCACTGTTCGTTCTCAGCCTAATGTCAATTGCCTTTTGATGGAGAGCGAAAGCTTCGTCCAAATTGCCGAGCTCCGTATGCACAATGCCTAGAGTCGTGAGACTGGCTGCAATGAAGCCGTCATCGGGACCTAGAAGTTTGGTGCGGATGTCCATTGCCCGTGTGAACGAGTCAAGAGCTTTGTCCTGGAAGTTCATGTCCATGTCAATAAGGCCTCGGAGCTCTACAGCGCTGGAGAACGCCAAAGATTCCTTGTTGCCGAAGTTACTCAACGATTCGTCGATCAATCTCAGGGCAGTGTCATAACATTCTCGTTCATACAGATACCAGCAGCAGCGCAAGAGGAGTTGAGCGAAAATATCAGCATCAATAGGCGCGAGACGATGTTGCTCCTTCTGCTCCACTAAATGTAGAACGTGTGGCAGGCACTTCTCGCTAGTCTCCCAGCTCTGATGCTGATGACCCACGTCTTTACTACACGTGTCGGGAAAGCCCCATGTGAGGATCCCGATCACAGCACCGAAGCATTTGCTTCTTTCTTCACCCGAAAGCCGCCGCATCACTGCTGCTTGGACCAGTCGATGGACGGATAAGACTCCAGTATCGCTATTTTTATTGATCAGAGCCACCTGCAGAAGGGCCTCTTCTGCATCCAAGAGGTCCATCTCATCGGAAAGGAAATCAAATTCTGGCGTGGTCAAGCCGATATTCTTGGAACCTTCCATCAAGACCACCTCGTCGATTTTGTCTGGATCTAGAAAAGTGAGTAACCCTTGCAGCATGTATGCAGACCTATCGAGATTTTTAAGGGACATCTCCCACACTGTACTGAGCGAATGCTCATAGTCTGTAATACCGGTCTTCCTGGTATCTATCTTACTCGCGTTGCGCCGATAGAGCGGCAAGAAGTCTTTCAAAGGGATTTTACGTTGGTTGATGAAACCACCAATTTGGCTCAGAGCGAGGGGTAAGCCACCAAGAGTGTGAGCTATTACCTTACTGAGATCTTGGTTTGTGATCGATTGGGTGTCAAGATGCGTGAGTCTCAGCAGGATGTCGGAGCCCTCAGTGTCATTGAAAGGCTCGACCTGGAATGCGTCTGCGGCTTTCTCAAACGCTACTTGCGAGTTGCGTGTGGTCAACAAAATCGACCCCTGTGCATCCTGAGGCCATGCGTGTCGCAGAACCTCAGCGTCATCCGCATTGTCGAATATTAGCAGCCATCGATGTCCTTCAATCTTTCAGAATGGATCCAGTGTCAGCCTGTGGGAGCTTACCTGTCTCGGTTAGCCATTGCTTGACCTTCATCGTGGCCGATATTGCATCCTCGCTCTCTTGCTCTAATTCGACAAGCCCTAGACGAACGGCAATATCTCGAAAGCTTTGGAGTATTTGGACCGTGTTGTCTGCCGAGACCCATAGCGTGGTGTCATATTGGTCTCGGCTGCGGGCTGCATAATGTACCGCAGTTTGTGTTTTCCCGACGCCGCCCATACCCCACAAAGCATATGTCCGCAAACGCTGCTGACCGCTGGCTGGATTGAGGGCCTGTCTGAGTCGTTCGAACACCTCCTCACGTGCCCAGAAGCGTGGGTTGGCGGTAAGTGGAACATAGTAGCAACTTCTCACGGAATTCGATATTTTACTCTCCTTCAAAGATCTCATAATGTCCAGGACTTCAGCATAGCCGCTTCGATCCAGTCTCATTCGTGCAGCCTCGGCCTCACCCTCCACCGCCGAGGACAGTCTTTTAATCCTTTGTATAGTCTTGCTGAAGTCTCCATGAAATTCGGCCCAGGCATTGCGCTGTAGAAGGCCATGCGGATTGCTTCGAAAGAAGTGGATAGTCCTGGCATAGAAACATATCACCTCGCTGTACACATCGACAAGAGCAGTCTCAAAAGCATCATCCATGGGTAGAGATTTCTCATAGTGTCGGAAGCGTGGAAGTGTCAGGCTTAGCTCTTCAAGCATATCAACGACATCTCGAAGCGTATCACTGGGGGAAGAAGTAAGGGTGAGGATCATTCGTATGCTTCCCCACACGAGTGCAGCAAACTTGGCATCAGCGCCGAAACAAACCGCGACAACCGCGGAGAAGTCATTGATGAATTTCAAGATAGAGTCTAAGCGATTGACCACTGCTTTTTCCTTTGCATTTGGCGGCTCCAGAGCCTTGATCTGCTCGACAAGGTCCTCCAAGGTACCTGCCTCCAGAATGGTTTGATATTCATCGACCCCTTCTTCTTCAAGCTCGTCGCGATACCGTTTCAAAGCCTTATCCCAAACAGCACTAGGGGGTCTAAGACTGTTTCAGCGCCTGATCATCAAGAGAAATGCCTTGAGATAATAATACCGATATATCTTCTCCTCCATCCTGCGCTTGAGATGGTATGCTTTACGCTTTACACCGGAGAGCTTGGAGAAAAACTCTCCCAATAGAGTACTCGTACTTACCGTTAGCTGAGGCTGCCGAACCCCGCTCAGCTCCGGTTCTCCAATTGGCGGGATGACGCCACGTTCTGAAGCACATGAAAATGGCCATGCTGAAAACCAATCAAATGGACGCTTACTGGTCATGGTGTGGAATTCACGAGCTAATGGGCTTACGGTTGAATCCCTGTTTAAGGTCGAGCGCTTACGACCTTGAATACTTACTTGAGGGATTCAAATCTCCCCGAGCGCCCAAACGCCCCGGGGCCGAAGGTCAGGCACTTTGCTTTAGCCTTGACCTTGCATCTACTTCTAGCCGTGTACCTACTATTACTTTGTTTTTCGCCTAAAGTACGCTGTATCTGATAGGCTTGTGGCGTAGTAGTGGGGCTCAACCGTGGCGGTAATTTAGGGGATCTACGTAACCCTATTACTGTTGCTCTCATCCGAAAAGCCAGGCTACTTAGGTACCTACTCAATTACTACTTTACTACGAACCGTGGTCCGTACTCAGTCGCCCATTGAATACAATGATATATACTGGTGTTTGGGGATAATTGGACTCGAGGATCTGGAATAGATTCTAGGCTACTCGAATGAGCTGAGTTGCATCGACTCGAGTCTGGATCCCTGCTCTCAGCCTCAACGTGAGGCAATGACTCGGCCACGCAGTGAAAGAAGGGACTAGGTCTCCATATGCACTCATGGTCCTTAAGGATGCGTATATCTCGGGGGCTTTGACCTTTGATGCTAATTGACACATTGAAAATAGGGGGACGGAAGGCAATGGCTTCCCATTGTGTCAGCAATGTGGAAATATGCTGCACGATACCGAGGCTTTGGCGCAACAAGGCTGGGCTGTCAGCAGCCTATTTTGGCGCTGAAATAGTAATTAAGGCAAGATAAATACAGACGGCCGAAAATCCGACTTACTTGTATTCTCTGCATCTCGGTCATTGTTGAATCCATCAAACAATGCTTTACCGAAGCTCATGATACTAACGAGTAAGGGATGGATAAGTCTGACACCGTTCCCAAGTTGGTTGGCAGCACCTTCAGTACCACGACCAAGCGCATGCTCAGCAGCCTGAAGTCAATACGCTCCACAAGCCGAGAATCAAAGAATCGAGTTACCGCAGTACCCCAGAGTAGGCTTACATTCAGCGAGCACCCCGAGGCTATCACTAACGTATTACTTCCTAGCTTCCTCGGCCGCCACGCTTCTATCCATCTTTCCCTCTCCGATTGCTAGTGACGGAGTCTCGGATCCAGCTTCGCATCCCTCGCATTGGTATATCTGGTGGTTGGAGGACCAACTGAAGCAATTGCCGCCGTCGACATTGTCCACAGTGGTCGGCCACGATCCGCTCCACAACAAGACATGGACTCTACAGCTTCGACGCATATTCTCCGAAATTGCTACCTTCGCCATCAGCTCTCAATATCCAAGCATAGATGATATAGTCGCACACCTCCTCCTTAGCGGCTTGATCGAGGAAGGAAATGGCAAGAATGGTACTCCGGAGGCTCGCAGCCTTGTGTTTGCCATAATCGGCTGGCAAACGATGCTCTACAGGCCCGCGCTGGGTACCTGTCCGCCTCAGCAACTTGCAGTAATCGACGAACAAGATGGATATCGCGGACAGGCGTTCATGGCTTTGCAGCAGTTTCAGGGCTCGGCAAAGCGGCCTCTACACGAGTTCCTCATGGGGTTCGGCATTCTCCTCCCACCATCGAATCTGTGCACGAGCACGAATGCGGAGGTCAGGAAGTCATTTACAGAACTGAAAACTGTCGAACCGTCGAGCTTCAACGCATTTCTATTAGATTCCATCGGCCACTTCAAAATCAAATGGGTTGATGTCCTATCGTGCCATCTCGAAATCGACGAACGAGCGAACACGATCTTTCTTTTCCGATATCCCTCATTTTGCATCGAGTGCGGTTATTCCGGGATAGGAGAGAAGACCTCGGAGACCGTCATTCACGCGGGTGCTTCGCCCTCGTCATCCTCGCGGCAGTGGGCTTGTGAAGAAGATATCACGGAAATGCTCCTTGAGACGCTACTCTCTTATCGACTGCTGTTCGCCCAAGATAAAAAGGCAAGAAAGCTGTATAGGAGACTCGACCCCTTTGCAGGCGTCCCACTTGAAGGTCGTGATCATCTTCTTTCTTCACTGTGTGGGCGTAAGTCTTTCCACACACCACAGATCCCTAGCGACCAGGACTCCTATGACCTACAACGGCATTTTCCCATCCTGAGAAGTAGGATAGCTGGCCTTCACCAAATATTATCCGCGAGCAAGCCGAGAGGGTGGAGAGAGCTGTGGCACGACAAGCGGGATTCCGCTGGATGGCTCACATTTTGGATTGTTCTGATCTTTGGTGGTGTCGCGATTTTGCTATCTGCCTTGCAGGTGCTCCTTCAAATCCTCCAAATTGCCATCAACCGATGAGTCAATATGCCGAGACAAATACATAGGCTAAACCTGTGTGCCACAATCGATCTAAAAACACACCCTAATCGCATCTGCCGAGAGCGACGGACATTTTAGAGATCGCGTTCCGCCCAGCTCTGAATGACGCCCTCTGGCGTCGCTTCATACTCTTTCACAGTCACATGCTCCCCATCGAGGAACGTGTTGGCTTGCACAAAGATCCACTTAGGTTGCTGCTTCCCGAGCACGATGCGTCGCCATTCCAAATATACACCTTCAACTCTCGAGAGATCCTCATAGTAGGCACGGCAGCTCTTAACATCAGCAGTACAGCGGTACATATGCAAGCGAAGAAGCATCCTGCCAAGTGCCGGCTTGCCATCAGAGACGATCCGTGACCTATCGACGTGGACTGTGATTTGATCTTTAGAGCTGTCGCAGTCGACGCCCATGAAGCCATTGCCATCAACGAGCAGACATTTCAACATGGCAAAGTGCGCTCTACTATGCGCCTGACCCCACTTGCCGCCCTCAACGTTGTAGTTCTGCAGACCGCGCAGGCCGTCCACACCAAGCTGGACATACATATTATATGTGAGGTCTTGCGCAGTGATCTCGCTCTCCGAAGTGTAACCAAACAATGCCAGCAGCTCAAGGTCATCCATAAGATAGGCTCCGACAAGTTCAGCCCTGCACTCATCTACAGTGGTAGCTAAGTCGCCGAATACGCCGGTCCACGTCTGTCCCGATCGATACCATGAGGTGATCGATTTTTTGTCGAGAGGGTTGACTGGGGGGTTATTCGTGTCGAAGTTGAACTTACCGTCCTCTTCTGCCATCATCTTTCCTGTACCATGTCCAAGTAGTTCATGTAAGACAACCCATATGTAATAAGCGGGGTACTTGTGCTTTTGAAAAACCAATGCCTCTGACGGCTCCACGAATGGGGATACTTGGGCTTCGTCGCTCTCCGCACTCATCCGGTTGGCAATGATGACGTTTTTGAATCCGTGCTGTTGGCGAACATCATTATAGTTGGGTAGGTTAATCCCTGGGAAAATGATGCTAGAGCAGTATGCAATTGCATGGATGCTTGTGAAATCAGGCGGTTCGAATAGTGCTTTCTCAAATGATCCTTTGCCATCATTTTCGGATGCACCTTGGGCCCATGGCAGGCGTCTGATGAATTTTGAAGACTCCTCGACCAGCTGTGTGAGTAATTTAGTTTCCTCCCGATCTGATATAGCTACCAACCCCTCGAATTCTGCTCTGATGCCATAGGGATCGCGATATGGCTCCACAAACCCGAAGATGTTCTCTACTGACGGATTAGTATCTTTAATCCAAGCTATCTGGGACGCCTTGTAGGGCTCGAGATTGCCGGAGCGAAAGCTCTGTTGGTATTGCCCGAGGAATTGCTGCTGACGTGAGTTGGCAGCGTACTTGGCAGCCTTGTTTAGAGAGTCGCAGATGGCAGCAAGCTCCTCGCAGTGATCACCTTTGACGATACGTATGCTTCCTTTCGAATCAGGCATCTCGATGGCGCGTTGACTGCCTGTTTCTCTCTCTACAGATGCTTGATGTACTTGGTAGATAGCTCTATCACCTACAAAGACCTTCCGAATCCGAGTGTTCTCGGGTAGAACGTGGTTCTCTTCCAGGCATTGAGAAATTTGTGAGATCTCGTCCGGGCTAATTTTGTGGTCGCCTGGGTAATAGCAGCTTTGGGTCTTGTCACCCGGAAAGCCGAGACTGCTGGGTTGAGAAGAGAATATGGGCTTCTCGATGCTCGCCAGGATGGTGCTCGCGCGCTCTGAGGTACTTGCCATAGCCTGCAAAGACTTTGCATTCATCAATGGCCAGAACTTTTGATCCCCAGAACCCTGGATTGTTTTGCTTTAGCTGCATTGTAGTCTTGATTAGGTAGTGAGTCCTACAAAGTAATTCCCTACGTTAGAGAGGAAGGTGGCCGCATATTGGACGAAAGCATTGACCTCCGCTCGAGGTACCTTGCATGCATCCGCTAGAACATGCCATTCGCCACGGAATTGATCTTTGCACGACTCGTATAATTGCATAATAAGATCGAACACCGCGTTTGATTCCGGCGAGACTTGACGCAGAATGATTCTGGTACCAAACCATGCTGCTTTTGCTAGGTGATGTGCATAGAGCTGTTCTCGCGAACTCAAGCCGTTGAAGGCGCGTGCCACTGATAATTGGTGGATTGGCAATGCTCTGGAAGCACCGTCGTCCATGTCTCCAACAGATCCCGTGAGCCAGAGTTACATATGAGTTGTTGATGATGCAGCAAGAAGCTTCCAGACGGCAAGACCAATGCGGCGGAGTCACTTGTCAGCAACTAAGCCAGTGTTGAAAATAAGAGAACGTTTCCAAGTTCTTCAAGAGCGCGCTCAGCCCTATCAAATTCCCTTTACACTTCGTCTTCCAGCCACCAGCCGTCCCTCTGGTCTTCGGCTGCGAACATTCTTAAATTCTTGCAGGTTTCGACGAAAGATTCAGATGCCCTTCGAAACTGCGAAGGCCCCAGTCAAGCTGTCGCTACCGCTTCAATACCAGCAGGATTGCTTCTCAGAGCTTCGCAACGAGGATGAACTGGTTATACTTGCCCGCGGCCTGGGCTTGTTGCGGGTAGTCATCAATTTGCTCCACTCCTACGATGCCGTCGGAAACAATTTGATTGTTGTGGTGGGGGCGGATGAGAGAGAAAATGGATGGATTGGTGAAGCGCTGGCGGAGCATGCTGCTACCAGCAAGACACCGGCGGCGAGAGGACTCAGCCAGGTCAACACGGATATGATGAGTGTAGGGACGAGGTATGTTGCATTGAGGTGTTGCTCGAGGAGAAAAGGGGGCTGATGGGTGATAGGGAAAAAATGTATTCGCAAGGAGGGATATTCAGCATCACTTCTCGAATATTGGTGGTCGACCTATTGTCGAGTACGGTTCCTGGAAAGAAAGAGTGGGGACGAGGCTGACTATCTAGAGTTGCTGAATCCAGAGACCGTTACGGGCCTTGTCGTGCTTCACTCTGAAAGGTACGGAAGCCGATTGAAGTGCTGCTTCAGATCTGACAATAATCAAGGATCATTGCAACGTCCATCGAAGCCTTCATCATCCGCATCTACCGCCAGATGAACAGGGCTGGCTTCCTCAAAGCATTCTCGGACAACCCTGAACCTTTTACAACTGGCTTTGCGCCTCTTGCATCGATGATGCGTAACCTCTTCCTCCGAAAACCTTCTCTTTGGCCGCGTTTTCATGTTACTGTAGCTAAGTCGCTCGAGGGTAGCAAGAAAGCGGAAGTCATTGAGCTTGAGGTGCCCATGACAGATGGAATGCGAGATATCCAAAATGGTATACTCGAATGTGTCGAAGTCAGCATGGGCGAGCTCCGAAAAGCGGACACAGGGTTGGAATTGGATGACTGGACGCTAGATAGTGCGCTGCACAAGAGTTTTGATGTTATCGTGAGGAGACAGTTGGATCCTATATGGCATCGAGTGAGTTACAGAACAAGGCAGATCGTGAACGATCTTAGTGTTTTACGAAGCATACTACACGCGCTCCTCACGTACGATGCAGTTTCATTCAATAAGTACCTGGACACGATTTTGGCTGCCCATCAGCCGCCACCGGGCTCGAATCGTCAAAATCAATCGCCATGGTTGTTCCTAGATGCGGCTAATACGATTTTTGAGACCGTAAAGCGCAGAGTTTATACTGGTAAGCCTATCGATGGAGAAGTTCCTGAAGCCTCGGCTGCTTTGCCAGACTCACTTCGCCCCGTACTTGAAGAGCAGCCCAAATGGGCACTGCTTGCCGACATACTCGAGGAGATTGAGCGTGACGCATACTTCAATCCTGGCATCCGAGATGACTCCAATGGGACCATTCTCATTATGTGTTCGGATCAAGGGACGTGCCGTCAACTCCGTGAGTATTTGCAGAACATGCACGTTCATTCGCAGCAAGCGACGGAAGATGACGAGGTAGCTGGTGATGCCGAAGTGAAAGCCTCTGCCACATTCATGATGAGAAGGAAGTTGCGGAACTATCTCAATTGGAAGAAAGACTTCGCTCGAGTCAGTGCCTCGCTCTTTACAGAGAACCAGAAGGTTCTGGAGGGGTTCACTGATCAGAGAGGTGCCAACGGATATCGAGGCAAGGGCCCACCAAACAAGCGGAGAAGAGTCAGAGGCGGCTCGTCCGCAGCCGCTGGTGGCGGCAGACCTGTGAATAGCAACCTGCAAATGGCAGAGGACAGAGAGTCCCAAGTAGCAACGCTTCTAGCAGATATACAACCGACTGACGTGGATGGCGCACAGAAGGATGAAATTGCAGTAGACTCTTTGGACGACATGGAAGACTACTTTGAGCTCTACGAGATGAACGATCTATTAGTCGTTCATCCCTACGACGGTGACATGGACGAGCATGTCCTCGAAGAAGTTCGACCGAGATACGTGATTATGTATGAGCCTGATGCTGCATTCATCCGGAGAGTAGAGGTCTATAGGAGCTCACATGACGATCGCAACGTCCGAGTGTACTTCATGTATTACGGAGGCTCTGTGGAAGAGCAGCGATACCTCAGCGCCGTCAGAAGAGAGAAGGATGCGTTCACAAGACTCATCAAAGAAAAAGGGGTATGGAGCTTTCAGTGTCACAGTCCTCTATTGATTTTAGTGACTGACCGGCTCGCAGAACATGGCCGTAACCATGACACTCGACGGCACTGCGCCGTCCGATCCCCAGGAACAATTCCTTCGTACCGTAAACACACGCATTGCAGGCGGTGGACGTCTTGCCGCCACTGCTGAGCCTCCCCGGATTGTTGTCGACGTCCGCGAATTTCGCTCCTCTCTTCCCTCCCTCCTGCACGGTCGCTCCAATGTCGTGGTCCCTTGTATGCTGACGGTTGCCGACTATGTGCTCACTCCTGATATCTGTATTGAGCGGAAAAGCGTTCGAGACCTTATTTCCTCCTTCAAGAACGGACGTCTCTTCAATCAGGCAGAGACCATGCTCCAGCACTACAAGTATCCGATGCTTCTTATTGAGTTCGACCAGAACAAATCATTCACACTCGACACTTTCGGTGCCGACCACACCACGACGCTGAGCACAGCCAATAATCCGCAAGACTTGCAGTCGAAACTCGCCCTCCTTACCCTTGCCTTCCCCCGCTTGAAGATCATCTGGTCATCGTCACCATACCAAACCGCGGAGATCTTCGATGAGCTGAAGAAGCAGCAGGAAGAGCCAGATCCTATCAAGGCGGTGCAGATCGGCCTCGTTGCTGGCGAAGATCCAAGCGACCAGAGCTTCAACCAGACGCCGCAGGATATGCTCAGAGCGGTGCCCGGCATGACCGAGAAGAACCTATCGCGCATCACCCTCGAGGTTGGGAATCTAGCGGACGTTAGCAATCTGACGGAAGACGAGCTCGACGTTATGGTGGGGAAGGAAACCGGACGGCAGGTTTATAGGTTTTTCAATCGCAGCGTGCTGGAAGATTGAGGCAAAGGTTGCAAATTGTGAATAGCATGGCTGGCCAACTTCGGCGTCGGTAGTCCAGTGTCAGCGCCCATAAGCAGAGTGCTTTGAAGAGCTTCCAGCGGATAGGCCCTGAAGGTTTGCGAAACTTTGAGCGCCATGTCCAGCATAGCATCAAGATTAGACAACGAGATCAAAAGCAATGTATTTTCAAAAATCCGAAGACCATGCATCATAATCTGCCCCTGTGCAATATGCCACGGCCTCTTCCAACCGCGCCTCGTTTTTCGTCGTAACCCCAAAAGGCTGTATTGCACATGTCCTGGTGCATGGCAGCACTAGAGACGCAACCGTATGAACACCACCATGCATGCACCATCCGAGCCGCTCAGATCTCATCAACATCAATATCCTTATCATCACTGCTGTTGTCCCGATCCTCGTCGAACTCAACATTGTCATCCACGCCCTCGTGACCGTACCTGGGACACGACACGTCAGCATCTCCGGGCCCCACGACGGCAAGGCGAGCGCATACGTGTCCGTCTCGTTGATCTTGGCCGTCTCCGGCAGCTCCCCGTACGCCTTCAGGCTCCTCGCCTCATCCGCGCTGTACTTGAGTATGACGTCGCCCTTCTCGTCCTGGTAGTCTCGGAGGGACAGAAGGATGATGTCGCCCTGGTTGATCCAGACTTTCTTTCGGAGCTTGCCGCGGATGTGCGCGAGACGCTTCTCGCCGTCGAAGCAGAGGGCCTCGAGACGGCCGTTGCCGAGCATTTTTATGACCTGCGCGTATTCTGGAAGGAAAAGAAGGGGGTTCAGCAGGGCTGGAATGGGAGATCGGCAGATAGTACAGAAGGGTTGACTACTACTTACCTTGACCCTCCTCTTTGAAGGTCAGTTCACGCTTCTCGTTGTCGTTTTCATTCTTTCCACGACGTCGATTTTTACCTCCCTAAGCCACGAGTCAGTATACCATCCTGCCATTGGCATTGATTCTGAGTTGAGTATGTGAGGCTTGAGGAATCGGAATGTGATGGAGCGTCTTACTTTCCCCTTATTCTTGGGCATGTTGACTTCTGCTGGTTGTGTTGGGAGTGGTCAACAGTGGTGTTTGTCTTGAAGGGAGATGTGGTGGGACAAGAAGTCTAGATGGTTGCGAATTTTGTGGTAGAGTACCGGTATATGTTTTGGTGGGGTCACTGGGGTGTGGCGGTTGACTCAGGCAGAGGCGAGCGTCAGTGTCAGCAAGCCGCTTTTTAGCGCGTAGTTCATTCGTATGGCGAAGGCTTTGTTTGCGGATTGACATGACCCATCTTCTCTGCATTCAGAAGCTGTTATTTCCCGTTATTTCGATGGAGAGTAAATGAGCGAGTTGGGTACAAGTCATGCTTCGACCTGGTCACGCAACGTTACCGAGCGCGTATTTGCTCAACTATGGTGTTCGGAGGACTCTGAAGACGAAAACATCGTACGGGCGTGACCCTCACCCTATCCTCCCTATCACCTCCCTCTCTGGCTGCCGGGTCCTTATATCTCCAAAGCATAAGATCCCCCAAACCTCTCTCGTGATTCTATACGACCGATCGCATGTTCTCCACTTGCCTACGAGAAAGCGATTTCAGGCCATTCTAGATGGTCGCTACGATGAGCGCCAGGAGGGATTATGGATAATAACGAATCACAATCCCATGCAGAAGAAGAGGGCTGTCAGGAGCTGGGCAAAGAGGAGAGTTTACAAAGTCGTGACAGAGGCTCTGAGAATGAAAGGATTCGACAGGAATGGAAGAAGACTGGTAGATCCATATGCTAGTATGATCAAAGGACCAGAGTCAAATAACAGACAGGTTGATTCGACAACGGAAGATGAATCCGAGGTATTAATAGGCACGGTCGAAATTCACATCCTGCCAAACGCGATTGAAACGAGCTTCACCGAGATGCAGATGCAGGCAGGGGGAGTGGTGGACAAAATCCTGGAGATATGTGGTCGCTACCCGCGAAATAGACAGGCCGATCCACAGCAAGGACCGGAATAATACCAGAAGGCATAATTGATATCGAGTAGTCATCGCCATGAAGGCTAGGAATTACAGGAAGAACGATGACGATCCAGTCACTGATATGCTAGGCAGCCCTCTTCGAGACCATCAAGACATCCATGCTACGATTATCCATCTGGTTGCCTTTCCGAAAGGCTTACACGGATGCACCGCTTCATATCTTCTCCTGGGGTCTCTGTCGCCTGCGTAAGCGTTAGTATCACCTTCGACACTAGCAGAAATCGAACCAACACACGAGAAGGCAGTGCCACCTCACTTGTTGAGCTCCTCGGAACGAGCCTTCAACTCCTCCTTGCTAGCCTTTGGTGGCATGTCTGGAATGTCAAGACATTAGCTATTATGCCTTCGTTCATGATGACGGACTGGTGACATACCACTCATGTTCATGGGAATCGCAGGACCTTTGGACTGATGGTCTTGAGCGGACGCTAAGCCTGGAGTGTGCTCGTTATCATGATGTTCTACCGCATCTGGAGTCAGCATAACATTTGGGAAGTGGGATAACAGGTTGAAGGTTGAATGCGAAAGGGGTTTGGGCTGTCTTGCACGCCTCGCGAGTCATATTGCGGTAGCAGAGTAGAAAGAATGAAGCTGAAATGCTGCCTACCATGATCGCTGGCTGTTGATTCGGTTGCCGAGGATGGATCCTTGGCGATCTTTTCATAGATGCCCGAAGGCGCTTCTTCTTCAGATGGATGGACAGGCATTTTGGATGAGAAGTTGATGACCGATGAATGGAGTAGGGTGGGAGAATATCTCGGTGCTACTTTGGGTGAAGGTGAAAGTACGAAGATTCTGTGATATGAGTGAGAATCCAGGCCTACGTCACAGACATGATGGAGGGGTGGAGGGGTCTGTGTAATAAAATACCTCGATGCCTAAGGTACTGTACTCTTTACTTTACGGACATAGCCGCCACCCCACCTCGTGCCACTGCAAATCATCCCAATGGCCCAACCCCATTGGCTCACTTGGCTGCACGACATTTCGTATTACTATTCAATTCAATGCTCTCACATCACCGCCGTTCAATTCGCGGGCATTGATCGAGAGACCTAATGTACATCGCCGCATTGCGGTCTTTGAGACTCACCTTCTGTCTCATACAAACAATACTTGGCTCATCTCAACTCAAGTGTCCTTGTAGATGTACTGTCCCGAGGAAGGTTGCACTCCTGGTCGGCATGCTCAGACCGAGTCTTGTTCTGATGTTCCAGACCTAGGACTGAATTGCATAAATCCTGCTATCCTTCGTTCACAACCCCCCGAGCCAACAATCACCCCTTCATCGCCCACCAGATCCCCATCCCTACTACCCCAAGGGGAATCACACGCAGCCCCACTCTCTTTGCCGCTTTCATTAGCAGATCCTGTCGAATATCTTTGACCAACAATGCAAAGTCCGCGCCCTCGTCAACCTGAGGAAACATTCCCTCTGGCTGCCTCTCCCCCAAGAACTCACACCTGTGCTTCCGGGTAGGCGGCGATAAGCTCCGGGGCGAAGTAGACGCACGGGTTGTCCGTTACGGCCTGATAAAAAGAGGCAACATCAAGACCGCCAATCCAGGAAAACAAGCGGAAACCTTGAGAGTACTGGGTCTTACCTGAAATTCTCCCAGGAGTTCGTCCCAATCTGCTCGGGTGAAAGTGCCTTTGTTGAGGAACTTGGCCGCGTATGCCTTTTGCCAGAGAATGTTGTGTTGAGGTTTTCGATCCAGGCGAAGTAGTGATAGCAGTCTGTGTATCCGAGCTGGAGGAGGGCTGTGCGTGCGGCTGGGTGGTAGAGTATGGAGTGTGAGACTTGTTGTTCTTCCAAAACTTGATTGGACGACAAGGAAATCAACGATAGCTGGGTTTCCTTCTGTATGGGACAATTTTCTCATGTAGCAGAAACAAAAGCAGAAGAAAAACGAGGAGCTGAAGCGGACAGCGCAAATTCTGATTGGAGAAATAGGAGAGACTGCATACATAATGTCCCACAGCGAGGGAAGCCAAAGCAAAGAACACGCATTGGCACTTTGCGCTTAGACACGTCCATTTTCGCGGACGGTGTCGCTGTTGCGATGCTGCGAGTCAGTACCGTATAAAGGAGTGAGAAACAGCGATGGCATTGATCAATCGCTGAAACCGTTCAACGCAATTGAGCTCGTGAAGTTTGTAGACTTTCGAAAATGGGGTAACTCTGCAGGCTCCCAGCCTCTGCGTGCCTTGAGTCAAATAGGCGATTCCAATCAGCAGTCGCCAGTCGGGGCTGAGGAAGTATATGTATTGCGGTCGATGCTTCCTGACCAACTTACCCATTCTTTACAATCTTCCATAGCCCTCCCACTCTCTTTAACAGCTCGATCCCATATCCTAGCTCAACGACACCCCTGCACACCTCCCAGGCCCTTCTCGCCCCCTCGATAGGATAGTCCAGCGCTGGCGGGATCGAAGTGCTGATCAATCCCGGAAACCGATCTCGGCAGACAGCTTTTGTATTGCAGATGGATCTCAGTCCTTCCTCTCCACCAAATCTTCCGTAACCACTACCTTTGACGCCGCCGAAAGGTAGTGAGACCGCGTAATAGACAGCGAAATCATTGATGCTGATCATACCCGCTTTGATCTCCCTTGCCACTCTCTCCAAATCTTTAGTAGCTGTTCCGAAAACGCTAGCGCCAAGGGCATAGTGAGTTGAATTTGCGATGTCGATCGCCTCATCCAGCGAAGCAGCTCGCATGACAACGCAAATGGGTGCGAAAAGTTCTTCGTTCGCTATACGCATCGAAGGTGTGACTTCAACCAGCAATGTAGGCTGGAAGTAATGGCCTTTCGGATATCGTTGATGCATAAGTCTTTTGCCACCAACCAGACACCTGGCTCCGTTGTTGACGGCGTCAGTCACAAGCTTCTCCAACTGCTCGAAGCGAGAATCCGAAACCATGGCTCCAACATCCACATCGTTGGGGTCGTCGAGGGCAGAGCCTACACGCAGAGCCTTGATCCGAGATTCGAGGATTGTTACAAGTCGAGGGTAGATTTTATAGAGACAAATTATGCGCTCAATGCCAATACAATTCTGCCCAGCTGATTGGAAAGTCCCTCGCATCAATATGCTAGCAACCTTTTCCAGGTTCTTGATATCATCGAGTAGTATGGCAGGATCTTTGCCTCCAAGTTCAAGGCAGAGAGGAGTAAGGGAGTGGGCGGTAGAGAGGGCAACATGGTGGGCGATAGGGCGAGAGCCGATGAAAGTCACATGACTTATGCCCGGATGAGAAGTCAGATGGGACGCTGTCTGCGGCCAACACAATACGGGCTGGACTAGATTGGCAGAATAGCCGCAAGAGACCAGAGCTGCGCGGGCAATAGACCCGAAATATTGAGTTGACCATGCCGTAGACTCGGAGGCTTTAACAACGAGCGCGGAGCCGGTGAAGAGAGTGGATATCAAGGGACCCATGAAGTTGTGGAACTAAGGCATGGATCAGCTGAGTGGGTTGAGAGCGACGTGGAGTGCTATTTACAGGATAACTGTGTCAAGTCAGCGGTCTGAAACGATCATGCTAGCATTCCTACCAAGACACAGGACATACTTCCAGCTAACACATGCAGCAATGACTCCTAGGGGTTCCCATCTGACCTCATTATACTTGTACATCATGAGGAAATTCGTAGGTCTCCTCTCCGGCCTCAATGCTTTTTCTCCATGCTTTATCGTCCATTTCAGTTTCTCCACGGTGACCAAGATCTCCCCAAGAGATGCATCGATCTTGGTCTTCCCAGAGTCTAGACATGCTACTGTAGCTATGGTTTCCTGGTTGTCGAGGATGTGTCTGCGAAAATCGGGAGCTGTCAACTCAACCTCTATAGGAGCCATCCCCTTGTAAAGGTGGGCTCAACGCACTTCAACATCGTCTTCAGTACCCTCCGTCGCTGTTTGAATGTTGTTTTCGCCCATTCTTTTTGAGCGACCTTGGCTTTGGCTATCGCTCTGTCAATTCCATCAGGCGTGGAAGGGTTCACAAGCCCGAGTAATCGGCCATTGGCTGGGCAATAGCATCTTATGGCACTCGATCCCGAGATCTGTGATCCTTGTCAGCTGACTTCCAACCATGGTGAAGGGGATGGTACTTTGATTGTAGGCTCTTCCAGAACTTCGCCCGTCCACTTCGGAGAACATTGCTCAGGTACAGGGACTTTAAAACTGACGGGTCTTTCGTCATCATCGACGAGAACTACAATCTTGAAGGTAGCGAAGACGAAGACGACCGACAAAACAAAGATGGATATCTCGAGCCATGGCAATTGGGCAGGAGGATCATTGAGAGTGTCCATAGCCGGGATCGGCAGAGGTTGCAATTGCTGGAACCCGACTAAGTCGCGACACGCTACCGTAGGACTGTCAGGACAAGTCCGCAGCGATCCTTTAGGTACTTGTCAATAGCATGCATCTTGTTGCGATCATATACTTAAAAAAAGTCACGGATATTACATGGCCAAAAATGTGGTAGCGGTTGAAGAATTGGTATACGCCTTTCGGTATGATTTGCAAGTCAATGCTCAACTAATCTCCTCTCATTACCGCCGCTTCGCTCCCCCTGTACACGATATGAATAGAAGCAGTGGTATCATGCGCTCCCCTGAAAATGCCTCCCTTTAATCCTCGCTGTCAACAACTTCCATCACGCAGACGTCTCCTTGTCCTGATTCACCCAGTCATCTGGACCTTGACGACTAGACTGCGCTTCTCCCGCCGCGCCTACGGCCCCCTCCGCGGCCGCAAGTCAAGCAGGAAATGATGATATCGAAGCAGGAGACGATACCGGCGATGATAGCTTGCAAGACAGACCCGATACCATTAACGATTGCCATGAGGCAGGCTCCGAGGGTCTGGAAGAGCGATTCGATCTGTAATCATTTCATGTCAGCGGAGAAGAGTCGGAAAGTATTTGAGGGCGATGATGTATGGTAGGTTGTGGGGCGCGGCGACTAATGATTTGAAGCAAGATGGAAGCAGGAAAAGGGACATGGAACACGTACACATGACACGACGGCACCCATGTTGATTGATGTAGCGCGAGTAGCAGCTTAGCCTGGAGTTTGAGTGAGGTTTGTGAGAGTTATGTGGTGTATCGTAGGAGCTTGGTAGCGGATGGGCGATTGGATTGATTGTTATGGTGTCTTAGAGGTGGAGGGGAAGGAAGGATTGGTGACGATCGAGGGTGAGGGAGGAAATGAGAAGCAAGTTGTTCGGCTAGTCGCAAGGCTTGGCCGAGTGGTCGCTTCCCGAAACAGGAATCGAATTGATGGGAAAGACGTGAATTTTGCAAAAGTTGGGGAAAGGTCATCTCTTTTATATTATATGACTTGAACTAAAGCCCACTCTTATGTGCAAGGCCAAGCTCAGACATGATTCTGTCCTATGGGAGCGCTTCACGGTCATGATGACGCGCAAAAGTCTATCAGTTGCCCAAGTTGGAGAGCACGACACGGGTCTTGGGACTTTGGACGCTGCTCCAAAGACTTGGAAATGAGGAAATGAAGCATTATTTTAATTGCCAAGTTTGCCAAGGACTTTCCGCAGGATCTCAGCCACCGCTACTGCATGACTTATTCCTAAAAAGGGAAAGATGATGATGACAGCCACCGCTAGCAAAACACGCCATCTCGATGAGAAAACATTTCACGATGATCCCTTGTCGATCCTGTGGCTTATCGCTTGCTCATCCGAAAGTCAGTTGTCATTTACTGCTAAACGCACCAACCACTTGCCGTCCCCTGGAAAGGACAATCACAATTTAAAGCTGCAAGACGAAATCGAATCCATCATACGAGTAGAGTACAGTCTTCGCCATGGCCATGACGCCGATCAAAGTCCGCGGCAAGAGAGCCTCGGTCCAGATGCAGTGCTCGAAGAATTCCATCGACTCTCTCCTGAACCCATGCGAGGACTATCCGAGCGGCAAACGGCCAACCTCTCCTGCTGCTCACTTCACACGTCCTCCGGCCAAGTTGCCTCGTCACACTGACGCTCTCGGGGAGGAGATGGGCAGGCATGCGAGGTTCGCAGCTCCTCTCGAGCAATTACCAACTGAGCTGTTGGAGACCATCTTCTTGCATCATCTGAACTTGAGCCTACCACAAGCCTCACCCATCATCGGCAGGAAGCTCGCTTCTAACCATGTGAAAACGCAGCTTGTGCTCAGGGTATGCAGTGCGGGAGGGCTCGATACCTATCCCTCTGAACAAGCCGCTTTATTTCCAACCACGACAGACCACGCAGAAGCCCAGTCTGCTGTTCTGCGATTGAGGTGGATGACGTTGACGTTCATCAGGCGGCTTATACCCGAATATATTACAAAGACTTTGGTCCGAGATCTCAGTGAACGCGGTTTACAATGGTTGGGTAAGGGCTCTGTGGTGACCAAAGAAACAGAAGCTACCATCCGACGATATTTCGAGGACATCTCCGTCCGCTTCTCGAAAAGAGATCCCGACGGTCCACCGGTGTTCTGGAATATCAGCTGGCCTGTTGAAAATCCTACTAGAATCATACGCGTTTCTTTTGGACTCCATGATGGCCTCGTCGCCATCGAAGAATTTCGCACACAGGAACGGGAAATGTCCGTAGACATCGTTAGGTCGTCATTTGGCAAGCGTGGCCAGTGGAGGATCCTTTGTGGTATCAATGGTTGCGAGATACCTGGCAAATTGCTGCACGGACCTTGGACCACTGATAAATGTGATTTCCTGGAGATGGTCATTGGGGCAAATGCTACAATTGACTGGGTCGGTACTACCAGTGGTGAGATTGCCGATAAAGGGTTGACGCAGGCTCTGCGAGAAGGTAACGCCCGCGCAACCAGATTATTAGTAACAAGAGCTGGATCGAGGGACCCTCAGGGACTCTGGAGAGTTCCCTACCCTTGGCCAAGGGAAGGTCTATTGCAGGCACATACTCTTAATCTGAGAGGCGTCGGTGTTGTTCCTCATACGAGACACCTCAGAACCGCAGTTCTCGAAGCAGATTGCCAGCGGGATGTCGTTGAAGCTTTGTTAGGGGCTGATGACATGAGAAAAATCGACCTCGAGGACCGAATTGTTCTAGACTGGGCCGTCGAGAAAAAAATTCTCGGTGACGAACGCGGCCCGTGGCTGCTCTTCAGGCTGTCGAGCTTACCCTAACGTGCTGCCAGTAACATGAAGGAGCCGTCTGTACTATCTGCATTGTGTGACGGTGCCATTGTCGTCCGCTAGGCCTGCCAGAAGCAAGTGATTTCTCGGAACAGGACGTTTGGTCGGCATGAAGGATATGATCCGAGATGTGGCAAGTCAGGATGTTTGTTTGGACGGAGATGTCGGTCCAGAACTCTACAGAGAACCAATAGAATAAGTTTCAATGGCCACAGATTCACAATCACTCTCTCGCGGTCCGGTCGAGTAACCGCCAATACCTCTTTCGCAAAGCAATTCGTCCCCGTTCAAGCCTGTTGCAACTTGACATCCTCCGCTCTGCCACAGTGATTGTGCCTCCTTCGCAAACCGACTATCGTTTCCTAACTATGAATCTGTTAACATTCCAAAGTATCATTCCCCTGATGCGTCAGCTATGAATTGTCGTTATGTACTGGCCCTGACCTTGTAAGATGTCAAGAATTGTGATATAAGGCTGCTCGGTCTCTGCACATTTGTCCACGGGGGTCTTGCGAAAGGCCTGACAAGCTATCCGTGGATTGATGTGGGGTCTAATCACCTCTTGCCATCTAATGCAACTGTCGGTGTTGCAATCACAGTGATGCATGATTGATTGGGTCCCGCACGTCCCGCACGCTATGCTATATTATGCTAGGGTATCCATACTAGATCTCACAGAATCGCAGGCCATCTGTCCGGGGGGGCTTGTGGGTACATGGGTTGATGATCCGAGGGAGGATCGCTGGACTGCACGCTGGAGGCTGTGGTGGTGGTGTGCATATGCAGTAGCACATGTGCTGATCGTATTCGTAGAGCTCTGCTGTAGTTGAAAACGAAGCGAAGTGTGATGCCGCCGTGATTCACTTGGCCAGCTCAACTCTCGTCGTCCAGTTCAGCGTCCGTCGCCCTTTCCCCCTCCTCATCACCTCCCACCGCCTTTCTTCCCTTTGCCCCTTTCTTCCACATTCCTAGAGTTGGCCTTGCTCGCTTTCCCTGCCTTCCCGGCCCCGGCTGGTTTCGCAACCCTTCCAGCTTTGGCTTCACCGGCTGTTCCTGCCTTCGTCGCTGCAGCGGCTTTCACTGCGTTCCTAAGCTTCGCAGGCTTTTTCGCGGGGCTGGTGCTCGTTTTCTTTTTGCCTTTTGTGGGGCTGTAGTCGTCTTCATCTTCACCAAGATCCATCTCTCCGTCCTCAGCGTCTGCCGTGTCCTCGTCATCGCCATCGCTGTCCAGAACTTTCCTCCCTTTCCCTTTCCCTTTCGTTGCCTTTCCGCCTTTCTTCGTAGGAGTAGCCATGCCCCCCTTTTTCTCACCGTACCTCGTTACCAAATGCTCGATCGGGCAGTTAGCGTCAGCCCATCCTTCACTCGTCTCGCCAGTGATAGCCCTGCACCTTCCACAGCGGTTTCCATGGTCCCAAAACAGCTGATGTAGGCCATACTTGAGATTCTCTGGGATACGAACCTCGCAATGCTTGAACGTGTTTACTTCGTTCACCTCGGGTCTCTTCTTCTCCCCCGGAGCGACCTCTTCATCTTTAGGCGGCACCCATCCTAGATATCTGCAGAGACGGAAGACGTGGGTGTCGACGGCAAAGCAAGGCTTCTGCATACAGAACAAAGCGACGCAGGCGGCAGTCTTCACGCCAATACCAGGATACCTTTGCATGGCCATGAGAGCATCATCTTTGGAAAGGAGGTGGTAGTAATCAAGAGTCAGGATGTCTTGTTCGAAAAGATCGATCTCGCCTTTCATTTGTGCAAGGTTCTGAGGGTCTGTACCTTGCGGTGCCGCAGAGGGATCGTCATTTTCGATGACTTTGCTGTAAGCTTTGCACCGTTCTTCATTCTCCGAGTAGACCATATCGAGTATTGCCTTCATGTTCTTGCTCTTATTCTTTGCAAGGCCGCCAGTCTTGATGGCTTGAAAGACGGTGTCCAAGGTGGCATGACGAATGGCAGTCCAATCCACACTACCTTTGCAAGGGCCCGACTCCTGAAGGCCGAATTGCTTCACAAGACCCTGGAAGGCACTACTGGAATTGCGCTTAGATGTAGCCGCACTGAGTAGGGTACGGAGCATGGCGTCGAGAATTGTAGGTACTTCGCCGCACCCAGCAACAAACTCCGAGGGGGGTGGGACTGTGTCCGGCTGGATAAACCGGGAGTGCTGATCCTCGGGGAATGCATTCATGAGGAGATCATGGACGACTTGACACTCCTCTGGTATTGGACGCGCCCAGTCAGGATAGGGATCACTGCACGGGAAGTGCTCTACTTTTTTGTCTTTCTTTTTCGGCGACTCTTCAGATACGTCCATTGTACTAGCAGCATCGACTATGGATTTGACATCCTTGAGCCTCTCTTTCTTCACAGCCGATATCATTGGGCTTCCAGTCTTTGCTGACGTTTCATCTTCTCCCGCAGCCTCATCCTTGACTTTGACTTTTCTTGCTGAAGGCCGCTTTCCCATGTTGTGCGGTAGCTCATCGGAACCGTCCTCAACTTTCGGCGCCGCAGTAGTTCTCTTACGCTTCCCTGTTGCGCTTGCTGGGAGATTTGGGCCTCCTTTTTCCGGCTGAATTCCAACAGTCTCTTCCTTCTTGACTGTTTTCGTCCTCGGTGGTTGAGATTTGGTGGCAAAGACGGGCATTTCTGGATCGTTTTTAGCCTCTGCTTCCACTTTTGGCGCGGACCTCATCAATCTCGCTTTGCTCCCAGTGCCATTCTCAGTATCGACCTTTGATGGTGCAGGCATTGCAGTTTGATCTGATAGCTGTGTCTCATGACTCTTATCCGAGGCCAAAGAGCTTGGCTCCTTTGCTGCCGACCTGCGGGTCACACGAGTGGGCATGGCTGAGATTCTCAGGCACGCGAGAGGTGTAGAAGAGGTACGCTGTCGCTTGGAAGGATGAGATATCCGCAATGCCAAATGTTGAAGCTGCAACTTTTGCCAAGAATGACTGTGGGTTGAGATGTTCCGCAGTGACGGAGACAATTGGAAGAGAGACACTGTGGCAGAAAATAAGGAGAGAGGATTTGGAATCGGCTTTTCACATAGTGGCAAGACCAGATACAATTATACAAATCCTTCAGTCAAGGACAGAAGTCAGCAATGATCAATATTTACCTTGAATCTTCAATTCTGGTAAATTACCACTTTACGGAGTACGGTACCTCCGTAATGATGAAGAAGCACCAAGGCAAGAAGATAATGCACCATTTTAGCGCCTACACCCGCATAAGTACTTTACGTAAGATACATGTATTGCTATCTGTATCTCACTGCTAAGTCTCACGAAGGGTACCTCGTGTTCACTTCACTCTATCACTGCTGCACATAAGAACGATAGTAGTATCTATTCACCGAAGTTGGTTGTCTTTGGTCTTGCAATTGCCTAGCTACCTTGCAGTACCTACTCTACAAATCGCTTGAGGTATAGTGATGGGGCTTATGCAGGTACACTTCTTAACCGTTACTGGCGTGGCTGTTAGGCCAATTCGACCCTACAGTACTCCGTGTACTACCAAACGGTGCCGTGATGGTGTCAGAGCCGAATCCATCAATCGTGAATATCTCTTCAAGAATTTTCCTCTAGTCAACGTCAGCATGTTTTGTTTATTCTCGGCAGCAAATGTGAAAATCCTCTCAACTGCCCATTATGCCTTTATACAGTTGGTGAATGTCTTCTTCACTTAACCTAGGGTATAACGATAGATTAGCCCAAATTTAACCCCGTTTTTCTGCTGTCAACTCCACTTCCATCTCCAGAACATCAGAATTCAACGCTTTCCGCAAAGTCATGCTCAGAAGTCTAACATCTAAAAGTAATTGATCGTTCATCCCACTGGAGTGGGTTTATCCAATCTGCATGGCAAGCAACTTGACACATACCAGATATTCACGTTTCCGCGTGTTCCAAGTCGACCTGGTTGTGCCGACCGATGCCTCGGTAGTGCTTCCTCTTCATCCTCCGCAGGCTCCCCCTTGCCAATAGGCGTGTGCAGCACTCCATTCCTGTAGAATGCCACTGCTCGGTTTGTAGTCCCTGCCGGCGCAGGGACACCTTTACCATCATTCTCCACATCAGCGCCACTAGTAGCTATCGGAATCTCCTCTTTGCCTGCCGATCCATTGGCTACGGCTTCCCTGGCATTTTCCATGACCTTCATCTTCCTCGTCTGCCCTCGTATTCTCTCTGTATTCGAAGTGACCCTTAGGAGTGGGAGTAACATACGCTCCGCTGAAGACACTCACGTCAAACTCCTGATCCTTTCTTGCTGTCGTGCCGTCGTGCCGTCGTGCCAGTGAGAACAGCTTGCGCATATACCTCCTTTAAATCATCTAGGTAGGTTCTGGAGAATGACTTTCTTCGCAATGATGTGCAAAGCTATTGCATCGTCGTCCCGGTTGCGGGCTATAAGCTCCAACGGAGAAGGCAAGGCAATTCCGTAAAAATTGAGATGGCGGATTCTAGGGCTGCAGCTGGCAAAGTAGACACCTTTAGCGCCGCGGTGGCCATGTTCACAATCTCTCTCGATGTTGTCCCGCGGACAAGACCATCATCCACGAGAAGCACGGTGTTGCCGGCAAACAGCTCTTTCATTGCGGACTTTTTTCGCTTGACGCCATTCTCCAGTGCTTTCTGGCCTGGCATGTTGAACTGGACCGCGAGATCGGAGTCATTCTTGCTCGATGTAAAGGGTATAGCGAGCTTTGAAACACATGTAAAGGGTGAACACCCTAAAACGTGTCTCGGGACTCATTTTCTGGCTCCAGAGGGGAAAGAGGGAACAGGGAGTTTGAAAATACGTACAGAGGCTTAGTATCATGTGGTGGAGTGCCACGGCCAAAACAGCACAAAGATCCACGCTGGCAATATTGAGAACCTCAAGGAGTACGGAAGATATGCTCGTGTAGAAAGGCTCAAGGCGAGAAAGGCTCATTGGATTATCCTAGTGTGCCAATTATGAGTTGCAAAATGAATGAGATTCCTTGGCATTTTTCATCGCGCCCCCCTCCGCGGGTAGCAAAAAAGCCCGTACACCCTCCAAATCGCAGAAGTCTTGATGACTTCACAACGAACGAGTTTTAGTAGATAGTTTGAGTATAAATATTCTAGAGAACTATCTTTTCTACACTTTGCATCGCAAACTTTCTCTAGTTGCGGTCGTGGTTGACAAGCTGTGGCCCCTTGAAATAATTCAGGGTGTTTGGGCTTTTTTGCTACTCGCGAGAGCCTCCCTCCAACTTTCTGTCCACCATTGAAGGAAACCTACGTCCGTCAGCAAGCCCAGCTACTTCTTGAGTCTCATTGGTGGCCTGATGCAGAAGCTATTTGTATTTGAGCTATACAGGAGCTTCAAATATGGATTGGGGTGTGGTGGAAATGGCTGGGCGTAATTCTCTACAAATTTTCATGGTCCCCCCACTGACGAAAAGTCGGAGGGGGGGCGCGATGAAAAATGCCAAGGAATCTCATTCATTTTGCAACTCATAAAAGCCGGGCCTTCTTCGCTCCGGCTCCTCGGCTGCATACGGCGGAAAAGGTACTTGTTAATGCACAGCTTCTCCCGCTGGACAAGGAGAGGAGAAGTAGGTTGAACAAAGAAGCGAGAGAGCGAGGAGCAATTGATGAACAAACACAACGCAATGCAATCATCTCTGCGCTTATCTCACACTCATCCATTGGAGCCAAGAGTCTGTAGGTCTGAGGCTATTCCAGGACTTGTTGATTGGGAAACAATAGAGATTAGAAAGAGGCGTCAGCTCACCCTCCCACTGGAGTACGCTTCTCCATCAGTATGGGAATACCAACACTTCCTTCAAATCTGGCTTGCCTTGTGGAGCATGTAATCAATGTCTTGCTCGTCCATGCTGACTCACATCTCGGTAAACCTGAGATGGGTCTTTGTCCTTCATTGTTACCATGCATACGCCAGTCTGCAGCTGATCTTCCCGCCGTGAGACAATACTTGCAGTGACTATCACATGTGTAACAAAGGCATTTGATGGACAAACATGACACTGAATGTGAGAACCCCGGCTGTCATCACTGAGCATTAAATTCGGTCGTGACTATCCTTGATCAAGGAGAAGAAAGCGGGATCCTGGGGCATAATGCTCTGCTCATAACCCCGACAGTTTGCTGAACTGAATGATTTCAAGAAAGCTCCAATGCTATGCTTTGTTGCCTGCGCGAGAGTTAGAAATGAGATGTCTTCATGCAAGGTCATAAAACCTTCGTTGGTCCCTTCAACCCTGGCCTCATTCTATCTTCCCGGCGCCATTGGGCTCCTCAGAATTTCCCAAGACTTTGACGTTGTCTAAAACATCCGGTATCCTGATCTCTCAACTCCAGTCCACCGTGTCAATCTACATTCAGTATCCTGATCTCTCAACTCCAGTCCACCGTGTCAATCTACATCCAGTATCCTATTCTCTCAACTCCAGTCCACTGTGTCAATCTACATCCAGTATCCTGATCTCTCAATTTCAGCCCACCGTGTCAATCTGGTATGTGGCATTCTCCAACGAATTCCATTCCATCTAAGAGATTGCCCCACATGTCACTTCCCTGATCTTTTTGAAAACTCTGTCCGTCCAATGGATATCACTGACCTGCATTGAGAGCGTAGCGTATCATCTTCCAAGGCTCTCTCACCTCTTCATACACCTTGTCAGACCATGCATGGCAATGTGAGAGATGTGATCATCCTCGACGAGGAGGACGATATGAGAACGTGTAACGCAAGAGGCAAGAACAGTTCTCCATACTCCACCACTTTTGGCAGGGTTTCGACTTTCTAATAAATCTCACTGACAAGTATCGCCAGGAGCACACCCTCTACGAGACTTTCCATCTTCGGGCGCGAAACGGTCATCTCAGCCGTTGCCTCGGACCCTCAGCAAGGAGACCTCAAAGGCACACTCACTGGCAAACAACCTTGACCCCGCAGACTTTGAACCTTCTGACTGGAGCTTTGCACCACCTGCAGCCACTCGCACGGACTTCACTGGTTCATCAAGGCCTGCCCCGATTTCACAAAAGTCTGCTAAGCTCGGGTGGGGAGGTTCAGCTGACGCTACTATGGACCTCACGGATGACTATGACTCCATCGACGAGGATGGTTTAGCTCTATGGATGGCACAAGATGCCGAAGATGAGATGAGACGATCATCATTGGCAAAGTCAGAATTCAAGCCGGAAACCTCACAAAGACCTTCCACAATCGTCCCGCGAAACCTACCTATAACACCGCCTTTCGTCATCTTAGATACTTTTGCATACAACGACATTCCACTGACTGAGAAGGTGTATGTGGAACTTGAGGACGGAGACTTTCTGAGGATTGTTCACATTGTCCGAGATACGTCGACGTTAGCAGTCACTTTGCGAGGCTGGAAGTTTAGGAGGACTAGGCTTATGAATGATCTCCTCGAGAAAAAGCTCAATGAAGTCTGCTGGATCCTTCATATCGATGACGACGATCCACGGGATGCCAAGCGTCAAGGCATGGAAACTGTATCTGTTCGCGAGGTCGTGAAACGAAGAAGCATTCGACTTACCAACCAATCCTTTCCGGCCTTGAGCTGGCGCGACGACGGGAGCAGTGAAAAATCCGAGATCGTTGAAAAGGACCGCGTCCTCGTGTGTAGATTCAAATACATCTGCGTGTATGCTAACGCAAAAGAACGCGCTTTGTACAAATGGCGCGAAAAAGGGATCCACCGACTTCGAGAAGATGAATGCGACCAGCGCCTTGACAATAACGTGAAGGATGAAGAGCTCCGCAATGTCTGGAGAGGTTATACGGTGCCCGGCGGAGCGCAAGAGGGTTGGTTGCCTGGTGAAAGAGAATTCTTACGCCAAGAAGACGTCTCACACAGAGGCATTGCGAGTCGTTCTTCATTGAAAGTGCCAACGGGTCAGGACTTTCTCTTGGGAGATCCCATGAAGCGTGGAAGCGTCGGATCTCTTCTCACAGAATACGATCTCCAGCAACCTTCTGATCGAGCTACTCAGAGCACAAGTCTAGGACAAAGACATTCCATAAACACGAATGGTCCTCTCGTGAGCAATGGCGAGATTCTACGCTCACGGAAGCAACAACGACATGATCGACGAAGATCACACTACAACTTCACAGGCTTCAACGGCCCAGATGAAGATTATGGTATGTTTGATTGGAGGCGAGGCCTGAGGCAGAGTTCCATCCAGCCTCGATACTCTGGGAACAAGTCTCCCAGGATTGTCGAGATTGACGCACAAGTCAAGACGTCTTCAAGCTCTGGAACGTTCGAAAAGCGATACGAAGGGAAGATAACATCAAGGTACTACCCTACGCCAGATCGGACCCAGAAGAAACGACCGATTGACATGTCATCTGGGTCACCTGTGAGGCCGATCAAGCGAGTTGACCGAGGTTTGAGAGCGGAGCCAGGCAAACGAGAGTTCCTAAAAGGCAGTCGAACTTTGCCTGGCAACTCGAGCGGCGATAGAACTTTGGGCAGATCTCAGTCACTAGATTCTGTAGAGGAGATGTTCCCTCTCTCGAATGCTGGGGGCTACAAGACGAGCGCTTTTGGCCTTCTTACTCCGGTCTCGCAACGAAAGGGTTCAAAACTGCCGCGATCGCAGAACTCGATGCTACCTCCTCGAATGGGCGATTTCTCGGAATATTCTCAACAGCCAAGGCCATTGTCCAGGACAGCACGGTCTTCGGTGGTCAGCCATACTCAGACCAACGGAACAACAGAGGATGATAATAACATTGTCGATCTCACAAGGCCACAAGCCAACTCATATGGGAGTTTCTCCGGTGGGCGTCCTTCTACACCTCGGCACTCAGGTGCATCACAACCCCTGTACGAACGTCCAGTCTTGTCTCAAAATCCCTACAAGACGTCGTCCTCCAGAGGGAAGTCTCCTCGCCCTACATATGCAAATCCACGCTTCAAATCAGAGTCTCAGATGATGCCTATAGAGCATGCTTCAAAGGCAAACCAGCGAAGGTACACAGTTGGTGACTGCTTCTGCGGAGCTGGAGGCATGTCCAGAGGAGCAGTGAGTGCAGGATTGCGCATCAATTGGGGTTTCGACTGCAATCCGGTAGCTTGCCAAACCTACGCGATGAATTTCTTTGGCACACCGATATATAATGTTTGGGCCCACAAATTCTCAGCAGCGGCGGGAGATCACAAGGTCGATATTTGCCATATGTCGCCACCCTGTCAATTCTTCTCCGATGCGCATACGATCCCAGGCAAGGACGACGAGATGAACACCGCGACTCTGTTTGCCATCTTAAATCTGCTCGAGAAGGCTAAGCCCAGAATCGTCACCCTCGAGCAGACCTCTGGGCTCCTTCGCCGCCACGCTCCCTTCTTCAGCTCTGTAATTATGATGTTTACCTCGAGAGGCTTTAGCATTCGATGGAAGATTATGAATTGTGCCGACTTCGGTCTCCCACAACGCCGTATGAGGCTTTTCATTATGGCATCGTGGTAAGCATACACCTCTATAATTGTCTTTGGGCCACCCGGTCCGTGCTGGAGAGCGACTTACTTACCAGCCTATCGTCATTTTAAAATGCTGACACTTCTTTTCCGCAGCCCTGGCGAAGTTCTGCCCCCTTTCCCGCCGCCCACTCACTCGTCTGATCCGGAAAAGACGGGTCTGAAGCCCTGGACTACGATCAATGAAGCCATTGCCAAGATCCCTCACGGGTGGCCGAATCACGATATCCACTTGGCGAAAGAGCGAAATAATCCACCTCAGTCTGGGGATAAACTCGCAGCTTGCGTTACTACCAGTGGCGGCGGCATCATTCATCCAAGTGGGAAGCGGGATTATACACATCGCGAGTTCGCATGCTTGCAGGGCTTCCCACTAGGCCATAAGTTTGGGGCATCAGGCGTCAAGAAGCAGCTCGGGAATGCGGTACCGCCTGCTATGGCTAAGATCCTGTTGGAGACAGTCAAGAACGCTTTGCTGAAGGCGGATGGTCTATTGTAGAATGTGGACGAGGAGACACTTGGTGGTTCGCTCCTTTGAACTCTACGATAATTGAATCGATGGCGCAGGGGTGGGCCTTAACCTTGTACCATTGCATGTCAATGCAGCAGGTACTATCACTGCCGAGAGCATACGACCTTTCGATCCTCGTATTACTCCAGCTGCCCTTCAGCGAGATAACGAGACTCGACTTCCGATTCGGTTCTGGACTCGTGCTCGGAGGAAATCGCGTCCACGCTTCTTCTCACGACTGTTCACCCTTTGTATGTTCCTAAAGACCGGTCATAGGATCATTAGATAGTACGAATCATTTGGAATCCATCTTCGAGTTTCCAGTTCCTTTTGTTCGCTCATTGGCAGATAGATGTGCCTATTTCGCCAGTCATGGATGATGGAGAGCCCGTAGGCTACTCTTTGCAATTGTCCGGGGTCCTGCGAATTTGATCTCCGTATGACGGCACTGTGCACTGGCAGGAGTAAGACAATGTAAGCTTGTAGCACTAAAAATACGCGTAATGAATCGATAGGGACAATCCTGGAACGAGTCACACACACATATCACTAACATGACGCGAGAGAAAACTTGGACGCTCCATCTTCTACTTCAGTAGCTGCGCTGAGTGGTATACGCAAGCATTCTCACACGGCAAGTGACTCAAGATACAATCCTTCTTCCACACCAAGCGGCTCTCCTCTCGTAGTATCACATGTCGTCCAAGAAGCTGCGTGGAAAACGTCCTGCTCTTGCTGCTCAGAGCGCAACCTCACTGAAACCTACAGAGTCCTCGGGCGTCCTCGGCTCCTCCGCCGTCTCGTCCGCAGATCCCGGGACACCGAGATCGTCCGCCGTCTCCCGCGTGGGCGACGTCGCGTCACCATCGTCAGGTTTCTCCGGTAGAGCCTCGTCTTCGTCGCCGGATGCACGCTCTGGCTTCGACGGTGCGTCCTTTTCCGGCAAGGGCGGCGGAGGTCCCTTGTCCGAGCCAGTCGACGACGGTCTCGGCGATGGCGAAGGGGGGGGCAGGGTCGTACTCGAAGGCTGGGAAGACGTAGGGGGGGCTTGCTGCTGCACGGGAACCGTTCTCTGACTCTCCATCCTCTGCCGCTGCTGTGGTCTTGGTGGCTGTTGTTGCTGTTGTTGCTGCTGCTGCTGCATACCTGCTCCTTGCCCCAGCTGCCTCAGCCGTGGATCCGCGTTCAAGTAGTAGCCCCGCACGCCCACTATCCTGCCTTCTCGTTCGCATCCTTCCACCCACTCGGGCCGCACGATGGGAATGTTCATTTCGCCGGCTTTCTCCCATTCGTGGCCTCTGCCTTCCGTGCACACAAAGTGCGTGGTATCTATCCTCACATTCTCTGCAATCTTGGCGCCGATTCGCTCAATGGCGCCATTGAGGCTCTCGCGCAGAGGGGCGGGGAAAACGCCGGGAGTGACGGTGATGCCGCTTAGATCTGTCATCTTATGCGTCTTGACGACCAATTTCTCGCTGCTGTATTGGCCGGCTGATGTTCGGAGAATGAGGTGGAAAGTGTACTCAGTATCGACAGCTAACCCAGAAACCTTCGTAGCTTGTATGCCCTTGTCCTGGGGGATGACGCCCGCTTTTGCGCCATTGCGGTAAAGACTCAGATTCCTCAAGGCAGCCGTCGCAAGATCGATCTTATCCCATTCGAGCACAACGGATGTCTGTGTAGCGTTTCTGCAGCGGAGGACTGGTGCTTTGGGTGAGGAGAGGCCATAGGTGCTGAGAATTGAGGATTGGAGGGAAGCGAAGGATTTCTGCGAGGCTGTTTCGGAGGACTGATTCCGGGAGACGGTGATGTCGACTATGGAGCCTGAGGTTATGGAGGGCGGGAGAAGTATGGAGGGGAACTCGATCTGGATATTGAGACGGCAGTTAGTCCGAGATCAGGGCGCATTTGGACTCTGTGTCCGATTGGGAACTCACCAGGCGCTTATCCTCTGTGAGCAAGACGGCGACGCCAGCATCGACTTTACCGACAGTGAGAGAGATCAGCATGTTGGCATGGGAGGGAGATTGGTAGCTGTTTGCTGTCGCACGTTTGCTTGCGTTGATGTCCCGGATCGAATTAGGCCTGAATGGGATTAAGCGTGATCCCATTATCCGCCTCATGAGCGAAGCGAACAGTGGGACCACGGTCAGTTCCAGATCCACCAGCATCTGAGAGACTGAGGTATAAGGCATGGAGGCTGGTCAGTGGGTACTTGAGGGATCTTGAGCTGTGAATCATTCATGCTGATCTGAAGCGATCACATTTATATGTAATTGATATTTTCTGTTAAGACTACGCAGTTGCAGCATGAATCACGACTTATGAGACACAAGTCTGACCGTCAAACCGAATTGAGACCTCATTTGCATCGAGCGTGATATGGCCGAACACTGATACCTAGCTGAGAAGTCATGCAAGATGCTGCTTCTCCGGATCAAGTCAGACTGCCTGACTGCCTGAGTCCATGTCACAGCGGCTTGTCTTCCAGCGGTAACTCTTCAACTCCCTTCCAACCTTGTACACTGTCCCCCATGGGTGTTGGCTTTCCCGCGTCTTGAGTGCTGAAGCAGCGGGCACAGACAAGGATGTTTCTCGACATGGTTCGCAGTACCTCTGCTGCTCTATTTTTCCGAACACTAGGTAGTTCGCATTCACGGTAGCGCGAGGCGAAGAAGTCCCAACGAGTCTTTACTCCAGAGATACAGCTGGTCACGGCTGGTCACTACCTACTCCTGTTCTAGGAAGATTTCGTCAAAAGATGTCAAGCGGCTTTGGTGGTATCAGTGGCGCTTTGAGGCTGCTCACTCATGCTGGGGGCCAGGTATCATTTCCATCTTCTCCCAATGTAGCAGACATAGATACGCAAGTGGAACGCTTTCAGGGGTTTCTGAGTCAATACGTCAAGCCGTCGATATGTCGAGCTGATGCGAATCCATGCAATAATTGACAGTAATTGATATTGATCTTAAACGGTGATGATGGCTTCTGTTCCGGGTTCCAAATAACGTGATAAGGAGAAACGATGTGTCAGAATGTTGCAAAATGTCCTAGATTTCTGGGTAAGGAGCCGCATATAATATGAGACCGGCTCCCCGCTTTGTGCTAGTGTGTAGGAAGATCTTTAGATCTCGTGAAAAGTCAAAAAGGGTCCCCCAAGATTCGTAACCAAGTAATAGGTGGTGCGAACCGGGATGGACCCAGACTTGGACGCCATGATCCGATTGGAAAGATACAGTAAGCCCAAAGCTTGAGAAATGAGGATTTGTACAGTCTGCAGAGAGCCTCATTACTATTGCTTCTGGAAGCGGGCGGCAAGGAAAGCCGATATATGCTTCGACCCAAGCTCCCAATATTTGCGGTCTGCCTGGCTGGTTGTGGAGGTGGCCGCCCCAGGGACCATGTCGTTATGCTCCTGAACGAACGCCTTGGCTGAAATACGAAATTGGCATTTCTTGGCTTGAGCTTGACTCGCCCGACCTTTCCGCGGTTTGACCCTCCGATGTGAGCATAAGGTAAATGTAGGATCGAAGAGCACTCTTTTCTAGGCGTATCTCTACGAGACAAACGTAAGTGGGAGTGTGCCAGGCTTGCAGAGTGGAAGGTGCGCATGCTGGCCAGTGCTCACTGCTCATCCAGCAGGGTTACAGGGGGAAGGGACACTAATGTAGGTACAATCTAGTCGTGCCGGTGCCCAGGATCTGGGTCGAGTGGGACTCAGGCCCGTGGGCTTTTGCCTTTTCTCCATTCCAACGGCCACTACTAGTTACTACTACCTTACTGCTCCTGCTTGATGTGGATCGGGAATCTGGCATCAAATAGGGCCATCTTACTTTACTTCTTGTGTATTAGTGCCACTGAATCTCTTGCCTGGCGCCGCTGGCGCCGGCATACCTCTCAGATCCTAAGGTCAATATGGTCACTTTCCCGATTCCAGATTGTTAACTACTGTACCTATTATATTAATAATATCGAAAACGTACGGCTATTGGTCACTGCAAAGCCATCGTGAAACGTGGCAAGTCCCCGGGAGAGTGGGATGACTGGCAACATCATTTGCACATGGGGACCTGCATACCATCTCAGACATGCTGCTCTACCAGGCGGCTTCACGCCCTGAGAATTGCGGGAAAAGGGTGTGGAAGTGGAAGGTGGCATTGGAAATATTATGCTTTGCTTTGCACCTTGACCGCATCAGGCAGCCTTTCAGATAGTGGTCCAGGTGGAGAAGAGAGGCGTTTCACGTCATGAGTGTTTACAGTGTAGAGCAGGCATTCAACGATTTCCCTTCTCCATCAAAAACGTTTCCTCTTCGACAACCGCGTAACAAGGTGCTGTGAATCCTGAAAAGCGCTCGCGCAGCCAATCGCGTATAGTGCCCAGTATCAATTATCAATCGCTTCAAACATCGGCCAAGGAACATGGGAGATGGGTTGCAAACTATCATAATAATAGGCGCGCAGTCCGTCTTCCAACCATCAAAAGCCTCACGACTCACAGGTTTCACAAACCGCTGCCGCTAGCTCCGAGCTCCCTCATTCAATTCGAGCTTGCTGCAACATTAACACTTTTGTTCTTCACCTCCACCTTCAGACCCTCACCTTCCTTACACCTTCAACAATGCACCTTTGAGTCAATATAAACCCAGGCAATGCTTCCACCATCTTGACCCCAACTCACACGCTGAACCACTTTCCTTCGTTCGTGAGCACATCTGCCCTGATCCCCCCAACTTCAGCTCTCAGTATCCATCATCTCATTTCCAGCATCAATTCAACCTGTCAATACCACCGCACTCAACATGGTTCGCTATCTCAACCCAAGTGGCCACAACTGGGCCGCCGAGAACTTCGATGGCTATGGTATCTCCCTCGTTGTCGTCATCGTGCTCTACTCTATCTTCTTCTACGCAGCGTGTACTTTCCTCTGGTTCCAGCGGAATAATCCAGCGATCAGGATGCGCAAGATCCCCTTGGCGCTGCTGTCCATACTGGTACTTCATGTGTACCTGTTCATGGTCTTCCTTGTCTACCCTCTCAACGGCACTTTCCCTTGCGACTTGGAATTCTGGATCATGTCAATCTATCTCCCCATCGGTATCGGCTTGTTTCAGGCTCAAAACCAGCAACTCCTCATTGTCAGCCGAGAGCAAAATCTGCTCAAAGGCATCGACGAACTCTATAGACCGTTGTACCCCAACCACGGGGGTGGGCTGGGGGGACCAAAGTATTGGATCTGGCGCCTCAAGCTCTGGTGGAGGAGTGTCAATACACAGAACAAATACGAGGGTCTCGTTTTCATTGGTATGGTGATCCAGGTAAGACGTCTCGCCTTTGGCTCAGCTTTCGACACAAGTCGATGCTCCAGACCTTGGTCAAAGCAATAGCTGATATATAACATTCTAGTTTTTTGTTTCGTTGGTAATATACTCCATATCTCGTCAATTCCACGACTATGGTATAGTATCACATCATACATCACCTGGCACGTGTCGTAAAGGATGGGAGTGGTGAGGCCAAGTTCGCTCCTTTCCAGATGATTGCAGCTCAAGGGATTTAGGGCACCCTCCATTATTTGGCAATTCATATGGAATTTCTTCTTCGGTCCATACCTGCTATGGAAGATCAGACCAATCCACGACATTTATCACTGGCGCCTGCAGACTTTTTTGTCCATTTTGGCTGGGTAAGTCCTCATCGTCCATTGATACGACGCGATGTTTCTGAGCATTCTCAACAGTCTTCCTGGAACGCCGCTCTGGCTTGTCGCAGTCTACAATGATAGCTTTGCATCGGTAAACAAGTATTGGGTGCCTGCTATGTGGTAAGCAGCTGCAAGAGACTGATCGTCTGTCTTTTTACTGAAGCAATCTTACAGGTTTGTACCTGGTCTGATGACGATGGAACTGGTCACACTGATCTTCCCCATCGTGCAAATTTTTAAACACAAGAAGGCTGTCCGCAATACCCGAGCAGTCCTAGCAGAATTTGACGCCAAACAACTACTTTCAGAACCATCTGCCACCGGATCATTGGCAACCCGTTCCACAGGCTCCAAGACCGGCAGAATGTTTTCTATGGAGTCTCTTGACGAGTGCCTGACCACTTGCTGTGACGGACTTCAAGTGTACGCCTCCTGCATGGAGCTCAACGGCGAAAACATCATATTTCTCACCAAAGTCCTGGGCTTCCAGAGAAAGTGGGCCATGGATTTCTCGAAAATCTGCGACTCGTCTCGCGCGCGTATGGGCATGTTTCGAGCGGCTCTCAGCATCTATGTTACCCTCGTACATTCAAACACGGCATCATATCCAATCAACATTGAGAGCCCTATATATGCCAGGCTGGAATCAATCTTTGGCACGGCTACGAAGCTCGTCGCTTCAAGACGCCGTAGTGAATCGCCTTCGACGCCGATCTCTTCCGTTACGCCCTGGGATGAACCACAGCAGGAGCCTCTGGTCGAGTCTTCAATGCTTGGGTCTCCAGAGGAAACGTACCCAATGCGCTGCATGTCACTGTCGACACCACCAGCTCGACGATCGATGGATAACGGCAGTAGAGAGCACATCATCCCGCTGGACGATGATCCTCAGGATTCCCTTGCAGGCTTTCAGATTCCGGTAGATTTCGGTGAGCATGTTTTCGATGCAGCGTTCAAGTCGATCAAGTACATGGTGTGGTCCGAAACATGGCAGCGCTACATGAATTGGAAGCGATCGAGTGCGACGGTCGTTTGACACCCCAGCTCCAGTCGTCATTGTATGACGTTCGATTTCGATCATCTTCAGTTCCTACATATTGTAATGGTGTTGGGCGATAAAAGCAGTCTTGACCCTTATCGAGCAGCGCGTGTTTGGGAAGACACACCACTTTCAATATTGAAAAGCACGGATCGGAGTACGGATGGCAGGCGTTCAGGATGTGCTGCACGATTCTCAAGTAGCAAGACCTTATCCTCCTCGGCTTTCATGGAGCTATCGAGCAGCTTCTTTAGGAGGGCGGGCGAAGGGAAGGAAGGTGGTAATGGGGCATGGAATTGCAGCAGTGGTGCTTGGACACAGGATTTATGACGCCGATCAGGATAGGAATGCTCGTACATCGGCTTGCGAGAGTCTTGGCGTTCTCCTGCACAGACTGTGCAATAGTTTCTACAGTCAGATTGCCTTTCAATCGCTGTCGAAGTGCTCGTAGACCGGATTGCGCCTTGCTTCCCCTTAATTCGTTCTTCATGATCGTCACACGGAAAGCTCCATCTCTAAAGACGATGAACTCATCTTGAAGCATTCGAGAAGACAAGTCGTCGAGACTGGATTCGTGCGGTCCTTCCCCGGCCCTTTTGCGAGCCTTTGGCGGTCCTTTTTAATAGCGGGATGAGGCGTGTGCGGCAAGGGTGCGCTCCGCTCCTACTTGTTCCAACGAACTTGGGAGTCTGTAAATCATTTAAAAATCCACCTACGGTCCTATCTATGGCTTACGTCCCTGACCGGCACCTTGCCCCATTCCTCGAGCCGTTCCTGCCTTTCCCAACCGGCGCTTCATGTTTTGATGCCTACGACCTTGGCAGTGGCGGAATCCTGCCTGCTGAGCACCCACATGAAAACGAACTGCACCACGTAGCTGTAAAGGAAGAGGAACTGCGTCCGCCGGTTGCGCTGCGCGCGGTCCACGGTTTGCATGCCGCCCGCCGGGGTGGAAGAGGAGGAGTCCGGGAGGAGGACGTATTTGAGGGAACGGAGCTGGCAGGACTTAGTTCGGACGGAACATAATAGAACAGGCAGGGAGAGACCGAGGAAGAAGGGCGGGAGACTCACGAGGAAGAAGGCATTGGCCAAAAATGTATACGTGAAGACAGTCCACCCTATCCAGCCTCCTGTCCCCTTCCCACCGTTCAGTATCTCGGCCACGACCAGCGTGACAATAACGCCAACGAATTTGTATCCAGAATATGCGACGAGGTCGAGCAACTGGCTGTCGTTGCTTATGCTTAATATGTATGTCCCAAACTTGAGTCCCAGTATCTCCACCGCTACGACCGCGAAGGCAGCTGTGGCTGTCAGACCCATAACCTCTGGATGGAACGCTCCCCGAAGACCTGCTAATAACGTGGAGAGTAGAATGTACGTCACGAATGCCATGACGGGGATGTACATATCCGGGGAGTTCAGATCGTCTCGAGGTGGAAGGAAGTAGTAAGAGTACGCTGCGTTGGGCGCGGTGGGGTCTTGAGCTGTAGAAGAAGGTCTTTGTTCTCGAGACCATGGTTTATGCCGCCAAGGGAAGAGAACAAGGAGGATCTTGCGCAGGACGTAGGGTGTAGACACATTGAAGTAGTGTTTGAGGGCTGGGATGGAGACGTAGCGATTTATCTACGGCCTCATGTCAGCAAACATCTATGGTTCCGTGGATGCAGGAACAAACGCTTTGTTCCATGTACTCCTGACCGGCCATCACGGCTTTCTGCCCAACTTGGAAGCCCATTTGGGCGGTCTGATCGTTCATAAACCCGCCGAACGCAGGCGCGAATTGACCCCCTCCGCCAGATTGCTGGGCAGGACCACCCATTTGGCCGTAGGGACTCCCATAATTCGAGCCTCCCTGAGATTGGGGAGGGGGCGGAGAGCGCATCATCGGGACGGTCGATACATGTTGTGGTACCGGGTGGTGAAGCGGTGGGGAGTGCGCCGGGGGTGGAGCGTAGGAACCTCGTTGCATGTTTGGTGGAGGATCAACGTGTCACTGAGAGTACAGGCTGCTACTGTTGATTATTGAGAGGGGAATGCGGCTCTTGCCAAGTCGCCGTGCTGAGTATCAATGGGGAATTTTTGCATCTCCACACGATAGCTTTTGCGGCCTAGAGAACCCGACATTCCGCCGAAACGGCTTTCTACGAATCTCCCCAACCGTCTCTGCCATACCTTTGCTCACTATGCTGGATAGCTTCGAGATACTGACAACTTCAGGAGTGGTCCTGTGGTCAAAGGCTTACACCCCGGTGAGCAGCAGCGTAATCAATAACTTCATCAAGGATGTCTTCATCGAAGAGAAAGTCCTGCCAGGCGCAAGTGTTGCAGACGATGCATCGGCAACGCAGAACCCCTCATACAAGAGAGACCAGTATACACTGAAGTGGACGAGCGTGAAGGATTTGGGCCTCATCTTTGTGGTTCGTCCTGTTCAGGGTTGCAATGTGAAATGTATCCTACTAATCGGTTCTCAGGCTGTTTACCAATCCTTATTACACCTCTCGTGGATAGATAAGCTTTTGGACAACATACGGATCATCTTCGTTGATCTCTATAAGGATCAATTGAAGAAGCCCCACACGAGTATCGTAGAATGCGACTTCGATGGCTACTTCGACCAGCAAGTCAAGGAGCTAGAAAGTACAGCAGCAACGAAACCACAACGATTAGCGCAACCTGCACTGGAAGAGCTCACTCCCCCTTCAAGCTCTGAGAATGGGCACGAGGGGCCTCCGCCACCGCTACCAGGATTAACACCAGGTGAGTTCTTGTCGAACTCTAGAGACGAGGATGAGAGACCAATCGCATGTTCCTAAGCAGGTTATTTAAAAAAACAGCAAATGAACGGTGACTCAACAGACGTATCACCAATACCCACACCGGATACATCGAGGCCTTCTACGCCTGCAGCTCATATACTAGCAGGAAAGTCGGGACCTAAAGGTGGCTCCCGGAGGGCACGAAAAGCTGCGACAACTCCTGCAAACGTATCTTCGGGGGATGAAAGGAAAGCGAAGCCGAAGAAAGATACTGGAAAAAAGATGCGGCGGTGGGATGCCGACGGCCTGGCAGACGAAGAAGATGGAGTCATTTTGGATTATTCCGCTCAGTCGCCTGAGGAGAATAGTGCAGTGAAGAGCGAAAATCTTACCGTAGTTGACTCCATTGACTCGCAGTCGTTCGGCACGAGGACCGGAAGAGGACAATTCGTCCTAAAGGACCTGGACAGTGAAGTGCATTCAATATTGGAGGGAGCGAGTGAGAAGAAGATGCAATCCTCCTCATCGAAGAGCGGTATTGTAGGCTCGAGTCTTGGTGCAATAAGTGGACTCTTCCGGAACGTTATTGGAGGTCAAGTCTTGACCAAAGAAGTTTTGGCCAAGCCGATGAGAGGGATGGAGGAGCATCTTCTAAATAAGAACGTGGCAAGAGAAGCAGCAGTACGATTATGTGAAGGCGTTGAGAGAGAACTCATTGGTGTGAAGACCGGAAGCTTCGAAAGTAAATCTGCGCAGCTCTTTGGCCCGCAGGATGCTAACGATGGGAACAGGCGTCGAGACAACAATTCGGTCCGCAATGGAATCTTCCCTTCGCAAAATTCTTACCCCCACAACATCCCTCGACATTCTACGCTCCATAACATCCGTTACTAGTCCTTCACAATTGAATCCACTATCACCTAAGCCACGTCCCTACGTCATCTCTGTCGTTGGCGTCAACGGCGTCGGCAAATCAACCAACCTCTCCAAACTAGCTTTCTTCCTCCTTCAGAACAAATTCAACCTCCTCATTGCCGCTTGCGATACTTTTCGATCCGGCGCAGTCGAGCAGCTTCGTGTGCATGCAAGAAATCTTAAGGAATTAGCCGAACGGGAGAACCTGGGAAAAGTAGAGCTTTACGAAAAGGGTTATGGTAAAGACGCAGCGAACATTGCCAAAGACGCGGTAGCCTACGCTGCACAAGAGCACTTCGATGTTGTACTCATTGATACCGCTGGAAGACGGCATAATGACACCCGCCTGATGTCGAATCTGGAGAAATTTGGCAATTTCGCCAACCCAGATAAGATCCTCATGGTGGGTGAGGCTCTGGTTGGCAGTGACTCTGTTGGCCAAGCACGGAGCTTTAATGCTGCGTTTGGGAGCAAGAGAAAGCTGGATGGTTTCATTATCTCAAAATGTGATACGGTGGGCGATATGGTGGGGACTTTGGTCAGCATGGTGCATGCGACAGGTATCCCGGTTGTATTCTTGGGCGTGGGTCAGCACTATGGGGATCTTCGCACTTTGTCCGTCACATGGGCTGTAGGGTTGTTAATGAGCTGACAGTGAGAAGATGTTGTGGTAACGGCAGGCTCTTCACAGCAACTCCATAACAATTGACTGATGTCCCAGCAAGTGACCGCACACTCATTTTGCGGGTTGCGCACTGTTCCCTCTGCTGAAAATATAATGTCGGTGGGCTTCCAGATCTGACGATCGTGGGAGTTCTCTAGGCTCGCTATAGCAGCTTGTACCTCAAAGTGCGTCACGGTCCTTCGCAATGACCAACCTGGCAGCTCGCCACTTACGCTGGCTCGCTTGGCTTGCTGTGTTCTACGTTGTGTTTCCAATCATAACCAACGTCTATTGGCTGCAGCCATGGTAATTCCGAACCGCCGCCTCAGACATATATCGGTCACTCGTCCTCTTGCCTCAAATTCCATGATTCGGCTGATTTGTCCCTGTTTCTGAACGATCAGTTCGGCACATTGACCTTTCACGGCCGTGAGAGCTCTTACGTTTATAGTCAAAAGTAAAGGCCATGTAGCATGGTACGGAGCAGACGGGTATGTATGTTAGCTCGAGCACGGATTCCATCTTCCTACTACTTTCCAAGAAGCTGGGCCGCTTCCCCGTCACCGTACATGACTTCCGAGGGCAAGTCCTTTCCATAAATAGTGTTGTCCGGAGCATAGGAACAGACGAGAAAGGTGAACGAGAATCCGGCAGCACGGATTCGTACCGCCACCTGCATCCGGCAGCATGGATTCGTACCGCCGCCTGCGTCTAGCAGGCAGTGCTTCCGGGAGTGTCCAAGAGAGCCGTTGCCTTGGAATCGAAACCCGGTTTTTGCATTAAACTTTGCGGCTCGCCACTGTCAGGCCTCGCTTGCATGTGTTAAGCAGCAGGTATGTTTCAAGCACTAGGTAGAGGGCAGTGATGTTGACGGCGGATTTCACACCAGCAATAACCTTCACAGCCCCTCGTGAAGCAGCGCCGCACGTGGAAATTTGGTAAGCGCTCCTATTACTGACGGCCCCCATGAGCTTGATCATCATGTTTCAAGCAATTAGCAGCCAAGAAGCGCTTCCCTAATGGCATTGATAGACGCTTTGCCTTACCTCTCGAGCCTCTTTCCGGTATGTGAGTGTCGAGATCCCCCACCGGATTTGCCGAGGATTTGAAAGGACCCCTCTCGGCCGAGAGCCGTGGGAGACATGGGGCGCGATCAACGGGATTGCAAGTACGTGCTCTAGATATTTTTGGCATTGTGGCTGTACGAAAGTCACAACGAAGACAGGAGCAGAGGTGGAATCTGATGCCATGGCAGAGATGAGATTGTTTGTCAACGCGGGCATACCTGTTGCCTTTTTCCAAGATTGTGGTGGCATCCAATCTGGCTTGCTCGACGAGTGTGTTGCTATTATTGAATCGATTGAGACCGCCGTAGCACGTGGGGGAGCGCATACGAGGTTACTTTATGAATAACCTCGCAATCCCATTATTCAATGGTGGAGTGTCCAATGAAATCAGCGGGAACGAAGGGCTGACTTCAGCCTGGTCAGATCTGATAAGATAGAATTGTAAAGTACATAAGCGTGCATGCGGCATGCAGCATGACCCTTCCATTACTTTAGGCTTCGGAAGCAGGGGTTCGGACGGGCAGGATGCCTAGAACGGGAACGCCTCCACGACCACGTGCGGTCGAATCCGCCTGATCGTACCTGCAGTAGTCACCTTACCTTACCCACAACCTGGGTCAGACCACGGTTTCGTATCATGAGATTCATGACTGTGCAGGCCTTCGTGTTTCAGAGGAGAACCCCGCGACTCTCTCATCCCGCAGGTCAGATTCTGCTGCGGGCTTCCACCTCATTTCCATACCGATGTACCTCTATTGATAGACCTTATGTGGTCAGTGGGTGAGTCAATCTTGGTGAAACCTGGTCTCGATCGATGGGAACCTATGATTGCAGCATCCCAAGGCTCCTGTTCCATCATGGCGTCCACCTCGGCCGTCTCGTAGTGGAAGCCACTTGCGGTGTCCCAAAGTCTATCAACCTATAGGTCGGACATCCAACAGAGGCTGAACATTTCCTCTGCCGTTGTGAGAGCGTCTAAGCTCTTATCCTCCTTTCTCAAATCCTTTTCAATGTATTAGGGCACATTCGTCCTCGAACTAGGTCTATTTGGGTCTTTCCAGATAAGCGCTATAACTTAGCCCCAACCCTAATTCTGATAATAGACAATCATCTTCCGATGTAAACTTTCCGATGTTCTAACGCATCTGACTACAGGTCCTGCACTGTACACCTATTCACAGCGTATCTTCCAATGACACTGGGGCAGCTGGGGCAGTGGAGTATCATTTTGGTCCACAGCCTCGCGTTCTGGAATGTTCCGGATTACTTTGACGTCATACCCATCTACAGCAATGCCTGCTAGTCACAACTCTGCAGCATTGACCTCACGCTCTTGTAGCACTTCCCCGTCGACAATCCCCGAGCCATCGACGGACGGACGGACCCGACAAGGGGAGTCCAATTATGGGTACGCACGTTTGGCCAGCCGTCGGCGGCATAACGTTAATCGTGCATTACCTCGTGGCATGGCATGGCTATGGGCTCTCTCTCTTGCCAATCAGATGTCTAGGTCTGACATGGACGATACCTCGAGCCCAACGAGCCTCCCCGCTGCTGACGAGATCAGGAAGTGATTGCATGCTGCCATCACCTCATTCGACGACTCGTACATGGCAGTCAATCTGGCAAGTTTTTCAACACCAAGCCCGCTATATTACTCCACGTGCCTTTACGAACCGTCATGATCATAAAGACTTCAAAATACCCACATTACAACGTCCATCCTGCCTCTCAGTAATCTCATGTGCTGTGCTCACACGTTTTCTTACACAGACTTTCATAGCCACAACACTATAATTGTTTCAACTGCTTGACGTCTACCTCTCCGCCTAGTCATCCTTTGGTCGTTTCTTCCACACTTTCCCGTTATTTCCTAAATTGTGCATTAGTCAATACTGCATTAGTCAGTCTAGCAACTTCCGGCAAGGTCTAGTCCTACGATTCCAAAGCTATATAAATCAACATCTCGCTTTCTTTACGATGGACTATCAATCATCTTCTCGGTCCCAGAAAAAACGATCTCCAACAGGTTTAGATACAGCGTCCTCGTCCAGACAAGCAGTACCAACAACATCTGTTCCTCCAAGTCTACGATATTTCACAGCAGCAGCTAGCTCTTCAACACCCTACGAATCGCCGTACGCCCACAATCAAGACAGACGATCTCAACCGCCCTCAGACTCTTCAGTCCGATCGACAAGCGCCTACCAAACCTTGAGCGCCCCTTCTACCACGCGAACACCTCACTCCAATTACAGTTTCTCCTCCTCCGGCGGCTCTATCTACGATTCTCCAGGTCCCCGTGGCAGCCGAAACACCAGTCCAGGAGACACGATGAGCACCCAAAGGACTATGAGCGCGGTGAGTCTATCTATTACTCGGCTTTTCCTTTGCTGGGTGTTCGCTTTGAATTCCATGAATTTCTGCGATATTTTTGAATGGATACGTGTTTGCTTCGACAAGTAACGTTGTGACGTCTCGTGTGGTCGCTTTGCGACACATCTTGTCTGAGCGCCAAATAGCAACATCCCTGTCTAGCGTTTGGACTTAGCGTCATGCCGCGGCTGAATCTCACATCTTTTGCACATGCCTACTTTGGTACAAATTCGAAACGATTACTAATCTCAATGTTGCTCAAGAACGATCGAGAACAGTTGATCCGCTCTTTACGCACTCACCGCGTCAACACCCTCACAGAGCTACGCCGAATTGAGAAGCTCTTTGCGTCCAACGACTCAGCGGATGTCACCGAGGCCATGACCACAGCCTGGGCCCACTACGTCAACTCCAACAACCTTCTAAGCGAGCTTCGAGGCATGACCAAAAATTATCCATTCAGCTCAGAATGTCTGGACGAGGCCAAGTGGCAAGTGATTGGAGACCCTACCAGTACCCGGAGTTGGAACTACTGCTGGCTGATACTCACCAAGATTAAGAACGAGTGAGTCATTTCTGCTTATCATCCTACCACTCTACTCCACCAGACTCTGTATTGGTGTGAAAGACTCGTTCTACGAGTTATGACGCTGACCACCTCCCTCCACAGAAATCTCATCAGAAAACACGCACGACTTCTTGCTGTGAAGCCTACCATGTGGGGTGGACGCAATCCCTCTCCGTCGGGCGTCGACAAACTCTCCACTGCGTGTGAGCAGGAATGGACGCGGGCGCTGACCCAGATGCTTCGCCAATGGAGCACACCTCCGAGTAAGTCGGGCAGATAGAGGCCTGATTTCGTAGTCAATCTTCTTCTCAGTGGGGACATGAAAGATTGACAGTTTGCGATCTAGGGTGATGTACGATTATGGAGAAAAGTCCAGCGGGATATAGGAGCGGGGCACTGCATTGGGTCAAGGGCACAAGCATTTGGGAAGGCGTTTTTGATTGCATTTTCCGGCCGACTGGTTCTGCTGCTTCACACCCGTTTTGCATTTGGGAGCGATGATACACCCTGTCAAATTGACTGTCTTTACTGCGTTGCGCTAGAATTTGTCCCTTAACGGAGCTTTAACATTGATACCTAACAAGGATGATATGTGATTTCCCGTTCAGCTCAGACATGGCTATCAGCTAGCTGTCAAACACCAACACCACATCAGTTTTCCCTCAATTCCTCATATCTAATCTCGAGCTACAATCCCCGTCCATATTCCATACTACCGCGGGTACGAATCCTTTGTCGAAAGATCCCAACCTTCTAGAGCCCTTTTCGAACCTTCTAGAGCCCTTTTTCAACATTCTAAAGGCATGGTCGAACCTTCTAGCGGTACACCTCAGATGATCTAGCGGCATAAGGGAAGGCCGACATGTGACTGTATCGACATTATTATTTCGCTTACGCCTCTGTGAACAACATCCTCGCCACCCTTGGAGAAGTCAAATGCATAGCCTCGACTTGCCTCTCCAGCACTGACAAATGCCCGGAATCGAAATGACTAGCCGTTGACCGAGTGGCAGACTCAGCCTCTGTGTTATTTCAAATGCTTGACCGGTATGAGAGGCCACGTTGCATAATGTCCGGATGTCGTTGAGTTAAGATGTCTCTTACTCAGAGCATTGTCAGTGTCCCTCGGTCAGACATGCATAAGCCACAGCCCTATATCGTTTAGACTCGGCGCGCTAGCCTGAAGCGAGGAATCCGAGATCGCTGACAAACGGTGCCAGTTGGCGGGGTTTGTCGCCATTGCTGTCTGATGACGCAAGAGGATGGTGCGCGGAGAATGGAACAGTGGGAAAGACTGAGATCGCTGACAAATTCCACCGGGTTTAATCGGCGGTAATGTTTAATGACTTGGGACGATGTTTGCAGGGCAAGGCCGTGTGTCTGTGTCTGACCCTACTGGCACTCCCGTCAGCTTTCGCTGTACGAGAATATGCTCGACGGCAAATCGTCAGCACTTGGAAAAAAACGCAGTGCCGGTCGAGCATGCCGGAAAGCGAGTCCGAGTCTGTGACTCTTGTCGTATTCCTTTACTAACGTTGGCGAAATACCTGCCAGGCCGGAAAGTCCGAAGGGGTCACCGAAGTCCTCGTGAGTGATACACAACCTTCCGAATAGACGAAAACGAGGGAGACACTCGCGTAAGGCCCTTGCGCTTCGATGCCTTGCTGACGATTGCGCCCATGGAGGCTCCTTGGCTATGCGGATTCCCTCGCGTGGAGATGATGATTTTGGGTCTGATCTAACAGTCGACATGGCACAAAAACGAAGAGGACTGCTGCGATCAAATTTCTAACGAGCGGAAAGAAGAGCCTTTGGTAGCGAGCAGGAGTAAAGCCGTTCAGTAGCGTCGCGGAATCCGGCGCCTTCCCTTATGAATGATGTGAGAAGAGTCAGCGGCCTTCCTCCCCCAACGGGGATTGAGTCCGGCAGTTGTCGAGGAACTTGGGTACGAAGGCTCTCTCAACTACCTGGAGGTCACTCGTATTTTGTGCAAATAGTAGGCAAAAGGGAAGTTCGAAAGTATCGAGTCTCGCTGCGGCAATTTGGCCGGCAGGCAGAATACAGATTCCTTGAATGTCGACATTTTCAACTATTTGATCTTCATGTTCTCCCATCCGCATTGTGACCGGCAACGTTGCATACAATGCGGTACACGTATCCAGACGACGCTCTGCTGTGCAGGTCCGCAGGGGCTTTCGAACAGGTAAGGAGGTTCTCGACAGTCAACACTGCTCCCAATTTCTCAAATTCTCAATCTTCGCCAATCGGCCCAATCCAGCAACACACTCTCGGAAGATCTTGCCACGCTGACACCAACCGCATTCCGGGTCCTTTTCACGACCTCAGTTGCGTCTTCGAAGAGCCTGCGCATGTGGGAACTAGTATCGAGGATTCGGTCAGAGTTTGTATGACTTCAGAAGGAAACAGTACAACCTACTTAGCCACCAAGACTTCCGAGAAGGAGGTGAGAGCTTTCATTTTTGCGATCAATTGTCGACAATCCTGATTGGTGGCGACCGTGATATCCAACCAACATTCCTCCGCATCGGCGTCGCGCCACTTGAAATGCACTTTGGGTTCCTCTGACTTGATATACGAGGATCGTTTGATGAACGAGGATCGTGTGATACTGAGCAAGGATTCTGCGTCGATTTCAAGGTCCTGATACAGCGCCGTGAGAGAGCTTTGGCCATAATGAAAGACAATGTGATGGGTTTCATTGTCAAAGACGATATTCATATCTGTCTCAAAGGGTGGCGGCATGACACGGAGACCCTTGGTTCCGATGAACCGGATCGGAATTCTCCAGCTCTCTGGCTGTCTCAAAGCATTTTTTGGCTGAGTTTTTCTGCTGTCCTCTGGCGTTTGGGAGAAGGTGAAGATCCTAGGCAGATTGGATCCTCGGCAGAGCCAAGCGCAGTATCCATCCGTAGGAGCGCTCCTCTTTGCAGAAAAGTTCGAGAGACACGTAGACGGACTGCTAGGGTTTGAAATCGTCTTCATCGCAGGTGTCGAGCGGACAGTAGAGGTTCTGGTTAAGATTGGGGATGCCTTTGCCAATGGAGGGGATGTGACGGTCGGAGAGGGGATCAGGCCTGTTGCCTCGGTTGAGGTCTCTATTGCGGTCATTTGCTCCACATCTAGCAATGGAAGCTTCGTGGCAGTGGGCTTGGACTGCGTCTCAGCGGGCTTATTGGTTCCCGTACCCATATTTGCTGTTGGGGTCAGTGTTTCAGCTTGTGCCGTCGAGCTTGTAAAGGTTATGTTCACTTACTTGATTATGTATTGTGCTGATATTCCGTGATGGTGACTTACTTGATTATGTATTGTGCTGATGTTCCGTGATGGTGACTTACTTGATTATGTATTGTGCTGATGTTCCGTGATGGTGACTTACTTGATTATGTATTGTGCTGATGTTCCGTGATGGTGACTTACTTGATTATGTGTTGTGCTGATGTTCCGTGATGGTGCAAGTGCAAAGTTGATCGTGAGTTGAAGAGGTGATGTGAAGCCAAAGAGGAAACAAGTGAGCAAAAGCATTGGTCGTAAGATTGGAACCCAATGAGTGAATTCGTGAGAATTTGATAATGCGAGCCACATCGCAAGGAATTTTGCAAACACTTCTACTGTTGGAGCGCTCTCACCCTCAAAGTATTCTAATTGAAGTCTACGAGAAGCGCCATACCTTCACAAAGAGCATAACTAGGAGCTCTGGGAGGCAGAAACCATTGACTGGGCGGAGCGAAATTTGCCTCCACAATGGTTCAGCAGCTGCTCAGACAAGGGTGCTATCGAGGTTCAACAGCGGCAGAAGTACGACTACCTCGCATCTTTACCTTGTATGCCTCCGCGTTTGGCGTCTGAGGAATCGTCAAGTGGCTAGAACCGTGGATCACTCATGGAATGTTGCTGCTTGCCCAATCCCCGTTGTGGCCAACCCAGGGTCGCGAAAAGTCGTGGAGATTGGAGCGAAGCTCATGAGGGCATTGCCTCACGAGCACCAATCCAAGATTCTTCAAGTGATCAGTTCACATGTGATGGGTCTCCAGTCGTCAGATTTCGATGTGCAGCAAGCAATCCTTGTGCTGCAATCCGAGATGGCCGAGCTCAAAGCTAAGAATGCCGCATTTGAGAAGAGTATTGGGCTTTCAAACAGCAATTATCAAAATGTACCCTCCTCGTCTCCGTTTTTTGACCACATAGGTCGCTAAACGATGCACAGGAGACCCGAAAGCTCAAAGAGGAAGTGGCTACCCTGAGAGAGACTTTTTCAGACCGAAATAACGCTCCTGATACTGTACGTGCTAGGATTCCTTCTACGACTCCAGCAGTTTTCTTCAAGTGCAATCATTCGTTGCTGATACTCTCCAGGATGACAAAATCTATGACGGGAGCTTTCAAGGTCGAGCTGAGAAGCTTGCAGAGGAGCTAGCTGAAGCGGAAGAAGACAAGGCAGCATTAGCTAGAGATAACGCTAGGCTCGCTGTCGAAAAGGCAGGCGCAGAGGAGTCGCTAGCGGAGTCGCAGGACAGCAAAATCGCAATGTCGAATGAGATCCACGGACTTGGTGTGGAAAACGATCGTCTTGAACAGGAGCTCAAAGACGCGCGCGACAGCCTCGAAGAAGCCGAGGACGACAGAGCAGCGTTGTCCCGGAACGTCGAGAAGCTTACTTTTGAGAAGACCTACTTGGAAAAGAGCTCGCCGGCGCCCGGGACATCCTTCGCCAGATCAGCTCCTTCAGCTCCTCGATCCGGCCGATCGCCACCGAGTCTCTTTCGCAACACGCCAACGCCGACGCTGACACCGATACCGCGACTTCTTCCACGGGGGTACTGACCCCACCTTCCAGCACCCAGACGACGCCTTGATCATCAAGATTCGCGTCTGCAAAGGGTGTATGTTTAGGGCTTCATACACAAAGTGCAACATGTCGGCCATCAGAGAGCTGGATCATGGAGACGCGCGGGCAAATTTTAGACTCGTCGCGTTGTTACCAGGCCGATGTCCCCGTACCTGTGTGATTTGCCCGTCGAACAAGAGGACCGTGACTTCCGCCTCGACTCTCGGCAACGTGCATATGGGCCCAGTTGCAAACAATCCATCGCCTGGCTACGGCTCGCGTTGGCCGATTTTGCGGAGGAGGAAGCCCTTATCCCATTGGTTGGATATGTCTGGGAGATGAACCTGGTTAGTTGCGAAAAAAAGGGACAATGATCTCAGTTCTTGGCATTATCTAGGGTTGTCTACATTGCTTGATTAGGCATTCATAATGGCTGTTCCCGATACTCGGTGGTCAAATGGCAGCTTACGTTCTGCCCATTGCTCTTTTGGCAAGGTCCGTTCTCCTGGTCTTGCTCGTATTTAGGAGCCCTCCTAGCGGCGGAACCCTGTCAATTGGCTTGGTTTCAAGCGCGTCCGCAGTGTCCCTAATATGCAATGTCGTTTCCTATTCCTGGCTAGAAGTACCGAGCCTTCATGTCCTTGCACAACGCCTATCTCTGTACCAGTCAGGACCACTTTCCTTTCGGCAGTGGCTGTTGCAAAGTGGGCTGCTGCCTACGGCTTTGCCGGTGAATTTTCGACATCATACCTGTTTGTCGACTTCGAACTTGTGAATATGGTGCAAACGCAAGGACCAGCTGCTATCTCGATCACTTAGTCACTTAGTACGCATATGATAAAACGGATAGGCAGCCAAAATCAACAAGCATGTAGGGTCTGGTTTATATAGTGTAGTATTTCTAGACCGCAATGCAAGGCACGGACGCAAGTGTACTCTCTGCTCTATAGCACCGAGAGATCCCCAAATTTCTCCTAGAGTATCGGTTAGCGCAATACTAAGAACGTATCGATTATGCCATTTAGGATCTTCAGCTTCACCTACCTTGTAGCCTGGGACCTGCCAACGCCCCTTCGATACCAGCTGTTCTGTTCGAGTGTCGATATCTGGGCGTGCCGCCGCGACTTCGTCCTGAAAGCGCACACGGAGATCAGCATCGCCGCTTGGAGTTCGGAAACCCTCACTTCGATACTCACAACAGTCAAATCCTCAAACGGTCGTGCGGTCTCGATATTCTTCAGCGTCTCCTCCAACGCCCTCAGTTCCCCGTCCACCCTCCCCTTCGTCTCCTCCGCGCTCTTCACAGCCTGCACCTCAAACGCCTCAATGGCCTTGATCTGCCGTCCCACATCGTACGTGGCCGGCTTGAACGCCGCGACGTGCCCTTCGATCTCGTCGACGATCCCGGTGTTGCCGAGGGCGCCGCGGTAGTGCTGGAAGTCGACGGATTGGGGCTGCGAGCTGAGCAGGTTGAGTTTGCGGCGCGCGTCGTCGTTGCGCTTTTTGAAGGCCTGGAGGGCGGCGGCCGTTTGGCCTTTGAGGCCGAGGGAGGTGGAGATTTTGGCCCAGTCGAGTTTCAGGGCGGTGGAGCGCTGGGGTGGGTGTCAGTAGGGTCTGATGCGAGCCTGGACCGGGTGGGTTGGGTGCTAGGAACTACACCTACTCCTGCTGCCATGTCTGCGTTTCCAATGGCAATGGATGTTGTTGGCGCGAGATGATTTGATGGAAGGTCGAGGTTGAGGTTCGTCTGGAGTCTTGGCAAGCTGGTTCCCATTAGAGTAGGTCAGTCACGTGATGCACGGTTGTCCTACATCTATGAGGGGCTCTACATTCTACAATCTTTCAAGATTTACGACGAGCGTAAGTACCACAGGTCTGCGGAGTATTCACAAGGGACGCTTGAATATATTTAACAGGGTGCTTTTGTTTGAAGCTTGAGAACAGCCCGGAAGAGTATGTCCAATCTGCTGGACATGGGGACTGTTCCACCATTGCTGTTATGGGAAGACCGCCAATACAGAGACCATCCGTGCTCGCCGTGCTCAACTTTGACCGTGCCACTCCATCAAGTCTTGGCGTTAAATGGAAAGCGCCATAATGGAGCTGCAGTAAGGTGTCAGCAAGCATCAAACGGGTGAGACGAAAGGAGTAATACTTGACTATATCATTATCGTTCTGCAATCGTAGAGGACGGGTTAGTCTTGTTGAGGCTAAGGGTTGGATGTACGTACCTCTTTCAGAGCCTTGACCGCCTTCTTCCGTGACACACTCGCTTGAGCCATGACTAGTTCAATGTCCTTGGCCTCCAGACCCGAGTCATCAACCTCCTCCCCATCATCTTCCTCTTCCTCTTTCTTGGCCTCTTCAATAGCCTTGCCCTTGCCCTCAGCAGCGTGGTTGTGGCCCGCGTGAGAATCACCAGCGTTGTCTAAGGGTGTCATGTTCTTGAGAGCGCTATCGCTGATTTGGGAGCTGAGGTCCTCAATCTTGGCTTCTCCGAAGATGCTACACATAGTGTTAGCGTGGAATAAAAAAGTCAGAAATACGGGGGACCATACATCCAAGTGTTGCTCGAGGGTGACTTGTAGACGTCGGGCGAATTGATGACGAAAAGGATCTACCGAGAAAGTTTTAGATACTATAACCTTTTGCCCGAGAGCCTCCAAAGTCATGCGTAGTGCATCACCCACGTTTTTTGGCCTCCTCAATGTGACCCTTGTGATACCAGGAACGTGCTTCAATCCCAGTTTTGAAATTGATTTCCTCGCTTTTTTCTCGTTACGAGAGTGCACTGTCACATTGGATCCAGCTGGGATGCCCGACTCCCCCTCTCCTCCTGCCACATCCGCTTCGTCTGAGTCAGAGCTGCTCGAGGCATCGTCGACCTCTGCACCCTTCTTGGCAAGTGGCTGATCGTCGGGAAGCTCTTCAATGCGTGGATTGGACATCTTGGAGCAGGAATGTACTAAGGCACAATAGTCAGCGCATGTCTTGTACCACTTGAAATCAACATTTCCAGATGCTGTTTGGCAGTGAAGCAGTGCATAATGTGAAGGTTATTGAGGATTGAAAATGACTGTGAAGCTAGGGGTTTTACTTACGGTACTTTTGAGGGTATGTTGCACGTTTGCGAAGACTTGGAAGCGTGGCCGTGTGGAATTGGCGGATTTACTCGAAGAGCTCTGCCGAATTACCATTGTGCGCTAGTGAAAACTTGGGCTCTACAACGTACAGCACAGATTCAGGATCAAATGACTGAAATTCAGGCGAACATGCGAGGAATCTTCACAGCTGTAATCATGTTACACGTTCTCTACGTTCTACATACTCATTCAATGGGAACGTTCACTCTGGGGTTCTCTTGTGACCGTCAAATATTCAGTGCTCTAGGGGACGTTGGCAGATTTAACGGAGGTAATCGTGGGAGACCCAGTTTGTTTGCATGGCCGAGTAGCAAACTGCTACCCGTCTCTCGGTCCAAGCATAGAGCAGGGATCTCCTTGCAATAGTCAAGACTACCTAGACATTTGCTTCCCGCTACCTGCACACAGAATTTCGCATCATGATGACGACTTCGCTGAAGCCCTGACCTTTGCGTGTGCCTTGCGAACCTCGAAACGTGCCTAGTAAGAGTCGCAATTAGCCACGTAGTCCTGCCATGTAGTCCTGCCATGTGTGTAGCGCAAAGCAACTATCTTCAGACACCAGGGGACCATGCTCGGGACTCGCATACCTGCTTCTTCAACCTTAGGACCTTGAATCGATCAAAATCTGAAAGACTGCGTCTCTTCTCCCTTTGTTCCCGCCTCTTTGCCCACGCACTCTCATCCCACTTTCTTTCCACCTCTGTCTTCTCCCATGCTTTTGCAACCGCACCTCTCCCAGCTGCTCGTGGTAGCTTTGAAATGACGATAGGAGTGATGATAAGGTTGTTCAAAGCGACGGATTGACGAGGGACAGCTGCGTTTTCTTTCTTGGATGGTCCATCGACTAATGCCTGTTCTTCATGTCAGGCCGAGCATGTGGAAGTAAGGTTCTATTGTCGAGACGTACACGTTTGTGATCTATGATCTCAACGATGGCTGCTAAGCGTCCAGTGTATTGGCCGTGGGTAAAGAGCACTACGCGGCCGACTTCGACCAACCTCCACTGTGAAGCTGTGACCTCGATTTCTGCCTTTTCTGCCATTGCGGCGGTGACTGTATCGAAAAGAATGTCAGCCCCAGTGCGCTCGATGGTGATGGAGAGTGGGAGGACTCACGGGTGGATTTGATGGCAGAAAAGATATCGTAGAGATCCAAGACGGAAGTCTCGCGATTCAAGTTTGGTGGGCAGCTCGGCTAAATTTTGGCGCTATTTTAGCGTCCAGCCTTACAGATCGTCAGTCTTTCAAACTTCAAAATTCTCCTGCAAAACAACCGTCTATCCTTGGATGCTCATGCGAGTGGGTGCAGATACTAGCTTCACGACATACGTATCGCGATGAACGCGTCTCCGAGATGAGTTATTGTACCTTATTGCACTACGATCTTTACTGCGATAGTCTGCTCCACTTTTGAAGAAAGCTCGTCTGTGGTCTTTACATGCTTATCATTTTGAAAAGCCTGTATCCTAAGCCTACTCCTACGAGATGAAAGCGATCGTCTGTGGCCGCTCAGTAGACCTACCGACATAGCAAGTGGAGCATGTCCGCATCCTCCTCGAAGGCAAGCGGACGCAGACACGAGTGGAAGATCTGAAAGCGTCGACAGTGATCGGTCAAACATGTGGGGTCTATAAGGAGTCTTTCGGGTCCAAAACTATGAAATTCGCTCACCCAAGCAATTTGCGATAGTTCGAGTCCATGACTGAATTGCGCCTTGGAGGTATGACACTTGACGGTCCTATTCTTTGGGTATTTGCTCTACACCATGATGTTATAATTTGCGATTGACTCTTTGTCCGTGAGCCTCTCGCCGGAGGCTCGATACGGGTGAAGCTGTATGATATTTAATCTTACATATTCTGACCTTTCTCTGCAACCTCTGTTTGTTCCTTCATCGTCTTTCTTTCGTACCTACTGACCGGGATCACAACAGGTACCCGGCCGCTCTCAACAAGAAGACCACTGAATGCGCTTGTCATGCATCAAGCATTCATTAACATCGCTACGTGTATAGTATGTGGAAAGGTCAGTTCGCGCCCATCATGCCTATCCAAGCACCCTTCTTGCCCTATGATTACAAAACACAAGCACTAGATAGTAAATGATTTTCCTCCGGGAAAAGATTACACATTGTAACACCAAGATCACTGAGGGCGATCCAACAATCATATTCATTATGTTTCAAACTTGTCAGTACATATTCTAATCTTTGAATCGAACGGATCATCAGGGCCACGCGTTCGCGCAAAATAGCAACAGTGTAAAGCTGGAGATGGCCTCACGTGGACCAGGCTTTTTACAGTGGACGACGACTTCTCTTTCCTCAAGACTTGGACCACAAGAGCGCACCGGGATATCATGGGCACAATGTAATCGTTACGCTTTATAATTAATTTTACATACATGAACAGAATCTTTGTCAAAGCCTAGCCGTCCCTCCCACTACATTTCGCCAGTCTTTATCCTCGAAGCGGACATACGTATCGCTTTTTGAGGACATCCAGTACATTTCATCTTCTTCACCACCTGTTACCTTAGAGCCCTTCTTGCTCGGGTCGACTCCTTCTGCTCGCAAAGCGACCTTGTTTTGCTTGTTGTTATGACTCGCTGCTCCGCCAACCTCTCCGTGAAGCACTCTCGCAAAGACAGGTACCGCATATCCTGGCAATTGTTTCCTCGCATGTGTTGCGAGACCCCTCCAGTCGAATTTCTTCCGCTGTTCAGGCGCTATAGAAAGAGCCACACACCCTGCTCTACCTTCATGCCCGGGTACCTCGACTCCATACACGTTGGCCTCGAAAACGCCAGAGTATTTGCCAATGCACTCGGCAACTTCTGCAGTGCTGACATTTTCGCCTTTCCATCGATATGTGTCCCCTAAGCGGTCCATGAAGAACCATCTTCCGTCATCAGTCCTTCTGAGCGCGTCGCCTGATCTGTAATACAGGTCTCCCTTTTCGAATACGTCTCGATCGAACTTCTTCTTTGTTGCCTCGGGATTATTCCAGTACCCCGGAAAGAGCGATTCGTCGGACAACTTCACGAGAATCTCGCCGCCCTCTCTGTAGCTATTGCGTTTTGCAAAGCCCGTCTTCGGGTCCCTGATAATCTCATTCGTCTCATGGTCGATGGCTACGGGCACGAACGTATTTCTCATTGTAAATCTCATCAACGCTCCATGATGACCAACACAATCGACAGAAAAATCTCCTCGGTTCCAGACGAACAAAGACAACATACCCTCAGAGCTATTGAAGAACTCGGCAACTTCCGGTACTCCAAAGCGTTCACGAAAAGGAACCCACACATCGGGTCTCAATCCATTGCCCCACATGCACCGAACCTTATGCTTTTTATCCAGCGGCGACGGCGGTGCAGCGAGGAGGTAGCGTGCCGTCTCTCCCACGTACGCGAAGAAGGTCGACTGTGAATCCCGTACATCACGCCAGAAATTCCGGACTGAAAAGCGCTTACCAATAGCGAGAGAGACGCCCGCCATGATGCATGTCATTGCCGCGATTCCACCTGTTCCATGGTACATTGGCATGCAAATGTACCATTTGTCTCCATCAGGACCGGGGCGCTGGTCAAGAGGAATTGGACGCCTGGCACCCAGAAGGTGCATTCGGGTAGTGGGAAATGATGCGGCTTTGGGCAGACCGGTCGTCCCGCTTAGGAGCTCCTCGTCAGCGAGTTCGAATTTGAGCTTTGTGTCTTTGAATATCTCGATCTCACCTGGTGTAGAATAGTGCTGCTGGAAAGCTGGCTTCGACGCTTTCTCGGTAGCTGTCATCCGGTCTTTGTGCAATCTTTGCAGCTATTGAGCTCTTCAACTCCCCAGACAACACGATGGCCTTTACTCCAAGCTTCTCTATGGTCTGCCTCTCACCCTCAATTCGGGTCCTCACCTTGTCCTCTTCATCAACTACAACTACCTTGGCGCCTGAGATCTTCAAACAATGTATCAAGGCACCTCCGGCCAGATTAAAATTGATCATGGCTGGTGTACACCCCTATCACAGCTAGTTAGTTAGACACTTCGATACCTGAAAGCCCTCCGAGGCGTACAATGGCCCATAACCCCAACCACGCAAAGACAAATTCAGGTGAATTCTGTAAATAAAAGGCTACCAGCTCGCCGGGTCTGATACCTAGGTCAAGAAAATATGCAGCATATTGACAAGTCTTAGTGTGTGTCTCTTTCCAGGTATATGTTCCGTCGCGCGACCAGATGGCCTCGGCGTCGGGGTAGTCGCGTACGGCTTCTTCAAAGAAGTAGAGGCAGGACAGGCGTTTGGTATTGACTGGTGACGATAGAGATACAGGTTAGCTAACGAAGGTTGCTAGGAGAGAATGCTAAAGGGGGGGAGGTCTTGGTACGAGCTCTTGTGGTCTCGCGATCTGCAGCCCCAAGCATCCACAATTGCCTGATGTCTTTGCTGAGATGTAATTTGGCGTCTATATAGGCTGCTGCCGCTGTCGTCCCTGCAACAACAGCGGCTGTGGTAGCTGCGACGGAACCAGCGTGTCAGTGGCAATTGGAAGCTATTGAAAAAGACATGTACCTACCTGAAGCCATGACAATATGATTCGTGACAGCATCAAATGGACAATATCCTACTAGCTAATCGCATGCGGATTCAGTCCAACGGAAGAAAGTAGATCGGTCATAGGTTCGCAATATATGTATACAACGTGGAAGAGCGACTCTTTCAATGAATCCTGAATCAACAGTTCCAGCTCGTCTCCACATTTCCCCAGGCCGTTAGCCACCCAGATTTCGCTGTACCTCGGTCCTCGGCTTTAAGTGCTCTGACTACGTATTTAACTCCTTTAAAACTACTTTACTCTAGCCGCAATACGCGAATCAAACGCGCCATTGAAACCACTTAAGTACTAAGGTAGTTCCGGGATCTTGCCAGGACCAGGTAGTGAGTAGACAAAACGAGGTCCCAGTCCCAGTCTTCTACAGCTACTCCACGCTCCACCCGGGGTTCTCATATGTCTCCGTCGTCATGGTCCCACCAATCGTTTTTGCGACCCTCCAATCCACCGTCCTGACTCTCTGCTCGCTCCTCCTTGCTCAGTATCTCACGTCTTCTCCACCGCCCAATATCCCGGCTCTTCTCCTCTACACCCTGCTCTCGACGCCTCCAAACTACCTTTGGCAGCAGTATATCGAGTCCAAGTTCCCCGGGTACACACTCAAGAAACTGAATGTGGATGATGGGGGCAAGGGCGTAGAGGTGGAGAAGAGGTTGAATGTGCGAAATACACTGACCAAGCTCGCGCTGGACCAAACGATTGCTGCAGTGGTCAATGTTGCAGTGTATATTGGAGGGAGTAGGGCGTTGAGGGGGGTGCCATTGGACGAATGCTGGTTGGCAGTGAGGGAGGTGTGTGGTATACCGTTAGGTTTGAACGCATGGATATGCTGATGGTTGCATTATAGCAAACGTGGCCTGTCATGAAAGCGGGCTATAAACTCTGGCCAGCCGTTAATCTGGTACAGCATGTGTTCATTCCCGTGGAGAGGAAGACGGTTGTAGGAAGCTTAGTAGGACTGGGATGGGGTGTGTATCTGGCCTTGTTTGCTGCTCAGTAGGAGAAATCATGCCAGTGATGCTCTCTGAGTCCTCAAAGTGAGCAGCTCGGAGGTAGGTATGCGTCAGGATCTGATCTGATCTGATCGCAAGGGCAATTCTTCTAGTCCAGCTTCTAGACATGCATTGCGTCCCGTGTGATACCCGAAATGTATGTTCTCACAAGATTCTCAAAATATTCTCCCTGCTGGCCTGATTTACATATCGGCAATCAGAGTGTTGGGCGATCGCACCTGCTTGCCCAGGTAGTCGCTTACGCCGTTCCGTTGGTTCGCCAACCAACGCAACATCTAATTCACATGGGACTTTACACCCTCAAACTGGCAACATCGGCACTACGAGAGGATTTCAAAGGAGTAGGACTCTATGACCATGCCGCAGCCACCTCTTCGCAATCGTCCAAACCTCCACCTGGCCTTGACACATCTCACCGGCTCACCGCGCCAGTCAGCTCAGAGCACTCCACCACCGACTAGCCGTTTCATCACGCCATATCCTACACCTGGGGAGACCCCTTTTGCTAAAACAGCATACTCTCCTTATTACTCTGCAGGTCTCAAAGCGCCGGGAATTTACGACAGCCTGGAGTCTTTCACCCCTGGACGTGTGAACAGGTCGTGCTACCGCAACTACAATGGCTACCGCTGCAAGCGTTTCTTTGCGAGTAAGCCGGTATGGCTTCTACTCATGGTCTTCGCATTGGCTCTTTGGTGGTTCAACGGAGGCAGCGAGGAGATCAACGTTGTCAAGCTTGGGGCCAGTAGCTTAGGCAAAGATTTCCTACACGAGAGGAGAATGCATGACTATCAATTTTACCCGGCTACGAATCCGAAGATTCATGTGAGTCGGCAACAACACACAGAAGTAGTCTTGCCGCTGACTGACGCAGTATGTTGGCCGCTGGACGTCTACGCCTAACAGACTGCGCAAAGATGGAACATTCCCCGGTATATTACCAAAGATGCTCTGACAGCAACCAAATGTAGGTTATTGACCATTTGCAGGAGTCTACTTTGATATCACCATCAAGAATACAACTTCTCTACTCCTTGCCCTTCATAACGCGCCAGAGCAAGAGTCAAGCACTTGGAACAGTATGCCAGAACTACCAACACTGATGGTGCCTGGTCATCGCAAGCATTACTCATTTCATCCAATACCCGGAGACAGAGCCGCACCGCCTGTCTCATTGCTTGCCGAAGTCGATGACCAAGAATACATTCTTTTGCCAAATTCGTCATCGCTGGTCACTATTAGCTCCGGAGGTTTGGATGGAAAAACAGAGCATCAAGTCCGTGTTATTGCCCCAATGACCGACGACCATGGTCTGAGCGTCGTAGAGTTGGAAGGTCTGTGGCTCAGTAAAGGAGGCAAGCTCGTCAAAGTGGCTGGATCATTGCTTAGCGAGGACTACGTGAACGAGGATTTGCTGAACGCCGAGAACGACCAAGTGGGAGAGGCGCATCGGACTGGACTAAATGACATTGAGAAAGATGGAACTAGTAGAAGTGGCCGCCAGAAAGCCAGCGATATTGCCGAAACCGACGAATTTTCGTTCGCCAATCAAGATCCCAAGAAGCTACTTGAAGTTATCACGGACTCACCAGGTTCTTTGACCGGGAAACAACAGGGCAGACGTACAGGAGGCGCGGACGGCCTGCTATCTGGTGTCATGGGTTGGGAGTACCTGCTGGGGGAGATGTTTGGGGCTGATCATGTTGGAATCGGCGTCGATGGGATGTGTCTAACGCCAGATTGTATTGGTGGCTCTGGCGAACCTGCTGGTATAGGAGATGTGTTTTTTCGCAGGTAAGATCCGCCCCATACTAATGCACTGACGGAGGATTGATCGAATACACAGTGGCCCGTACGGCTCAGCGTACTTCGAACATTCGTGGATGTCCAGTGCTTATGTACCAGACGTTTTGGTAAAAGACACTTGTCGAACGACCCGAAGATCCTTCACTGAATTCGTAACAGGTGATTAATATTGGCGCTTCGGATCATTGTTCTTTCAACAACCATGCATCTGATTACAACAAAACTCTATGGGAGCTTTCTGAAAGCTTTGAAATGACATACGTCTCCCTAGTCAAAGCGATACGAGGACTGGCCTATCCCAAACACCCAACCATTCTGCAAAGCGAGAGGGCCGGAACCCCTGGAATAGTCCCAAGCAAAGCGCCAGCAGCGGTCCCTATCTTTGTGATGAGACCACTGCGGGGTCAGCTTGAACAAGCTACTCAGAACGCAGTCACCAAGCTTAGAGCTGATGGGGACAAGGCGGTGTTCTGGCTCGATACCTCTGGCTGGCTTGACACGAGCACTGATGATGCGGAGGGTGCAGATTTCATCTACGACGATACCGTGGCCCCTCCGAAGTGGAGATTGACAGTGCAGGGGAACCAGCGAGTTGCTATCTTCCTGCACATGCACGTTTGCAGATATCTCGCTGGCGCAGAGGATAAATGCGCTTTCCTCCCTCACGAAGTATACCAAGGCAAGGTCTTTGACCCCGAACAGAAGGAATTTGACAAGTACATCGAGGACGAGAAAGAGAGGAAGTTGAAGAAGATATTTTGGGAGAAGGAGGATGCAGTGAAGGGGGATCTTCTCGTCTAACGTTAGGTGAATGAACATGTGTCGGACAAGGAGTTTCGTATCATGCAAAATATGAACATCGATAACCATATGTAGTGCTTATGGATGATTGAGCACGACAAGTCAGATCGCATGAAGAGTCGAGGGAGTGCTAGATCATATCTGATAAGCCGAAATGGGACAAGCGTAGATCTTACCGAGCTTGAGTTAGCGTAAAGCTTTGCAGCTTAACATCTCTTTCTCTATTAATATTCTTCGCGGAGACCCTCGCTCGTTGATGAATCTTCTTCGCTTGTTGTTTAGATATACCCACCATCACTTATGACATACAACGCAGTACTCATTTCCTGCGATGAGACGTCCGAACGACGGCAATCCACGGCGAAAATCCTCAACGGCTCACTATCAGACCTTTCCTACTCCTCCTCCCAAATCCAAAGGCCAGCCGCCGTCAGACACCTCCAGGAATTCGTCCTACGATGGGACTCATCTTGCCCGAACGGGTTCTAGAGGTTCCAACCATGAAGAGTCGCCTCTCCCCATCAGGCAACTCTTTGTCTTGGCCGTCATCTCTCTCTCGGAGCAGACTGCCCTGAACTCCATTGGGCCCTACCTACCACAGATGGTAGCTACATTCCAAGATGTCGACCCCGGGCAGGTTGGTTTCTACGTTGGGCTTGTGGCCTCCTCCTTCGCCCTTGCACAATTCGCTACGAATTTCTTTTGGGGATGGCTGTCGGATAGGATTGGAAGGAAGCCTGTGGTGCTGATAGGTACACTGCTCACCGCTGCATGCTTTGTTGCCTTTGGATTCTGTAAAACACTATGGCAGGCAATAATTGTACAGGTGTTGATGGGGCTCGTGAACGGGAACCAAGGCGTGGTCTCTACATGCCTGGGGGAGATCACAGACCGGAGCAACCAGTCTCGCGCTTTCATATATCTACCGGTTATATATGGCTTGGGTGGGATCACGGGACCTGTTGTTGGGGGGCTGCTAGTGTCGAAGAACGCACACTTCTCGAAGAGAGATCCCTATCCATACATAAAGCCCAATCTGCTTTCAGCGGTCGTCCTCATAGTCGACTTGATAATCACAATGATCTTCTTGGAGGAGAGCCTTGAGGAAGCTAGAGACCTACCGCCCCTGGGAAAGCGAGTGGGCAACCTCTTTAGCTGGGTCTGGCAATTCGCAAGCTCGAGCCGACCCAGCTACCTCAGAATACCAAGACCCAACCACAAGCGATCTATACACATTGATGGCGATGCTGCCAATGAGGAGGAATGTGAAGAAGACTCTGGTTCGGATTCAGCGTCCCAGTCCCAGACCTCGATCCCGGAAATAATACCACACCATACTTCAGACCTAACACAATCTCAAATTTTCAACAGAGACACCTTGTTACTTATGTCCACGTATCTCATCTTTCAGCTCTCTAACATTTCATATAACTCGCTCTATCCTATCTTTGGCCAAGCAGCCCCGCCAAGAGGTCGAAATCTTTCCCCTAAAGAAATCGGGTTTTCGCTGGCTTTCGCGAGTGCCGCAACCATAGTCTTTCAGCTTGGCTTCTTCGGCAGGCTGCGAGAGAAGTTGGGAAACAGGGTGACCTACAGAAGCTGCATGGCTGCGATGGCTTTGGCGTTCATACTGACACCGTGGGTGGGGTACAAGGACAGCAAGAATGGAGATGGAGGTATGTCTACTGGCAAGGCATGGTTGTGGGTCGAGCTGGGGTTCGTACTTTTGGTGAAGTCGCTGGCTGCTGTAGGTTGCTTGACGAGCTTTCTCCTGTTGGTAGGTGTTCCCCCGCTGCATCTATTGACCAAGCTTACCCATAGTCCAAGATTACCAATTCTGCTCCCAACCATTCCGTCCTCGGCACGCTCAACGGCCTCGCTCAGACTCTGTCCGCAGCTGGCCGAGCTGTAGGCCCATTTATCGCTGGTGGTCTTTTCTCACTGGGCACGCATGTAGAGCCCAAGGGCGAAGCCATAGCTTTCGGTGTCTTTGGCGGTATAGCTTTTGTCGGATTCCTGATGACCTTCGGAATACGGGGGGAAAATCTCGAGTCTGAGGGTTGGGATGAAGAAGAGGGTAGTGAGGAGGACGAGGAGGACGAAGAGGATCATGCGAGGTAGTGAAAACCCATGTATTGAGTCAATACTGTAAACATAGATATGCACGGACAAGAGGTATGATGATCATAGCGAAGGTGCTAGTGGCATTCTGGTATGGATTTAGAGTGCGGCAGGTGATGGAACAGTCAGTGAGTAAACCGCTTCCATTAGCTGACCCAAACTCCGAAATATTACGATATATGAAGCATCTCAGGCCTCATGTACAGCTGAGCAGTTGGCGTCTTGTGGGCAATTCCCGGGTCTACCGTGGACTCTGAAGTGTGAATGTCATGAGCTTCAGGGCTGTCTTCTCATACCCAAGGCCCAAGAAAATCGAAAGTTTATCAAATATATGCCAACACGTTCCCCTGCCCTGCGGGAAAGAGGAAGCAAAGAAGTGAACAAAAGCCTGCAATCTCATGCGAACCTGTATTTAAATGGCAAGAAGCTCAGGCTGACCCCCGAATCATCTGGCTCGAGAATCATAGCCAACGAAAACCCCAATGAAGGTATTTAATACCACATTCCTGGGCCATGACTTCCCAGGACGATAGAGATAGGTCTATTATCATATACATTGCTAGTTACAGGAGGACTGGCGTCTGGTCCTGAGAGTTTAATGCCTTCGTGTTGCCAAGCGCCTTAAAGACCTCCAGTTGTGCACTCGAGAACCTTCAAATTTCCCGCGTCCGGACCTCATGTTTCCTCACGAATCAAGATGATCTATCTACCGCCCTTACGGCGCTTTCTTTTACCGGCCATTGTTTTTGTCACCCTCATCATCTCCTACCGCGCGTTGCCCATTCCGACCTCGCTGCCATCGTTCGTCCTCTATCCAGTGCCTACTTCCCCTCGAGGCATCCATGTACCCATCTCAGGTCTCCAGGATCCCCTACCCATCGCCAATGCTTCGTACAATTATCTCTCGCCACCAAATCGATACTACTATAGCTACGATAAAAGTGGGAAGACTTTTGAAGATACCAGCAGTTCTGCAATAAGGCGACCAGAGTTCGACCCTAATCTCGAAAACCTCTTCAAGTGTCCCATTGAGGCCAACAAACACACAGGCCACGTACGTTTACCTGACATTGTCCAGAACATCTCGCAGATCCCACCAGGCTCGCTGAAGCCAGAATCTAGAGTGTTTTGGAACCCAACCGTGATTGCGCTGCCATACTGGTCCGAGAATCAGTACTTGATCGTCAGCAGGATCGTCACTGATGGCAATCACCAAGAGAACGTGTTATGCGAGGCCAATGTCTGCTACATTGGATCCGACGAAAATGCGAGGCCAGGGGAGAAGCCATGTACCGAGGACGATCTTCGGCATGTCGGCCCTGGCGGTGGGATGAGATGTGCTTCATCGCCTATGACACTCAGCGTACCACCAACCCCGGCAGAGAGATGTGAAGGGAAGTTTATGCCCTATGTTGACATCCCAGGCTTCCACGATCCTCGCATCTTCTGGAGCGGTAAAGGCGAACCTTTGATGATGGTCAACACTCAGTATGCCCCCTTCCCAGCACTAAAGGTGATACTGATGTTGGACAGATCCCGCTACGCTTGCTTTGGCCTTTGGATCATAGATCTTCGCACCCTGCACTCGCCTCTCGAAAAGCTTCTCACCTCTTCTCCTTCCCAACCTTCCCTCGGTCCTCTGAAATCCTATCCAACTCTCACAGAGCTGACCCGCAACCCCGCCGATACCCGCTCACAGATCGAGAAGAACTGGTTCCTCTTCTTTCCTTCCAGTGGCGAGTCCTACATCCACTACGACCTTTCCAATCCTCGCGGTGGAGTCAGAGGCCGTACATTTGCCAAACTTCTTGGAAATGGTTTGACCACGACCAATCTAACGGATCCATTCGAACAGCCTTGTCTGCGTGATCTCATCGATGCCGAGCAACCAGACAAGATGAAGAGGGGCGGAACTTGGCATCAAGCAACCAACTCCCTCCGCCTCATTCTTTGTAATCGCTTTGACTCTGACTGCAAGAATGAACCAGAAAGAACCGTCTTCTTCGCCATTGTACATCGCAAATTCCCCAACTGGCTCAAACTTCCATTACGCTATGAGCGTTACTTTATGGTTTGGTCTGCTACGCCGCCCTTTGAAATGCTAGGTATCAGCCAGCATCCGATTCTGATGGGTAACGAGACGGCCTCTGGCTGGTCTGCGAGCGAGAACTGGGATGGTGATCCTGCCGACGCTAATATACTCACCATGACGAAGAAAACAGCCGCCAATGCAACAGAGCGATATCGTGGCAAGGGCTACTGGGCTTATTTCACATACACGGTCAGCATTTCTTATGCTTGGGGAAGGCAGCCGAGGACAATGAAAGATGGCGGAGATGAAGCGCAGGATATGCACGTCGGCTTCCTTGACGACGAGGTTCTGTTAGCAATTGGGGTTGATGATAAAGGACAGGCGTTCTCGCGGGTGAAGGCCGGGGATTTGGTGCAGTGTTTGAGGACCTGCCCGGGGAGGAGCGAGGACAAGCGCGAAAGAGGTTGAAAATTGTGTGTAACACCTACAGTCAGGGATGCTCGGCATGACCTGATGAAAGATTTCAATGAACGTTGCATGTGCCAAGAGACAGCGTCGTGTGACACTGGGAGCGCTTCAATTCAGTGCAACAACTCTACACTTACGTGCTCGCCCGAAGTGAGACAAACATGGACGGCTTGATGATGCATTCTCTTCTATCTACGCATGCTAAAGGCACTCGAAAAGGAAAGACGGGTCGGAACTCTGTACGATGTTACGAGACAGACATGGCAAGGTTCTCAAACCACGTCACGACTGTGCGGGATCCCCGTAGAAGTTCCTCGCATGTCGTGGCCTTCCACCCCAAAAAGGCCTCCGAGGCCCTGTGGCCCGATTCGCGTTCTACTGCATTGCTCCGTGCTGTACTTTTCGCCGAACGAGTAAAATAACGTCTGGCATGGAAGCCTCCATCTCCTTACAACAGTGCTTCGTCCATGTCGCCGTCACCGGCTAGCCCAGTCGGGTTCCGGGCGAGCTTGCATCGTACTGCAGGCCCACTATCGCTGTCTGTCGGCCTTTAGCGGATGATGTGTGGCGTCTGGATCGTGGAGCGGTGGAAATGGCGACGGGGTGAGGCTCTTTGGTTTTGCGGAGGCGGATCGAGCGTGCGGGATTGGCGGGTTTTGAGGGGGGGGGATGGGTGGGTATTTGGGGAATGGAGGAAGGCGTATGCTGGGATGGAGGGATGGGTGGGTTGGTGAGGGGGGGTGTGGAGGGGTATGGTGTCTGGGGCGATTTGGGCATTGGGCGGGGGAGAGGGAGTACGGTGCCGGGTGCTGGGTCGGTGCTGGGGATTGGGTTTGAGGGAGGTCGGTGGGTGGCCTCAAGTGGTCTGGTTCTGAGGTTGTGGAAGACACGTAGGAAAGGTCTGTCGTTCATCCTTGTTTGCTGTACACCGTTGGCGGCGGGTGGATCACCGCTTATGCGTGGCTCCGTTCTCGCCCTGTTCCTCATCTGCACGCCGTTTGCGTTGCGTGTTGGCGTTGGGGACGGAGTTGTCTTGTGGCACGGGTTTCAGAGCCCGGTGCGACATCTGCTGGGAGCTGGGAGCCGGTGTGGGTAGGGCGCCGACAGCGACGAGGATGGAAAGCGCGTAGTTATGATGGCTTGCTGTAGACCCTGTTGCAGCTGTCGTTTTTGGCTTGTTGGAAGCTGGACTAGAACTTGGTTTGAATCTTGCCCGGACGCTGAATGTGATTCTAGACTCTAGAGGCGATCGTCAGGACTCGTTCTTGCACAGGAAAAGAGGCACAACATGATTGATCTGCCTGATTGTCAGGAAGGGTCGAAGTGGGTCCATGAAAGATTGTTTCTAAATTTCTATCGGTCAAATTCGAAAGCTCTCTCTATGATATAAATTGAACCAGATTTGTCTATCAGAACAGGAAAGCGGGAGCCCGAAACACGACCTCATTGACACACCACTGTGTTGCATTAGCTTTGATAGGGTCATAATGTAGGTCTGATTTCACAATCGTTCACCAGCGCGCCGGCCTTCAGTATTTCGTCCCTCTATCTAGCAAAGTTGGCCGGTGGCTTAGTCGCGGGCCCTTGAGCGGTCACATATGCCTATTCACATACAGCAATCAGCCGCAGGCCCTGAGAAATGACAGACCATATGAAATCAAGGAGTCGGGGCCCCTTCCCACACATTGTCAGAATACTTACTCTTGTCATCCCCCCATCGACCACGAAGTCGGTCCCATTCACGAAACTGCTCTCGTCGCTAGCCAAGAACAAAGCGGCTTGAGCTTGTTCAATGGCTTCGCCGAAGCGGCCTGATGGGAAGTGGATCTCGCGGCGGTGGCGTTTGGCTGCGTCATCGCCGAGCCAGTCTTGAAGGAGCGGGGTGCTGGGGACCACTCTCAGTATGATCAATAGGAGTTCGAGGGAGGGGCTGACTTCAATGGCGCAGGACACAGCGCGTTGAATCTGATTCCTTCCTTTGCATGCACAATTGCCAACTCCCTCGTCATTGCCAGCACAGCGCCTTTGCTCGCAGTGTACGCCAGTTGCGGCGTCGCACTTCCCACCAGCGCCACCACACTAGCTGTGTTGATGATGCTGCCACCCTTCTTCTCATGCCTTCGCATGCTTAGCACGGCATGCTTACTGCCAAACCACACCCCCTTGACATTGATGTTCTGTGTCAAATCCCATATCTTTTCCGGCGTATCAATAGCGTCAGCATCATCACTATGCATGATACCAGCGTTGTTGAACAGGATGTCAACGCCGCCCCAGGAGTCGAGATGTTTGACCATGGCTTCGACGTCGGATTCTTTGGACACGTCGCATTTGAAGGTTTCGATTCGGGGCGGGTCGGGGAGAATGGAGTGGACTTTTGATAGCGCGGTGGCAAGGGCGGGTTCGGATATGTCTGCCATTAGTATGGCGGCCCCTTCGCGGGCAAAGAGGATGGTTGTTTCGAGGCCAATGCCGCTAGAAATGAAACGGAAACGTCAACTTCAGGGGAAAAAAACGCAAATGTAGCCGCGATAGCAAACGGAGAACGTAATGGAAACGCGAAAGTGGAGTAAGCACAGAGATCAATTAGAGGGTCAGTGGTGCAGGCGTAGCTTGGACTGGAGACCGTATGCCAAAAGCGCTCTACGAAAACGGGACGACGCAGGAGAACGGACTGCGGTACAGACTAGGGCGTAGCACGAGGAATACAACAGAAGATCCAAAGCTGTATATCGAAAGAAGGGTTATAGACCCACCCAGCAGCGCCAGTGATGATGGCTTTTTTACCTGCCAAGCGGTCACCTCGCTTAGTGCTTGCCATGACCGAGAACGGCTCGAGTCAAAGACCCCCGGTCGACAAAGCAGAGCTGAATGTGTCTTTAATCTCAAACAACACACTTCTCGGTTATGAGTACTGACTAAGGGTACCAAGCGGTGCTCGCGTGCTGCAATGAAGACTGTAGTCCAAGAAAGGTCTCAAGTCGCAGCGCTTCGCAATCGATGAATACCAAGCAAAATGCGTGGAATTATGAACGAGGAAGATGATGCTTGAGGAATGTCGGAGCGGCCTTCCGACTCACGTCATACCGGGGATTTTGACAAGGCTGCTCGCGCGATGAGCAGGCGCTAATCGCGCCTACTCGATCATTACAGCCTCGCAGGGACAGGCACTGCCTATTTACTTAATCTTTCCTCTCCGTCTTGAAAGTTCAATACGGAGGCTTCAGTTACTCACGTTACCCTTCTGGGGTCCTTGTAACGGCTGGACGGATTCATGGGCAAATCATCTGGAAATCTTTGCTTCCCGCCTGTGCGGGATCGAAAGCCTTGCCCAACCTTGTGTGGATCGGGCATCTGCTGATCTGAGAAGGTTCGTGGCATTATCCCCACCTCCTACACAGATTATGTCGTCTTGCGGCGCGGATCCGATGAGATGGCCATGAGCCACCGATACTTGTTGGTGCAGAATCTATCGATCAAATCTCGATCCTGTCAGGAATGAGCGGAGTCTTACCCTGCGCAATTTATCTCAATGATTGTCGCTGAGATTCCTGCGACAATTTTGACAGAATAAGCCAGTCGGCGCGACAATCTGTGGAGGAAATCTTGGGTGATGTTTATATATATTGCTCATGTTGCCTCAATGTTATCCTCACAATCCTCACTTGGCTCTCGATTATCCTTTTTTGGTACACTATATGTACTGATTGCTTGTTTATTGGTTACTGATCTTCGAAATCTTCTCGCGTGCGTAACGACTGACGATTTGGCTAAAAATTTCCATACCGGAATAGGTTGAGTCCTGAGACGGCCTACGTGGAACAATTTGTTGTAATTCTATAAGGCACTGGTGACCTCCCACCTTCTTCGTTACCACTACGTGAAAACAAAAGCTCTGGATTGCTGAGCAGCTGGCTACTGAAATACTCTATCATTGTCTCATCAGCGCCTGTACTCACAATAGTTGATATCTCACAAGCGCTCCGGGAGCTTGTCAAGATGGACTCACCAAGACAACCTGCTTCGGGGCCCGCATCCTCAATGTCAATTTATCGTTGATCCCCTGCGCGCTGGCTCTTATTTTGACAGACTCTTTCCAGAACTCCAGCACTGCCGTTGCCCTGGTTTTCTCAGGTAATGGATCAGCCAGTCTCTCAGGTTCCGCTACGTAAGCAGCCACCTCGCTCAACTTCACCAACAGACAAGATTTCAACCCGACTTCAGATGTAACAACACCCTCGAAGTTCGCTATATTACTTGCGGTATCGTCGCTGTCTGTGTCTGAAAATGGTCTCGTCACATCAAACGATTCCCTGCAGGCCACCGCAGCAAGCAGCCACTTTTTGTGGTGGACCGGATCCTTCCGTTACCTCAAAAAACGAGAGAGGGTTTGATCTATATGTATTTCGACGAAGATGAAGAAATCCAGCAGGAAGCAAAGGATGACCCAGATAACAAGGATTGCCTCGTGCGCATCTATCTTGGAGAGCGAGAACCAATCCGACAACAGTCAGAGTCCTATGACACGCTGCGAAATTTTCCTCTGAGACTGAACATGATGGAAGACCTTGAAATCGAAGTCTCGCAGCTGGCGAAGGAAATGGCGATCGGTCTAGCCATAATGCACTGGCAGGCACAGGTGGACGGCATGGACGTGGAGTTTGTACTCGGGAGCTCCGCAACATGGGATGGCGAACAGCGGAAAGGATATGATGAAGCAGGAGAGGGTATCAACTTCGAACGGCGAGCTCTCCACCTCTGCTACTGCTACTGTCTCCCCATACTCGACCATGAATCTATTAGTCTTAACAACGTCCACGGCAGCGTTACCAACAAGTAACACGAGTCGCTCCTCCTCGGCAAGCGCCACTGCAGCTGAGACTATCGCTGATGGTGCAATTCTCATAAGCAGTTCACCGAGTCCATCGCCTTTACCGAGTAGCATTGGTAGCTCACTTGTCATATCAACCTCATCGACCTTCCACAATCCCACAACCCCACATCTTCGGCCACTGATCCTAGCAAAGCTAGTTTGCAGCCACCAATCCACCACTCATCGATCCAGTCGGACTGGGGATTAGTGGGTCTCATATCGCAGGGTCGCATATTTGTTTCATTTGATACTATTCATGGATTTGGTACACGTGCCAATTGCAGGAGTTTAGCAGCATTGAGAAGTTCACATATACCTGTCTTGCACCAGCATTTGACTCTTCATTCGATTCTATCTCTTTCAGAATCATAGCATTCTTTCGCCCGCCCACCCGCACCGCATGTCAGCTGTGAGGGGCAGTATCATCACATGAACCGCGGTACTGACATGTATGACGACCGGCCCCAGGGCAACCGGCGGGAGGACGGCCGAAGCCGTTGGCCTCCAAGCGATCAGTATGGAAAGAAGCCGACCTATTGTCCCGAAGGTGAGTTTGGGGGTCGTCGTACAGGCGACGACAGACGTGATTGGAATGGGACGGACACATATTATGGGCCCGCGTTCAAGAAGAGAGGTAAGAAGCCAAGTGATCTACCTGGGACTGATACATATCATGGTTCCGCATATAAGAAGAGGAAAACTGGGAACCTAGATCCCGAGTACGGAAAGACCAAAGGGGCCATGAGAGTAGTGTTAAGTCACTGGCTTAACATTCAGCATGATGGATACCATGGCGCGTCAAGGCCTAAAGACTGAAACATCAAATCAGAGGTCCTCGATGAGTACTTGTCACGTTTCCATCTCCCTGTACATTATCAAGCCGTGTTTGATCTCAGAGCCAAAGGAGAGTCTGCCGTACAATACCTACATCAAAGCTGGCAGAAGCCAAAAGAGGAAGTACATAGATACTGGCGGAGACACGGAGTTGTTTCAGCACCCAATTTGGAATTCTTCCTGCAAAGCTTTGCAGAGGTAGAGGCAGGCAGTGCACTGATACAAGCACAAGCTCCATCGGGCCTAGTTCAACAAGAGATAGCTGACGAAGGACTTGCAGCGACAGCCAAGCCACAAGGTCAGCAGGGTGTCCAACAGGTCCAGGTCCAGGCCGAGGACACAGACATGGCAGAACGCTGTGTTGAAGATGAGTCAATCTCTACTCTCGTTGCGGTAGCCGAGCAATTCGATGTAGCTTCATTCTTTCACTCCAGGTCTATGCTGTAGAAGCATGGGAGTCTTTTGGCGCTAGGGTACGAGAATACGCCTGTTCTGGCACTGGGAAGGCGCAACCAAGAACCTACTATCTACAATTTGCGTATAGCTTCATGCTGCCGGTTTCGTAGCGTCGGAAATGAAAATGTTTCGAGAAGTCGCAAAAAGGGAGATTAGAGTAGCGGATTGCATAACGCGAGTGGCCGACTTGGAGAGGAGAGTTTTTATGGAAGAGGGTAGGCACCCCGGTATACTGACCAATAATCAGAAAAACAAAGTCAGCTCTGTTGAACAAAGTGGGGAGAGTATCTGGAGCAGTCAGGTAAGATTGATTGCTGCGTTTGGGAACGAGAGACCTGTTGACTAGTCATAGGACCTTCCTTCCTTACCGAAGCCTTGTTTTGGGACTCCATTTTGTATAGACTGGCCAGGCTTGCCTTCCGGATCAGAGCCGCCAAGTTCCGGACCCGAGACACCGTCAGATCCGGATCCTCCGGAGAGAAATGGTGTGAAAAATGTGGCAATCGCCACGAGGGGCCGTGTTGGCTAAGATGTGGCACTTGTGGAAAGACTCACAAGGGCGTTTGCAGGTACGCACAGACAGCGTGTACCAACTATCGAATCCTGCCACACTCGACACGTTGGAGAGTGGAGACATACATCGGCATGGCCCACTGGCTCCGAAGGAGCGTCACATACTTCGCGCAAATTGCCGAACCCCTAAAAAGACTCAAAACGGAACTTCTCAAGAGATTGCCATCACGCGGCGGTCGCCAACGAAAGGCTTTCTCAAAGACCAAGAGGATTGTCCCGACCGATGAAGAGATCGAGGCGTTCGAGAGGCTACAGGAAGCGCTCACGACAGAGACTTACCTGCACCATTACGATGCCGCCAGGCTGCTCTACATCGACCTCGATGGGTCCAAGAGCTATGGATTCGGTGCAAAACGCAAAAACGCAAACCCGCGAGGCTGTCCTTGACAAGGAGTCAGCATGGCATCACACTGCATGGGCTTACACTCGTTCTCTCTCACTCGAGGCAACTCTTCTCATTCTGCAGAAGGTCCTGACGTCGGGAGCAGCACAAGCCTTAAGTAATGAGCATGTCACAGTTCCTGTTCTTGACCAACTCCTACCAAAATACAACAGATACCGCCACCAGAACTCCACCGTCATATATGTGATAATCGGAAAGCATATTAACGGAAATTGGGCCTTGTATCCAGGTAGCTCTGCCAGACCAGTGGCTCGCATCGCGGCACACAGGCAAGCCCTGGCAAGTGTACGTCGGAATGGTACCCGTAAAGACGTCCAAGAAGTACATCGCGTGCTTGGTAAGCCGGGTTGGTCCATCAACATCCGCATCTTATGCGAGATGGACACAACCGTGTCATTCATATGGAAGCTCTGGATCGAGACGATATCGATTATATTTCTGCGATCTCTGGATCTTACGACGAGAAGCGCATACCAAAACTCTCATGTTGTCATCCTCGCGGCATCCTTAGAGCCGGTACCCCAGGTTGGCGCGGTTGAGCCAACACGACTGAACAGGTGCTTGCCGATCTACCAAGGCTTCTTCTCTGGTGGAGGTGCACAAATGAAGACAGCCAGAACACAGAAATGTTACTGGTGCGGAGGTTCTCTAGCAGAGAAATATTTCCGTGTTCCTGACGACAAAACATTGACGAAATATCAATGCAGGAAGTGCTATGAATACCCAGCACGTCGCACTTTTGATCCGGAAATTGTCGCAGCAAGGCCCAAAGAGAACTCTTTCACACCCTCTTGAATGGAGGCCTTACATCGAAGACAAAATACGGCATCAGAAAGTCTTTAAGATAGGCGTCATAAGGACTGACGGTATGGCTCCATGTCAGGACTCTGATGGAAATATGGAAACTAAAGTGTCTCCTAGGTGTTGTCGACCCTTCGCCTGCCTGTGCCCGCGCCCTTGAACGAACCGTTTCCGCCCTCCAAAACCAAGGCCATAGTATTATGGATGTGACTCCACCATCTCCCTACTCAGGCCGCTTTTTCACGAGCGCGCACTCTAGCAAAATTGGGTGTAGCCGCCAACCGCTCTGAAGAACTCCGCCGCTCTGAGGAACTCCGCTGAGCAATCTCATCATTATTCAAGTCTATAGAGTACATAACCAATTGCGCAAGATCTCTCCCTGTTGTCTCCATGGCTACTACTATAATTGCTTTTATATGTAAAAAGAACGCTCAAAAACCCAAACCCAACTAACACTCCGAGTAGACAATCCAAACAATTTCCCTCTCGCTCACCGCCGCCCTCAAGTCCATGACAATGTCACAATCAGCTGGCGCGCTAGCGATACAATGCAGGCAGGAGGTGGCTGGGCCTTGGAAGACCACGATGATAAATTCCTTGGATGGGTGAGAGTAGGTGATATTGGTGTTGTTCAGAGCCGACCGCAGCCAATCCACGGGAGAATTGAAGCAATCACACGGACCTATACATGGCATGGCGGAGCGGGAGGATCGCAGTGTACTGAAGGCACTGTCCAGATCTAGCTGTGAAAGTCATTACCACCCTCAGAGTCAATGACTTTCTGGAGAAGCCGTGGCATATCTCTAAGCCAGCTGTTGATTTCCTCCTGTGGTAGCTCACTCCAGGCCTTCCGCCACCAAAATTCAGCTTCCTCTCGCTTGCGAAAGACAACTTTGTGTCTCCGTAGCGGATGTCCGATGGCGACCGGGCAAGCAAAATGTGGTGCCAGACGCATTGTCCCGACTACTCAGGAAACGGCAAGTGCAAGCTGACAAGGAAGAGCCGGGGATTGTGGACGAAGTGTCAGTCTACAGTCTTACTCTCGTCGAAACTTCAGAGGACTATCGGACCAAGCTCGCTGCCGGCACGCACAACGCGCGGATAAGAAGTGGTCGACGATTCTCGCTTCTCTCGAAGCAGAAAAGGAACGTCTGCTCATGAACGATGAGACGCCTGAGTTGATCAGCCTGCCAAATACTCAGTTCTTCCTTCGCGGTAAGCTCATCTTCTACCGCGACGAACTCAACGTTCGCGAACGCCTATGCATTCCGAAGGCGCTCGAGCAGGATCCACCACCGGCACCAAATCCTCCGCCGACACCAGATTCGCCTCCAGACCCGAACTCCCCGTCCGGTCCAGATACGCCTACTGAAACAGATCCGCCACGGAGACCGAACCCTCCCCCGGGATCTGAACGTCCTCCTCCAGCGACTGAGGAATCGATCAGACTCGCTAACGAGCTACCCCAACCCCCAGAACCAGTACATCTCTGGGGCTGGTTTGAACATTTGGATCTTGTTCGCCTGGTCCCTTAAGAACTATCGATCATTGCCGCTTGACGCCAAAATCGTTTATACCACCAAGTACGGCGCGCATGCTTGGAGTCAGAGACTTCGATACTTCAGTGGTGCCGAATCGGCAGCTGCGAATCCTCAGAATGAACCGATGGATGATTGGGACTTTAATAAGAATGGGGATCTTAGAAATTGGAGAAAGGCTCAGGCAGGTGGGCTCAAGGTCACGCATCACACGGGAAATCGACATGAAATGTTCGAAAAGCGACCGAGAATGGTGGAGTAGGAAGACGATTCCACTTCATGTATGGGGTGTCTGTGTTCTGGTCCTTCGTCGCAATGGTCACGAACCTCTAATCTACATTGGTTCTGGCACTGCCACAGCCAGGGGCGTAAGAGCCCGCCTCGACGGATACGACCGCCGGGTACTGCTCCCCTCAACATCTCCGCCAGGCCCGGAAAGATGGCTACACAATTGTCCACGAAGCTTTGCTCCTCTCCTGCCCTAAGCTTGAGTGGCGTCTCTCTACGCTAATGGATATGCAGAATATGTGGTCGATGTCGTCGCGATCGTTTGCTTTGACACGGTACTAGAGGACAGAGCCGGCTGAGCGGGAAAATCAAAGCGGGGGGGTTGAACTTGCACTGCAGTCCGCGTAATTTTTTAACATCTTTCGGGCTTCGTCTCCGTATCCTATACCAGACGACCAGCGTGGAGAGTGTATACTAACAACATCCTCTACAGGATATACTAGGCGGGCTGTTGATTCTACGGCCACAAGCGTCGAAAGCGCTGAACGAAGACCACACAGCTATGAAGTGGCTGATGGGTAACCCAAAGCAACAGTTCGAGATCTTCGACGATCTGACGGAGCTTCCAAAGACGGACATTCGAAGAACAATAGCGATGGATCCCAAACGGTAAGGCCTGACTCGCGCTCGTCCGCCTCAAACCGCGCTGATGAGAAACTCAGGATTGAAAATCTGCTGTTGATAGGAGACGTCAGTCAAATCTCACATTATTACCACTACATGGACGAGCTTCTATGCATTCGGAGGAGTACGGCCTCGATCCTCACACGCAATGAAGCAGGCGATCAGACCAGCATGCGGTCTATGATGCCCAAACATCAGGTGAAGACCGCGGACCTTGAATATACTGCTGAGGAAGCAGTGGAAGCGCAGTTCCTACATCGTATACACGCACGGTGAGCGTTCGTCATATCTATCTGGGGACCACGACTCGATGGCTGATTACTCCAGGGAATACTATGATCAACTGTACTCGATGGGCTCTGCCTCCCAAGATACCGAACTGATCATGGAGGCGAGCGGAGCCGTTTGGCTCAAGACCGGCATGCAGATGACCGGCGCGGGGAGCGTGGAGGCGAGCGGAGCCGTTCGCCTCAAGACCAGCATGCAGTCAACAACGACAGTGCGGAAAGAACTCAAAGATTGGCGACCGGCGTGCGGACAACTGGCGTGCGGACGACCAGCGTGCAGAGCGTGGAGGCGAGCGACGCCGTTCACCTCAAGATCAGTCTCGTAGTGGCCGTATCAATATGAGGCCACAAGAGCGGCGTCACGACAGCAACCGAACCTTTTTCTCGGCCTGGGACAGATACATATTATGGTTCTGGAGAGCGACAAGCCTTCAAGAAGAGGGATGAGAAGACTGGGATCCTGAATAGCCAAGACAGTACGACCGACGCAGCCGTGAGAATAATATTAGGTCACCGGCTTGATCTTCAACATGATGGATATGATGGACATCGGGGCGCCCCCAGACCCAATAAACGGAAGTCTCATCCAACGGTCTCCAGAGAGTATATGCGGCTTTTTAAACTCCCTGTACATCACCAAGTGGTGTTTGACCTCAATGCAGAGGGCAAATCTACTGCACAGTTTCTGGATCAGAGCTGGCACAGCAAGCCCACGAGTCCAATACCCAAACCAGAACCCGCGTCTGGAAGGTATCCCGGCTCCGCGATCCAAGGAGCTTGAGTAGCGGAGTAGCGGAGGTAGAGTACGCTCCAGGGCCGGGGCGGGTGCAGAGTCCGTGGTCGTTTCTCCCGACGGGAGCGTGAGATATCGAGCTTGACTTACGAATAAGTAAGGTAGCCTCGTGCTTTGAGCGAAGGTAATTAGATTCTTCCCTTTCTTCTTTATATACTGATACCATCTTAGTTCGTCATGGCTCGGAACCAGCAAGCTCACGAGACCAGGGGCGACTTCGCTCAATTGATCATGGAAGAGCGTTTCAAGAACTCTCATGTCTTCGGTAAATGGAAGGAGATATTCCCCTTGCTGTACGGAGTATGGGAAACCGGTTGAGGAACTAGCCGCTGGGAAGGGTGAAAGGGAGAGGATTCTACGTGATCTTTTGCAGATTGGGAATGCACGAGGTCCGAAGGAGCCTTATTAGGCCCCCTGAACACCAGAAGATAGATTAAAAGCGAGAGGATTCTACGTGATCTTCTGTAGATTGGGAATGCACAAGGTCCGAAGAAGCCTTTTCAGGCCCCCTGAACACCAGAATATGGATTAATCGTGTAACGTTCATGACCTTTGAGTATAGGCATTGGAAATGGTTTAATCGGTTGGGGGTTCGCAGCTGGCTCACAAGGCTTGCAAAGCCAGTATCTACCGTGTTCCCATTAGCTTTGAGCTTGTTTTCTATTTTGGAACAGTACTTTATGCCAAGTCGTTCGTCCAAATGCAGGACTCCCCGTGGGTCGTTGTACGGCTTTTGGGCGAGATGGTGTTCGTGGCGACAGGCAGCTATTTTTGCGGATGCTCATGGACGTCGCCGCTCTCATCGCGGATTGCGCTTCCCGCAGGGCTAATCCTGTAGCACCTTACAATGCTCCTGCACGTCCTGCGGAAAGCGCGGTTGCCGATGACATGAGGGCGGAGAAAGCAAGAAGCACCGCAACACTATCGTACCAGTGCCACTAGGGACCGAGCCTAGTACGGAGTAGATACCCCGGATCAGGTGGTTACATTCATGAGCATGCTCAGGGACAGCTCGCTGTGTAAATGAACACCATCTTGCCAGAAGGCCGGATAACGACCCAAGTCCGGTATTGATACAGAGGACTTGAGCATACTTTTCCGAGATTAGAAAAATATGGGAACACGGTGCGGAGGTCCTCGAGGTTGGAACTCGGAACTTTTTTTTTGGCTTTGCAAGCATAAGCCAGCCGCATATCGCAAGGGATGAAGTCATTCTAACGCGTATATCTAGAGGCCATTAGGTCATGAGCGTGGAAGAAATGACAAACACCTCTATCGAAGCGAGACATGCTCCATAAGAATGGCTGAATACATTGGAGAGTGCTCGCGAGTGGCCGTCGGATACATGATGTGTAGGGAGTGCAATCATCGAGCGCTATCGTCACCACCGAAGTGTAGCAAGGAATGCAAATTGTGGGGAAGTTGAGGCTTTCAAGAAAGAGCGCTTGCTTGAAGAGGTCTAGGTACTCGTTTTCATCCCCATTTGCATGCCGTAAAACCCGATAAATCCGGCGCAACACCCATTCACCAAATTTGTATGGTAAATTAGCCCCATATTCCTAGATTCTTAATTTTGTGGGTCGAATGGGCCTCCCACTCAATAACAAGTCACCTCTTCTTGACACATGCTTTTGAAGTCACCATTGGATGTCGTGACTGTGATATCTGTTGTGGCCGTCGGAGAAAGTTGTGTATCGTGATCCAAAGTTCATTATCTCCGTGCCTCAACGTCCAAATCTTGGCTTCTTTTAACAAATACAGTATGTATATACAATAGATACAGTCTCAGCAGGCCGAGATAGTGTAGACCGTCATTGCTGGTCATCATCATCGTTCATCATAATAAGACTCTTGCGGATGGTAGGAGATTTTTTTGGTGGTTCCGGATTTAGGGGTTTAGGAGATGCAAATGGGGTTGACAATGAGTTTCGATGACGTTTGCCCTTCGATTTGAATGGACTGCCAATGGACTCGGATGTGTGGAGATATGACCTCATTTTCATGATGTTGATTTCATAATATCAAAAACCACACCCACCCTTCTTCGACCATTGACATATTGGAAACCCCAATCTAGACCCAGAGCAACTCCAACATCCCCCAAATACCCCAGGTACACATCAACCATGGAAGCCCAACAAGGACACAGCAAAGCATGCTGCAACGTCCCTCCCGTCGTTGCCAAAGACTACAAAGAAAAGGGCAAGTACATCGACCTCAACGGCACGCGATGCTACGCCACCGGCCCCTCCCACGCCACCTCCGCCATCTTCATCATCTACGACATCTTTGGCTTCTCGTCCCAAGCCCTCCAGGGCGCCGACATCCTCGCCCACGCCGACTCCACCCACCAATACCAAGTCTTCATGCCCGACTTCTTCCTCGGCAAACCCCTCCCCATCACCGTCTTCCCGCCGGACACGGACGAGAAGAAGAAGCAGGTGGGCGACTTCTTCGCGGGCCCCGCGAGCCCGCCGGACACCGCGAAGAAGGTGCCCGTGCTGCTCAAGGAGATTGAGAAGCAGGCGACGGGGATCAAGAAGTGGGGCAGTCTGGGCATGTGCTGGGGCGGCAAGGTGCGCGTCCCCCACCCCGACACCTCCGAGCGCGCAGCACTGATCCCCCATCGCAGATCGTCTCCCTCACCGCCCAACCCGGCACCCCCTTCTCCGCCGTCGCCGAAGTCCACCCCGCCATGGTCGACCCCGCCGACGCCAAAGGCATCACAGTCCCCCTCTGCATGCTCGCGTCCGGCGACGAAGACGCCAACGCCGTCGCGGAATTCGGCAAGGCTTTGAGCGTCGACAACCACGTCGAGACCTTCGGCGACCAGGTCCACGGCTGGATGGCCGCGCGCGGCGACCTCGGGGATGAGGGGGTCAAGAGGGAGTACGAGCGCGGATACGAGGTGCTGCTCGATTTCTTCCATAAGCATCTGTGAGTGTGCGGCGGGGTCCGTGGGCGGCTCGGGTCCGTTGTCTGCGTGGTGGATGGACGCGGGAGAGTGGGGACTGATGGTGGGGCAGGGATGATTCTACGATTGGAAAGGGGAGGCTCTGAAGTATCGGATGGTGGGCAAAAGGCGGGCATTCGCAAGCGACATGAGCTCTCGGCTAGCGATGTACATATCTGAGCGATTTTTCGCTCATTTGAAGATGCAATGCGCGTCCAATGAGCGGTCGCATCGACATGATGCCCTCACTCTACCTTCCGTTTGTTGTAGCAAGCACTTGGAGATCGACCTTGCGTTTGATTTAGATCAGGAATACATTTCCGTCGTAGGCAATGGCTGGGAATCAATGTACACCATGAACAGGGCACACACCATGGGACTATGCAGGACAGAGAATTCCACAAGCTATAAATACCATCCGGACCCGGTCGGACGAGGAAATGGCACAGCGTTGGGTAGAAGTCAGAACAGACCGATTTTCATTGCTACCTGCTCACGTGCAATTTCCCCACCACCCCGCCCGGATCCCAACCCACAGCGTCCGACGCCCAGCAGCCGCCCCCTCCCTACCTCGTCGTATACCCACCATCGATAACGATATCGGCCCCGGTGGTGTACGAGCTCGCGTCGCTGGCCAAATAGACGTACGCGCCCTTGAGCTCCTTGGCCTTGGCGTCCCGGCCCAGCGGGATCATGCTGTGCCACATGGCCTGCACCTTCTGGTCCACGAAATCGGACAGGCCCGTGTCGATGTACCCCGGCGACACGCAGTTGACGCGGGCGAAGTCGCGCCACTCGTTCGCGAGCGACTTGGTCAGGTGGATGCAGCCCGCCTTGGCGACGTTGTACGACGTCTGCTCCTGCGGGAAGTTGGCGATGTGCCCGCTCATCGAGGCGGTGATGACGAGGGAGCCGGCGTGGCGCTCGCGGAAGTGGAGGCCCGCGGCGCGGGCGCAGTTGAAGGTGCCGGTCAGGTCGGTGCGGATGACGTCGTTCCAGGCGGCGACGGTGGAGTCGAGGATGCCGGCGTCGGCGGTGCGGCCCGCGTTGGCGATGAAGACGTCGATGCGGCCGAAGTCGCGGATCACGTCGGCGACGAGCTTCTCGACGTCGGCGTAGTCGCCCACGTCGCACTTGTAGGCTTTGGATTTGGCGCCGTACTTATCCTCGAGCTCCTTGGCGTTCTTGATGCCGCCTTCGGCGCGGGAGGAGTAGGTGATGGCGACGTCGGCGCCCATTTCGGCGCAGCCCCGGGCGGCTTCGGTGCCGATGCCGGTGGGGCCGGAGGCGCCGGTCACGACGACGACTTTGCCTTTGAGGCTGAAGAGCTCCTTAAGGGAGTCGGATTTGGGGGGTTCGATGGGCATGATGGCGGATGGTGGGAGGTGGGTCGAGGTCGTTGGGTGTTGGTTGGCTCGGTTTGGGGGGTTGATGGAGGTTGTGGTTGGTCAATTGACTGCGTTTGGTGTAAGGTTGAGGTTCGGGCGTGGAGGTTCGATAGATGTTGTTTTCTTCGAGTGATGAAGAGAAGAATAATAAGAGAAGGAAAGAGTAGTTTGTCGAGGCGAGAGAAATAAGTAGTAATGGAATGTTTGTTGGAAAAAATTCAATGCCCCGCCAAAGACCGGAGTTTGAATGGAGGGGTAATATGTAATATACACAAATCGTGTCCGACCGCGGCATTTTGTCTTGGTCTTTCTTGACTAAGCATGACGAATCGGTTTGCAGCGGAGTGGCTCTTTAGCGTAAGTGCTCAAACCAGAAAGTATTGGTCCACTTCTGCAGCCACTCCTGTAGAGAGATTAATTGAGCAAATACCTCTCCTCATTCATTGGTTCTGGATTCCTTGTATCAGGCTTCACCTCGGCGCCAGTCGCTCTCTTTGGAGACATAAGGCAAGCTGTCGAAAAGTAGCGCTATGAGGAGTTGAACCCCACTGCATTTCAAGTCAATTGTGATTACCGATCAACACTTGTCGTCCGTGGTTCATCTGTGTCAGTGACAAACGGCTAACAGCGCAAGAGAGTCCTCATTTGTATGAAATATGTACCCTTTCGACTGTCACTTTTTCTAGCACCACGCATGAAATCAACCATTCGGCCGCCTGGACGCCTGCCAGGGTATCATTCAAGCTGAACTACCCAAACATATGTTCAGGACTCCGAAGGAGCCCAGAAAATAAACAGAGAACCAGGGACATGATCGATATTACTAAGGCTCGTACGTCGTCTTCAAACCGTCTCAACGTATCTTTTGAACTCCCTGCATTGTTATGTCAGCACTTAGCCAAGCCTCTTGCATGCTAGACCCACCAATCAGTGACAGCTTCATCCCATAGCCGGATCTCATGTTCCCTCGTGCCTCCAAAATGCTCAACAAATTCATCACCAAAAACTTCTCGTGCCACACTCTCCTTCCTCATCATTTGCATCGTAGCCTCTTTCAGCCCTTTTGCAAGTCTGACGCCTTTGTCTGATGCACCTCCGACGTTCTGCCCCTTGCCCAGAGGCGGCACTTTGATTTCCATCTTTTTCTCTACACCGCGCCAGCCGAGAGCTAGAATGGCCGCCAACACGAGGTAGGGGTTCGCATCCGCACCGGCAACTCGAATTTCGAATCTCGTAGCCTTTGGACTCGCGGTGGGCGGCGCGATTAGTCTTATTGATGCAGCTCGATGCTCTAGTCCCCAGGAGACGGTCACAGGTGCCCAGAAGTTCTCAACGAGACGCTTGTAAGAATTGATGGTGGGCGCAACAACAGGCATGACGTCCGGTAAGCCGTCTAACAGACCAGCCAGGAAGTGACGTCCCATATCAGAGAGGTATTCGAGGTCCTGATACGGAGGAGTGGGATCCTTAGACCCGCGATAGAACATATTTTTGCCTGATTTGTCAACAATCGACAAGTGCATATGGCCGGAGTTGCCCGGAAGGCCTTCTCGGGGTTTGGCCATGAAACACGGGGTGATGCCGAATTTGCTGCCCAAAGACTTCACGACATATCTGAGTAATTGTTAGTAGTGCGGAAAATGTTGATGGGCTTCGGATAATTCCCGACTTGAACAGCCCAGCTTTATCCGCCATCTGTTTGACTTCGCCATATTCGAGGGCCTGGTGCAATCATGAGCCCGGGTTCTATGTTGAGTAGAGAGGTTTCCATACTGCTTCAAAGACTCCAGGACCACTCTCTGTATGCCAGCCTTCAATCCCACATCCAAATTTCTCGCAGGCGTCGTAGATGCCATAGTAGTATTCTTGATTGTGAACTGGCCTCGTCAGGCTGTAGCCAAACATGCCTTCTGTGAGAGATGGAAGTGCGCTGTGGGAGTTCTCTTGGAGGAATTTTGCGGTAGAGGACGAATTGCGTTCTGTTGGGTCTACTGCGTTGTTGACAGGCGCCCTAAATTGGAAGAACTCGTACTCAGCTGTTGTGCCTCTAGGTCAGCAGAGTCCAGCAACGCAGTATCAGACCTGCTTGTACACTAATATATCTGTAGAGGGTCCAGATCTCTCACCTCCAGCCATTGCCCCCAGACCTTGCTTTTCCAACTTATCGACCGCGGTTTTGAGCAGACCTCTCGGGCAGGCACTGACAGGACCCCGATGGTCGGGATCGAGGAAGCTGACGAGAAAAAATGGCACATTATCCTCCCACGGTATTCTTCGGAAGCTGCTCAAGTCAGGCACAGCAATGATATCGTGGTATCCGTTCTCCGCGTTGCTGATCTTCAATTCCTTGAAGTATGTCTGATCGTGCATATCCCAGCCGAAGATGACGGAGCAGAAGCCGAAGCCATCTTGTGCGATTCCGAGGAATTTCTTCTTGGACATGAGTTTGCCACGGAGGACGCCATCAATGTCTATGCCGGCGACTTTCACTTTGGTATCATTTCTCAAGACAGTCTCGAGTGAATCGTATGTGACCTCTGGAACTTCCTCGCTGTCTCCCATCTGGACGTTGGGCCCTGGTGATTGGCTTGGAGAGTCAAAGGGCCGAGGACTCGCGTTCCTGAGACACCAATTGACAGACGGCTGGGCGCCAAGGCTGTCCCCACATCTTCGCTAGCAGCCCTATGAGTGGGCCGATCCCGAGCCGACGTTTCTATATGAGCTCTTGCCATATCAAGCTTTCAAAGCACCAAGATTACCATTTTGACACTCAAATCTGTGTCTGGAAGATTTCACGTTTTCCACGCACCTTCGGCTCGATACGCAGAACCTTCGTCTGGATTGGCAATGCTTAAGCAAAAGCCATCACATGTGGCAGCTCGATCCCTCAAACTTGAATCGGATCTGTGATTGGTCAACATTAGAGAGCCACTCTGCTTGTGCAGCGAGGAGATCAATTCTTTGAGCGTAGCCTTGCCCTTTCCATCGTCTCTTCGAAAAAGACATTGAGTACAGATCATCACAGCGGCTATTGTTTTCGATCTGAATATATCTTAGATGCTATGGATGGGGCATCAAGTACTTCTGCGGTGGTGTCGTTGACGGCTCAACTCATACTAACAACTCACGACACTTTACCATGTACTTCTGCGGGGAATCCAAGATTTGCCAAAAAAGCTTCGCAGTACCACCTAGTTTTTGGTACCTTTCCGGGGCAATTTGGAGCGCGTGAAATGCCTTGTCGAAGAGCATAACTCTGGACATCAACGGTTTAATCAGCGGCAGCGTCTCTCTAGACGCAATCAACTCGTTAGAAATGGAATTGCTGCACGTGAGTACGTTTCTCAAGCCTTCATCCTCATCATTTGCTACTCGATAATGTGCGGCGGGCAGCTTTCGGAGAGATCTGTATTCTTGACTTGACATAACTTCGGGTACTAAAAATGCAAGTCCCAGTTGAACGAACCTAGATACATCCTGGCAAGACGTATCCCGCTAAGATTCCAATGAGTAACCCACCTCCACACAGGCGAACGCAATCCCGAATCGTTTCAACCACCGCGGCCACAAAGGCTGTGATCGAGATAGCGAAGATCCAAGCGCAAAGATTTCAAGCTCACGACTATAAATTCATCAGATAGGCTGCTCATAACAAAGTCTTGGAAGAAGGCTTGGCCCACAAGGTGACCTGTAGGGTCTGAACTCTATCAGTTTTACGGAGACGCACTGTAATGTCCGCGTTACAAAAAGCTTTTAGACCGCGCTAATGCGATTGCTGCCAAGCGTGTAATACAAAGAGTTCGGAATACGGCTAGGGGCCAGCGATGCAAAGGGTTTCAAAAGCTCTCAGGTGCTAGGTGCGGTTGAGTGTACGCTTCGAGCAAAGGAAACAGAACCAAGAGCAAAACGGCAGGCCATCGAGCTTTACCAAGGTATAATCGAATAGCGATGTCCCGGACTGCGAGAGGGGGTAAACGCCTAGAATTGGCGTACACACTGCAAAATGCTAGCAATGATTGAAGTTACCAACCACGTAGCCCGTCCACCCTGATACTTAAGAGCGTCCTACTTTTTCAGTTTTCTTTGGCCAAGATCTTGAATCCCAAAGAAAACCTATAACAGCACCAAAACAGCTCATTCGGTTGTATGGTAAACACTGCATCCAAATGATCAAGACCTAAGGGCTCGCAACCAGTATAGACTCCGCCCGGATTCATTTTCTAAACCGCTCGAACACGCCAGATCCGAAGTACCGGTTGCGCCCCCAACTCCCTCTCCATGCACCCATCGCCTTTCCACGCGGGTGGGATCTTGTGCATCCCATAAGAGCAGATAGCTTCACTAAATAGCGCACCCTCAACCGACCGTCCGTGCCGCGGCCCCAAGTTCCAAAACTGCCGAAACACTCAATCCGAGCACCAGTGGTGGCCTCGGCTGTGCGACCTCTTGTTCGCTCCCGCGAGGGTGCAGCAGCAGAAGCGGATCGATACCTCCTCTTTCGGAGACGTTAACCTCGTAGACATAAACCCGCTCGATCTTGCATACGTACTGCCCGTCTCCCCGAGCGGACCCTATTGTCAACTCCTATGATCCAATATCGGCTTGCGAAGGCGAATCGTAGTCTTGTTGATAACGGCTGGTGTTTTTCTTACCATAGCTTGGTGGCAGTCTAGGCTTTCAGTGTGCAAATGACAATCCAAAATCGAGTGCGTGAGTTGCGCGCGGGCTCTCCTGGGCCTTTTTTTGACGCAGAAAAGGACGCTTGGGGGAAGTTCGACCAGTGTCAGTTGTTCCTCATGCCAGACTGGGAAAAACAGGGAGGATCAGTTTCCAGGAAGAGCGGATGAACGTCAGTTATGTTCTATATGAACCGAGCTTGAAGTATTACTTGGGATCACCATCTGTGGCCCTGAATTTGCCATATCAGAGCGGCCATTCCCCACTTCTGATCGTAAAGGCGGATCAAACATAAGCGTATTACTTTGACCTTTCGTCCGGTTTCCGAAGTTCATTGACGCGATGTTGTGGTTCTGGATGTGATTTGCGAAAGGACACTTGGGCGTTCTGGTTGGAGGACTGACATCTCTCAAGGGGCAGGTGATCAATGGCTAGTAGAAAATGGGATGACATGCGGACGGCGGCCTAGAAGTCTTCTTCATTTCTGAACAGATAGAGTATCAAAAGCAAGGATATCATCACGTCTCCGACGACCAAACAAACAAAAACAGACACAATCTGACCACTAGTCCACCACAACCACCATCCATAATATAGAACCAACCACACAACCCCAAACGTACCAAATAGTCATCAATCCCATCCAGCCCCCTCTCACGCCCCCAACTCAGCCAAACCCCTACTTACTCCCCCCCAAATACCCCATCGACAACGTCTCCGTCCACCCCTTTTCCTTCTTCTGCGCATTCAGCTTCTCCAGCTCCTTCGGATCCAACCCCGGATCCCCCCTCTCGGCACGGTTCACCCCCTCTTTGCTCGTCATATCGCCCACACCGCCCAGCAGACCGCCGCTGGAGAGCTGGCCGCCGACGCCTTCGGCGATGCCGCCTTGGATCGCTTGGACGTTCTTGTCGCCGGTGAGGTCGGTGTTGAGCTTTTCTGTTGGGGGGGAGGGGTTAGCGGGGTATGGAGAGGGGGCGAGGAGAATGAGAGGGGGAGGGAGGAGAAGAGGTGGGAGTGACGGTACCTTTAGCGGTGTAGCTTGTCTTGTTCTCGCCCCAGTAGCCGAGGACTTTGTCTTCTATCCATGGCATGTATTCCGTGTAGGCGTCATTGTACTTCTTCTTGGTCCATTCCGTCATGGCTGCGGTCGTTGCTCGTGATGGTTAAGAGAAGGATACTGTTGTTCTAGTCTGGAGGAAGATCAGGAAGATGTTTGGTGGATTGCAGGGGATGTTGAGCGGTGAAGGAAGGCTAGGTGTTGTGTTGTTGATAAGAGGGAACAGAGATATCGTGACTATGACGCGTGCGGGTCATAGCGTAAAAATGACGTACTCATGATCTGCCACGGCCCACGCGATTTGGATCTGCAGGGATCAGAGCAGGTTTCGGGAGCGCGGCTGATCGACCGTTAGGTAAGCACCTTAAGGCTGTACTTTAGGTACTTCTCCTGTCATCTCTTCTTCTACTATTTCGGTACTACTGCAGTAAACCTCTTCTACTTACCTCTTCTACTTACCCCGCTGTTATTGCTATGATGAGGCCTGTCGTGACACTCGAGGTCCGGCGAGCCGCGCTTCTTATGTCACGAGCATGCAAATATTAGGAGAGGCAAGCATCTTGCCAAGCACGCCCCTGCCTTAGCCTGTGCACCTTTCCCGGTCAGGAAGAAGCCCTCCTGAGCGTTGACGGTCGCTTGCTGAGGTTATCGAGGAAAGATGTGTACGGTGTCTTGATGTGTCTGTGGGAGACCTTCAGGAAAACGCCGAAGCTGTGGTGCTGTAGTATAGTAGTAGAAAGATCTAGGAGCATGCCACTTGAATCAGTCAATTAAAGTCTGTTGTGTCTATTTTGTGGTCATCTTCCAATCATGTGGTTTCCTCTACTCTAGATGTCTATGAACCTTCAGGTGACTCGGTGAGGCATTATCTAAATGCTTGGCGTAGACGTCGTTCTCGTTTTCGGTTTTATCGCTAGGGACCGAAGCACTTCCACAAGTGGAAGGTCCTGCCCCTCATGAGATAAGTGCCAGCAAAGATTAGCCGACCACAGACCCACTGTCCGTGATTGAGAACACCGAATAGGGTAGGTGTACTACACAGCCACCTGTGAGTCGAAAGCGCCACACATCGAAATCGAAAATGCCTTGTAGCATCTGCTGGCATGACGAGTGCGTGCGCATAGGCAAATCAAGGCGCACTCTGCTTTGTTACTAATGCACCTACCCAACAGCCAACCGTTGTCCCGCTTTTACCTGCCCATCAGAGACCAAGGCTAGATATTTTTACTTCCCGGAAGGATGGAACCCGAATTGGAATCTGTAATCAGCCACAGAGTCCAACGTGCAGAGATCTCGGGACAGAACGCGTCTTCACCCCCACAGCTCGGTGATGGGTTTCAGGGGGATGGGTTTGGGTCGGGCTACAGCTATGCCAGTATAAGTGGCCTGATGTCCCCTCTCTTCGCTGTGCTCGTCTCACTCTTTCATCGCCTACATCAAATACAATCAAGATAGCGCTGTCTCGAACAGTATCCACGCCGACATGATCCGCAGACAGCACACGATGATGGCACCCTTCTGTCTCATCCGATTGGGTCTTGCTCTACCTCTTCCACCTTCCCATCAAGCAAATCACAGCACTTCGACTTTGACTTCCCAACTATCCGCTTCCCGTATTCAAGCAACAAGCACTGCGGCACCATCAACCAACCCAACTTCGAGTCATCTATCAGCAGCTATCAAGTCGATCACTGCCAATCATACCGTACCATCACAAGCAACGTTTTCCACATTAAGTCAGCCTCAATGGAGCCCTGGGGACATCAGTACCGTTGTGTTTGGTTGCATCGCTTCGATCCTCGGAGTTCTCGCTTTGTACATGACGCTTTGGCTTGGTCGACGAGGCCCTGGCTCTTTCGCGAGACGTGGTATGCGTTGTGTTCTCGGCTTGGATGTGAGCACAGCGCTGACTGTCTTCTCATTGCAGACTTTGAGACTGGCTCCCGCCTCTTCGACATTGGCGCATCGCCTGGTGATCCCGACCTACCACTCGAACACCTCGACCGTGACACAGACGGGGATGTTGCGGCAACGGAAAGACGAGAACGGGTCTGGGAGACACCCATGGAGGTACAAGAAGGCAGATGATAATGACGCCCTTGAAATACTGGGGATCCGTTCTGGAGACGGTCTATAGTGGGCTGGTGAATTTCGGCTTGGCAAACATAGCGTCTGGGTGAGGTCAATAGGGGCAGGTCCCCTCCATCGATTACCATTTGCTACCGCAACTAACAAAGTACCCTTCCTAATTAATTCTCAGCATTACCATCGTCCCTAATTTACGTCAAGATCAGGTGTATCAGAATGTCAGTATGCTTTGCTTCGGGAATCGAAAATCAAAATGTTTCTTAGAATCGTAATCCTTTTTTTCTGGCACTGAGTGGTAAGCACATAGTCGAATATGCAGGTAGACTCCGACAATGCGTCTGATTGCAGTCAATCGTGGATGTGAACACGGCTGCGACGTGGAATTCAAGCCACACTGTCAAAGCTCGAATGAAATCTCGATGTCGCACGACACATACAATGTGGAAAAGACGGTGGGTATTTCGTGGAGTGGAAGATCTGACGCACGATGATGATGCTGCGATCTGGATAACGACGTGACTGGCCCGTACTCGCTGTGACGCGTAACATGCTATCCGAGGAAAGCCACAGAGAAAGCCACAGAGCGAACAAGAGCTGGTCTTTAAGGTACCCCCTGTCGGGCGTACATTAGCGCACCTGCTGCAGATTGTGGCTGGTGGTCCTTTGTGGCGCAGAAAAGTACAAAGTGACTCGGATCCCCGGCGGTACTTCACTCTGTTCGACACCAGGAAATTGGCTTGAGGCCGTCTGTCGGCAGTACCTACGGAGACTTGAGGCTTTGCGTGCGCCATCCAAGACCGGCGAATGGAGGTCTAAGAATCAGACGTTGCCGACAATGGTCCCTGCCACGGCATGTGGTGTGCATTGTGACAATCTCGTGGAAGGATCATCAGCAATCCTTCGGAACCACGCGGACCCTGCTTTGAATCTGCCCAAGGTGGCTTTCGCGCAAAGACCTTACATACCTTACATACCCATCCCATATGCATCAGCTGCATCAGGATCCTTCCCCTGATAGCGCTTTATCCAAATAATCCTCTCATAAGAGCGTTCTGGTGCCTCAAAAGGGTGGGGGCTCAGGGTTCGGGGTTCTGCAAAGTTGCGCACATCTCGAGTCCCGAGGTGTTCGTGGAGCAAAGACCGTCTGGACCGATGAGTAAGAGGCACTCTAACCCTATGATAGCCAACATACCCTGAGACCGAACGTGCATTGGACCCATGTCTCACCCCGCTCGCTGTGCGCCAGGAATGGTGCATGTCGTCTGGGTGACGATCCGAAGAGGGGATATCCACCTCTGACTTCAAATCTCCTCCCAGCCCAACAACGTCTGCCATCTACGCTAGATGGACATCTGCACGCCTGACCGCCATCTCTACCAATCAATCCTCGGCTGACACATTATCTGCCGCCTCGCTTTCTCCTTCTATCATCGCCCGCGCCAGAAATCCCCACCACTCTTTGTCTGTTTCGAAGATGCTCATGGCTGTTGCCCTTCTCTGATAGCGTCAAACCTTCCCTGCATAGAGTCCGGCTATTCCATTCCCGTTTGCCTTTGGGCATCATGCGAACAGGAGGCATATGCAGCCACGATGGCCGGATGACATCCCTGACAATTCGAGGGGCGAGGGAGAGAAGAGATCTCAACGTAAAGCCTGGTTACCTGCCTGCTTGGCGCATCCCTGCTCTCGTTTAAGTACATCTGCGTACTCTACACACTGCTTTTGATGCTTCGTCGGATTTCTGCATTCGCTCAGATTTGAAGGCGATGGACCGTGTTTCATTGACATCCACCCAATGCTTACCCGATGGGGTAGGAGGTCGACGATCAATATGCCCTACTTGTACTACTGTGAAATTATTGGTTTGCTGCTTCTTCCAACATTCATGTTTGCATGCATGTTTCGCGGTAAACGTCAATTACCAAACTTCTTCCCTCCGCCAGTCCGGGAAGGATTTGTCTTACATTGTGTCTCAACCCACCACAATCGCTCCTAAATACTCCAAATAAGGTATTCGATGCGACAAAAGACACATAAGATTTAAACGCCGAAGTCCCTTTCGGGGCTGTGTAAGTTCGTTCCAACTGTCCATGTCGCAAAGAAGGGAACTAAATTATACGTGATTGACCATCACAATAGGTACTTTCTGCTGGTAGGGCACCTATTAGTAGCCTAATCAAGCAACGCTTTGTGCGGCTACATCCTTGCAACCCCCCACCCGAGCCACCTTTACCTATTCTGTCAAGAACCAGGGCCGGGGCCACCGTGGGTAACAGTCCAATCATAGATCCAAGTGGCCCCCACCGCTGCAGTAGCATCGTCTCGTCTACTTCATACAATTATATACTTACTTTCATTCCCTTTTCCTTTCGAAAAATGTCAAGATCATCTTATCCAGCCTGACCTGCCTTTCGTCTGCTAGCAAAGAATCGATCCTCCTTCATACCCATCGAAGCTTCTCCTTTCTGCATCCCTTCCTCTAAGCTCATTGGAGAACCCCGGCACCGCTTGCAGCCTTGTTGGAGCATTATCCCACAAGAGAAGGAGCAAAAACCATGTTGCACCTCATGAATAGGATGCTGCCCGACAGCAAAACCCCAACGCCGGTGCCATCACTCAATTACAACGCTTCTGCACCGACGATATCCTCGCCCAGCGTCCAGCAAGACTCAAAATGGGGTCCCAGCGGTATCGGGACCCTGGTCTTTGGCTGTGTCGCTTCGGTTCTCGGAGCCCTCACACTCTGGGCGATGTTCTGGTTCAGGCAGAGGCAACCCGGTCACGCCGTAGCATCTGGTATGCTCTCCGCTCTCCCCTTCAAACACAACACTGATGATTGTTTGGGGTAGATGATGAAGTGGATTCGCGACATTCGCGCGCGGACGCAGCTAGCTCTGACGACGACGTGGCTCTTGAATATCTGCCTCAAGATGGAGATGCCGGTCCTGAGGCAACGGAAGGGCATCGAGAGGACGCATAGTTTAGTAGAGAAGCATGAGGATGACAAGGTCAGCGGAGATCTATCCACGTGGGTCGAAATTACACAATTCTTGGAAAATTCCGGTAATCTCGACCCGTCGGGTAATGTATACGGACTTTGGGACCCGCACTCAGACCATGTAATTAAGTATTTGAGTGATATGAATGATAGAAGCGGAAGACGCAATGGAAAGCAATGGCATTCTGCCTCTCTACTGTCTGCATTCTCCACTGTCTGCATTGTGGAATTAGGCACCAGCACTGATACAGTGGAAAGGCACCAAGAAGAGATCTTAAAGAAGAGTGTCGATGCATGAGTAAGAAAGCAGCATTAGTACTCTCAAGCCTTGAATAGTTTTCCTGAAATTAAAAGCGCTAGGAAGAGGGACAAAGGCGAGGGCGAGGGACCTCGGATAAGCAGTCTATGACAGGGATAAGATGTGACGACGTTGGAAGAAAACCAGGCCATAAGTTTGTGTCGGGCCGAGGGCACTTCCTTGGCTTCAACTCCATAGCACTGGCAAATATTTTTACCATTCGGATGTCTTCCAGTCGTAGAGTCATCATGATTCTCATGTGGCGTCATACACTTTATCATCATCTAGCAGTTATTAGCCCTCTGTCGACTCGCACAACGATCAAGCTGCACCAGCCGAGTGAATAAAAATCATTTTATTTAGCTTGGATACCAGCCGCGAATTCGCGCACAAAATTGTTTGTGATGCCAATGGTAGAAGAGAATACTTTAAAAACTAGGTGCACGTCTTCCGTGAGACGGACTATGATATGTAGGAAATGATCCATCAATGAGGTCATAGCATTTGCTGTTGATGAAATGCATCATGAAAGAATGTGAGTTGTTGATTCGCCAGGAATCATACTAGCCGCGAGAATGGATGTATTTTTCAATTTAGATATGGTTGCGTGGATTCCTTTGAGGAGGTTCTGATGCATTGCCGACGCATTAAGTCGGATGGGAATGTTTCGTGTGGCACGCCGGCGAGCCATATCCATCCTGCGCGAGCATTGACAGGGTACTATGGACTGCTCAAGCTTGGGTGCTAGCTCGTCAGTGAAAAGAATTGTTGGTAAGATCGTGTAATTTAGAAACTGCTACACTTACCTCAAACGTGTTTCTTGGTTCGAAATGAAGCATCATCAACGGGGTCGCCTCTGGCGTCGTCTATTGTTTTGGTCTCGTCTGGTGCAATGCATATCGTTGAGACCAACTTTCACGTCGATGCCATTGTTGTCCTTCATCTCTCGGCCTGGAGGTTGGACAGCAAGAGTTGGGCGTTCTGTAGGGCTGGAAGAGCTGATGGTTTGAATTAATGGCGATGCTCGCGATGTTGGGCGACTGCGTGACAAAGACAGCGGCGCAGACTCAGTCGCCAAAGAAGGGTGAAAACCGCGGGTATGAGCTTGGGTTGGGTACTCGCGCGCCTTAGCCACCTGCCTTGAATGTGGATTGGTGGTGATATCTGGTGATACGGCCCGTGAGCGCTCACTAAACTTTGGGCCGTGCAAGGTCCCGATCTGACCTCCCCACACTTGTGCGGTGTTGCTCGCTGACGCAATCGAGGGCACATGAGCCGGATGCTGCTGTTGTATGAAGCTCTCGCCGTCATTTGAGGAGAGTTGAGGTTGCCCAGGATGACCAGAATGGTAGTAGGTTTTTCCGGTAGGTGATTCGTAAGTATTGGAAGCAATCTGAGGTACTTGTCGGCTACCATATATTCCATCCCAATTCGAACTGTCAAGTTGGTTCCATTTCCACGCCAGCTGTTGTGATTGCAATGTAGATGTTGTCACTGGCAGGGTATAGCCATGGGTAAAAGCGACTTGATTTGATTTGGATAGTAGTGGCGACCACACGTCTTGATGTTGGAATATCTGCATCGACTGGCTAGTGTCCATCTTCAGGCCTGCAAAACCTGACTGATCGATAGCCGCTGAGGAAAGAACACCTGCCCTCATTTCTCGCATTTCTCTCAATTCTAACATTAGGTGTAATTCTTTGGCCAGTGCAGGATCCCACCTGAGGAATGACTCTTGAAGACGAGGGTACGCTGCCAGTATAGTTTGCCAGCGCTCATACACTCCAGGTTGAGACAGTAAGCCACGAATGGCCTTGTTAGAGTCCCAATCGCATATGTCTTCCGAGAACCTGTAATGCTCCACGTCAACGTGATTTGATTGTTCCCTAAGCAAGCGGTAGCAAGAGCCGCAGAATCCACAAGCAAAGTATTTTTTATCGACGGTATCTCGCCATTGGTCGGCAAGTACAGAGTCATCGTCGACGCCATGACTCCTGAGATGTTTGATGAGGAGGTTCTTCCTTACATAGCTTCGCTCGGTCAATGGTCTACTAGCGCATAGCTCAACGTTGTGTGTGCTGAGGTGCTTTGGATCTGGGTTCGAGAGACCACAGAATGCGCATTCCGGCCCGTTTACTGTGCGCACCACTGGCCCCAGAGGCATGCAGTAGAACTTTGTCTCATGCTCTCGCATGTGTCTCTTGAACCCGTTGCATGTTTTTATATCCTGAGGATTGTCGCATTTGGTGCACCAATGGACATGGCCATGGGAGGTAGCCGCTGGAGAGCTTTGTTCCGCAAAAGAAGCACCTCTGGAGATGTTGCAAGATTCTGGATCCCGAGGGTTCCTCGTCGGGGTGTGAAGGGAAGAAGAGTCGCCGAAGAAGGAAGATGATTGATCAAGAGAGTTGCCAGCCGCTCCGTCATTGCTGAGATCATTCCCGTCATGAAAGCATTGTGTCGCAGTGAGGATACCTATGACAGCGGTCAGCCAAAGTGGATACGAATTATGAAGTCTACGTACACTGACTAGGCGAGCGTGCGAAATCGAGCCAGCTCAGAACAAGTTCGTTCGAACAGACTACTAGTGTCGAAAGTGCCTCGCGCTGCTGGAGCCTGAGATAATCGCTGGTGTGAAAGCCTTGTTCACCGCGAAGAGAAGAGCGACAGTCTTCCAACCAGGCACAAATGGTGGGATTGGGAATTTCTTTGAGGATGGAAACAGCTGTACGTTGTTCCGCGGTTGGGATGCCACTGTTACTTAATGTCGGGTGTGTAGTTGGGTAGGACTGGTGAAGGGATTTCAATTGTACTCGTTGTGCTGGTAGGGCGTGTTGATAAGGAAAGATGGGAGCGAGGGAAGAGCTTTGCGGCGAGTCTGGTGGGGGAGCATCATTCGGCTGAAAAGAAAGTGGGGCCGGGTGCAGATTCATAATTCTCAATGCAACATAAAGTAAGGTATAAGGAAGGTAGGGCTAGCAGCTAGAACAAACCGAGCACGCTAAAAAGAGTGACCGGTGGAGAATCGCTACCTCAGCATGCCGACAATCAATGTGAAGAAAGAAAATGATTGATGGAAGAACAGGAACAACATGGAATATAAGATAAGTCATGAACAGATATGAGGAGGAGAAAAAAAACATAGCAAGGACAATTCGGATATCCTCGTCCTTTGGGACCAGGTTCAAATCTTACCTCTCTCACATCACTCATCAGCGCTGTGGCAGCACACTAAGAGATGGCAGTGGCCCTGGGTGCGTGGAGTTTAGCAGCGTTTCAAGATCGGCAAACTTCTAAACAGTAACCCAAGCCATTCAGGACATCGTCATACTCGACTGCTTGCTGCTTTCGCTGCCAGCGCTCTTGTAAAGATGCATGCTATTGTCATGCTAGAGTCGCGAATCAAAAGCATCAATTCCACCACACGCGGCACCATCAGAATACGAAGGACTTGTCAGAGATGCTGCAGTACTGTGTTGTAGCTACTCCCCACGGTGGCAAATGAGGTGGCAAACGGGGGGATAAGTAGCCCCCAAATATTCTCTCATAGCTAATCAATCGTCCTTCCATACTTCTCAACAGGATTGCAAGACGCTGTTGCAGAATCGCCACATATGCATACTGTTTGATGCAGGGTCAATGTCTACCTAGCAAACTCAGGGTGACAACAATCGCGTGGGGCGAGATGCATCTGCCCGCGGAGGTTGCTTTTGCGTCCAGGGGTTCGCAGGCGGCTCGCAGCGTCGCAGGCGAAACCGGGCGTCGTACAAATGGCGCGTTTCCTAATAAGATACACTAGCAAATGACCGTCCATCTCAGGAACTTGAGGCCAGAATATCTGAAATGTTTTGTTACTAAGTGCTTTCGAGTGCCCCTGTCAAGGTGCCGCCTGCTACCAGCTCATCCCTGTCTAACAGCGGCCGCTTCAAAGACGAACCATGGGACGGCGTTTCTACTAAATCTTGTTGGCACTACATTCCTCGACACAGCTGACAGCAGACAGAAAGAAACCCGAAACTGTGTCACCAACGAATCAATCACCTCCCTTGTCTAATATGTTTGCGGTCTATCTGTCTCTGAGAAGACCATGCGACCTTCAATTTCAACGTGAAGTGGAATTTTGGAATACGAGATAGCGACAGGGTTCCTGCACGTCATATCAGTACTAAAGAGGAATGGCGTAATCCGCTCACCGCTCTTACATTTGGGCGCGTAGAATTGCCGTCCCTCTTTAGACTACTGTTCTGTAGTCAAGCACCTTCAAACACTCTCCTCAGATCCACCTCTGCTACCGCCGTCAAGATGGCAGGACCTCGACGGAAAAGATCGCTTGAAGCTGCTTACAGGCTGAGATAGACCTCAGCTTGTCACGGCGATACCTTGTGTGATCTTCATTCTGCAATCTCCCGGCTAAATCTTGGGAACGGCATAGGCCTTATGAGGCGAATGGCCCGTGCTTCAAATGGTTCCAAAAAATGGAGGCGCCGGCTGCGCACAAATTAGTGAAATTCAAAGATTCAGAACGACCAGAATCCAGTTTTCGGTTCACTGGGTCGACACTAACGCACGATGACGCACCTTTGCAGTCCTCACGGTGAGAGGAGAATTTGATGCATGAGGTACGCAGCTAAAGCAGTAGCTGAACACGTTGCACTTGGAATCTAACCCAGAAGATGTTTATTGACTCTATACGATCAACCAGAACGGACAAAGTGTTGAGACGTTCGTATGCCGGATGGAATGTGCTGAGGACCTCAAACAGGTCATTCTGTGCTTTCAAGAATCGTGTTGACCTTCGATAGATGATCCACAAGCCGGCAATTCTGACGAAGATGAGGCTCGCACGCTAGATCTTGCCAGTTGCCAAGCCTAACAAAGCAATTTTAGATACATCAATCGGAGATTAAAAAGTGAGCTACTACAATTTCGCCTTATTATTCACCCTAGCTCCTATTATGGGGTCAATGCGCTGGCACATCCTTTCTCTGCAAATTTAATCTCGACAAATCCTGGAGCCAGCCAGCCATCAAGCCATGCAACAATCATGAGACACTAGACGGTTCTAGAGACTTGCCCGTCTGGTCAAGGCCTTTCATGTACGTGCGCTTGGGCCAAGTGTCGCCCACCAGTCCCACCTTTCGCTTCGCTTGTTGCTATGTGGCCAAAAGACGCACGAAGTTTACGGAGGTTGACACCAGAAGCTCAGACGTCTATTGGACCCTTTTTCTTGGCGGGTGCAGGTCTTTCGGTGCCAACCTCGGTACACTTTCTACATGATCCAATGTGTGTTCAAAAAGTCAGCGCCCATCATCACATTTTTCAACATAGCCGCTTATGATCCAGCGTTGTGTAAGAATATGCCGTCCCATGTCCTGGTGCGATGGGTTCTGAATTTGCTTGGCGCCATAGAGTAGTCGCGTACCGCCAGAAATTACTCCTACTCTACAACATATGGCGCCAAGCAAATTAATAACCCATCGCACCAGGACATGGAAATGCCAAGGTTTGCAGGCTCTTCCACGCGACAGTGTTTAGCGCTGCTCGGAAGAGCGTGGATGCGTAGCTCAAATTATGACTTATCTTCACTAGGTATAGAAATAAATGCATGCGTGCACTTATACGCGTGCGCGGCCTTCAAATCCAATGGTCCAGCGCGTCACTTGACCGCGCACCACGGGTGGGGGCGAAGCGACAAGTGGAAAGATAATACCTAGATCACTCTGTCCCTACACATTACCACTGGTTTCACCTTGCGGCCTCTAATAGAATGATTATGACCGCAGATGTGAAACGCAGAATGGACGTCTAACCGCCAGCTTTCAATTGGCCCGTAACCGACCCCCTCCCACACTCGTACCGGGTTCGAAAATATCCGGAAATCAGAAGCACCCAGCGGTATTCGTGGGCCATGCTTCCGATTGGCTGGAGTCGGGCGTCAAGGGGAGAATCGTCAGACTCGGCGCGCTCGGTCACACCCTCGGCTTTCGTGACGGATCCGAGCCGCGGGTCGAGTATGTAGTTCGGAAGGTCCCAACCGCGGCATCCACCTAGGATGCTTGCACGCCCTGACGCCGGGACCTGGAAGATGGGTACACCAGGACCTGTAACATGGGTACTCGTAGGTAGCAGAGTAACATCCTCTCCCCCCGAGCATCGCCAGCACCGGAACCTAGCACCTCGATGCCCACGAGACTTCCTTCTCCCTCCAGCTCGCAGAGTCGCGCCGGCGACGCATCATCCGAGATCTCTACCCTGAATCCAAACCCGTAACCAACAACCACCCACCACGCCTCCCTCCCTCCCCCACCCCCCCACAATCCACCCCCCACCAGCCCCAACCCCTCGCGCCCAGCAACACACCCACTACCCATCCAATCCCAGCCCCATCCCCACTCCCTACCCCCTACCATCCATCCATCCTCACCCTCTCCCCAGCGACCCTTTCCACCTCCCAACCCACGGACAACATCCACCCAAGCCACCCCATCCCAGCAGCCCCGGCCAGTCTGCCGCTTCAGCGCGCGGGATCCCGCTCCTCATATTTTAAGAAATAGGATCGAGATGAGGACGCGCGCGTTCCGCTCGGTCGTTCTCCGGAGACGGGACCCGGCGCGGCGGGTATTCACGGTGTCTGGGCGCTGGGAGGGGATGATGGTGAGCGTGGGGTTGGAAAGCGGGACGAGTGGAGGGGGAATGGTGTGGTGCGAGGGATTGGAAAGTGGGACGAGCCGGGGGGGGGGGATGTTTTGGTGCGAGAAATTGGAGCGTGGTGCTCGTGACGGTGAGTGGCGGAGTCTGGTTGGGGAGTGAGTAGTCGATCGTATGACTGCTTTTTGGACATTGTTGCGTTGAGACTGTTCTCGGCGCGATGATGGTGGGGTCGTTTGCGCCGTGGACGGCGCTGGGGTTCCTTGGATTCGGGTCCTCGGCGTGCGGTGGCGTTTTTTTTGGAGATGTGAGTGCTGTGAGGGAGTCACGTACGTGTATTCAAAGATAGAGAGAGGGGATGACTGGAACGAGGGACGGGATCAAGTCTCGAGGTGGAAAGGACTGTCTCCTCAATGGCTACGCTGCGCAATTTACGCTCTCTACGGATACTGCCTCCTCCCCGCGCGCGCCAGGAACAGCTAACACCCCCCGCGCCACCGCCCTACCACGTCCCGCTCAACGGCAAGTCCCGCGAGCTCGCCCCGACCGCGACGACGATGTCGCCGTCGGGGACGACCCAGTTCTGATACCCCACGCTCCAATAGCTCACGTCCCGCCTCGTCAGCCGGACTTCCACCCTCGCCGTATCCCCCGCCGCGACCTCCACCTTCTCGAAGCCCCGGAGGACCCGCGCGGGGAAGTCGACCGCGCCGCCCGTGCTGGCGTCGACGACGCCGTCCGGGAACGAGACGTAGATTTGGACGACTTGCTTGCCGGTGCGGGCGCCCGTGTTCTTCACGTCGACCGCGACGAGGATGTGGTCGTCGTAGAGGGAGGGGTTGCCGCCTTCGCCGCCGCCGGCGGGAGACGGGGGTTGGTGTTCGTCGTAGCCGGGCGGGTAGGGGTAGGAGCCGGCGTTGATTTCTTTGGTGGATTCGATGTAGGGGTATATGCGCTTGTGGAGCTTCCAGAAATCGCCGGGGAACAGGGCGGACGACGGGTCGGGGACGTCGGTCGGATATGTGGGGGGGACTATGATTCCGTCGGGGCGCGGCGAAGGGAAGGGCGATTTGGGTTTCAGGGTCGTAAGAGCGAGGTTTGAGAATGTAAAGGTGGTGTATGAGAGGCCGAAGCCGAATTCGTAGCGTGGGGTGATGGAATGGCTGTCGAAGTGTCGGTAGTCGATGAGCAGGCCTTCTTTAAAGTCTTGCTGAGGCGCGAGACCATTTGCTTTGTACATGATCTGCCCGCCAGGGCCGTAGTCGGACAGTGACTTGCCCACGGTGTAGGGTAGTCGTCCGCTCGCGTCCACTCGGCCGAAGAGCACGTCGGCGATTGCGTTGCCGCTTTCTTCACCCGGAAGGTTGGCGAGGATGACAGCTTTGACGTTGGGAAGGTCGATCCAGCGTTCGAGAACGACGGGGCCAACGGCATGGACAATCACGACCGTGCGGAAGCACTCCTTCGCGACCTTCTGGACAAGTTCGTCGCCGCCTTTTTGAGGGTACAGGTCATTTCTGTCCGTGATCCCTTCCCATGCGATGAAGCCTTCGCCTGCATCTGAATTGATAAACACCAAGCAGAGGTCTTGACCGCCAGGAGAGGAGTCTAGGTCGTTCGTTAATGTCGCCGTGATGTCAACAGAGTCAAGATTGAAGCTGGACTCTAATGCCTCGATTGGCGGAATTAGATGAGGGAACTCCACGGCACCGCTGCCCCATCCCGAAGCTAGAGTACCGACATTGCAGGCTCTGTCAGGACAAGCGTTTGGTCCATTTGGATTAGACCCTGCGTCTTCGCCAAAGACTCCGACCTTATATTTGCCAGTACCGTGAGGCTGATACTGTTCAGTCCAGCCTTTAGGATCCAATGGGAGGACGTTTTCCTCATTCTTGACAAGGACCGTGCCCTCAGCGGCGACCTCTTGAGCAAGACGTCCGTGGAAATCGCTACCTTGTCCCTGAACATCGACAAATTGATTCACCACCGCTGTCGTGGGATCATCGCTACCTTCGTGGATCTTCCCGACCCTGTCATTTGTCCAAGATGAGAAATTTGGTCTACCATCACCTTCAGGAGGAAGATTCGGCCAGCGGGCTTTGTCGTCTTGACCGAGTTGATACCAGGCGGCAACAATACGCGTCGCCATGTCATCCAGCCTCTCAATGGGTAAGGAGCCATTGAGCACCGATCGAGTGAGGTGAGGGCCAAACAATGAATCTCCGTCCATCCAATAGAGCCCATCACCAGGCATGGTCATATCAAGACCGGCTAACGCACTTGCAACTCCGCTTCGTTGAGCCAACCAATCAGACTGGACAAATCCTTGAAACCCCAATTCATCTTTCAGTATGCCATTCAACAGCTTGCTGTTCCCGCAAGCATAAGAATTGTTGACCATGTTGTAGCTGCACATCACGCTTGCAACACCAACTCTGATGCTGTCGGCAAATGGCCACAAGTACATTTCATGCAACGTTCGATCGTCAATGTTCGAGGATATGGCGTGCGGCGTCAGCCACTCGTTAGCTTGTCGGAAATGCTCCTGCTCGTTTGCGACGTAGTGTTTTGCCGTAGCTATTACACCTTCATCTTGGATACCTTTGATTGTCTGGGCAGACGCGATGCCTTGCAATACAGGGTCTGGACCAAACCCTTCCCAATTCCTCCCGCCTGCGGGCATTCGTCCTAATGGTCCCATCGAGGGCCCCAAAAGCACATTTACGCCTTTCAGCCGATGCTCGAGGCCAAGCGCTCTTCCTCTTTTGTACATTAAGTCTTTGCTCCATGTGGCCCCAACGGTGATACCAGCCGGCCAAGCAGTGGCGTGGTCTGCGAAACGGATACCGAGAGGCCCGTCCTGTAGACAGAGTGGAGGAAAGCCAACGCTGTTCGCTGGTGCGGTATTGCCGACACACAAGTCCTGCGACCAGCCAGTCCCTGTAGTGATATTCACCTTCTCGGGCAGTGACATTTTGCTGACCATAGCAGCAGCTTTCTTGTAGCTCTCCTCCCATGGTGTTAGGGTCCCTCCCTTTGGCGAAGGATACCAAGGCGGTGACTGCCCATCTAGCGGGGCAGCTTTTTTCCATACCCATATCGCCATCGCTATCAGACCTAGCAGCCCTCCCAACAGTATCGCCATGATCAGCAGACATGGTTTCTTCCGAAGCAATCCCCCTTTCCTTTTTGCTTTTGGCAGCCCAGGGTATCCCTTTTCCTTTTCCTTACCCTTCTTCTTCCGTCTGGATGGCGATGGTGATGGCGAATATCCACCTCTTGGTCGCGGTGCTGGTACCTCATCTAGTAGCTCCAGCTCGTCAAGATCTAGCTCGGATGAGGAACGGTCGCTACCAATCGAACGACGGTAAGGCCTAGCAGTATCATGGTCCAGGAGGCCTTCTCGACTGCTGGCAAGCTCTGCTGCACGCGTCATATTGTTGGGAATCGTTCTTGATCTATCAAGCTCTGTATGCGTGTTTCGTAGAAATGAAAAGTCGGTGCATTGCTCATTGAGTTCGGCGTTCCAATGCTTCTATGCAACTAAGGCCTATATTAAACGGTGATTTGCTCGGATTTAAGGTACTAGGGAGGTTTAGCAACTTTTTTCACTAGATTTTAGACTATGTACCCAGATAGGCAGGTACGAAGTAAGGTAATCTAACCACACATGGTAGGTATTAGCGCCGGGATCTAATGCTTAGCGTAGCCACCTACCTAGATAGGCAACTAAGCTTATCTCAACTTTGCCTAGGTACCTACGGAGTGCAATTCACCCCAAAACCTTGCCCCTACCTTAATCCACCCCAAAACTTCAACCCTAATTCACCCCGAAACCTCGCTCCTAACCCACCCCAAAACTTCATTGCACGGAGTAACTTGATCATTGCTTTCCATTGTTATATTACAATCATTCGTGTAGATAATATTTAAGAATAAATAATGATAGAATATTGATTCAGAGGTAAAAACTACTTGAAAAGTTGTATTCAATTTCATATTGTAACAAATTTGGGGTGATCTTTCTGGCCCACCGGATAACGCCCCGCCTGAAGGTGGAGGAGCGGAGCACAGGAACTCAAGAATGATGTGACTTGAACGCAATTGGAACCACCAATTTCCACACATGCTTTTGTTGATGATACAAGAAGTGATCGAGGTGTAAGAAAGCAGCGATAGTCCTTGCAAAAGATGCTCTACCATCCTCTGCTTTCACCAGTCATCCATACGAGATTTTTGTGTCTCCGTCAGTTGAATCGTATCAGTCGACCCAGTTATATTACTCAGGTCACCGGATTCGAGAAACTTGCCTTCTCCTTGGACAGATCCTAGAATGCCGCTCTCTAGGAGATTATCCCTCATCTTGCGGCTTGACCTGAAGGGGTTGATTCTATTTGTAATAGTCTTGAGTGCAGCAACCTGAGAAGGTTTCAAGTGGTAGTGTTGGTAGAAGGCAGGTAGAAAAGGAAGGGAGGCACAAATAGTGCCTACGTTCAACTCAACGACCCTAGGGTGTTTTAGTCGTAGCATAGTGGGTTCCAGAAAGATCATCGCAATACTTACGATGCGGCGAGAACAGGGGCCAAGTTCCATGTGAGATCTGGGGAGTTATATAATTGGATCCGAAAGTACAAGCCGAAGATACTCGCGATACAAGCGCTGCGTACCTGATTAGCATCTCATGAAGATATGGTTTTTGCCACTCACAAGGATCCACTCAAGAAGATCACAGCTATGCCCAGTCTCTTCCGTAGAGGCAGGTGTAGCTGCCATACGGATGATAGGGGCAGGAAAAGTAAATATAGATCGCTAAGAATGTTGAAGGGACCTTGGACGTAGCCGAGGATGATGGTCTGTTTGTGGCATCGCGAAGAAAGAACAGCCTCGGTCCAGCTTTGTCCGTGGCGAGGGAGGCACAGGTAGCCATACATGATCGTGCTCGCCGTATACGTCGCAGCAGAGCTGCCTATGCCAAGGTAGACCAAGTACCTGATCCACTGATGTGGGGCGAAGAGACGGTAGTAAAGCAAGAAGAGCGACAACTTGGCGCAGAATGTACTCGGACCGCTCAACATATCTATGACTATAACCATTTTCTGATTCGAAGCCTCGTTAGGTACGATTTCTGAACGCCATTCGGGGAGGCTTACGCGTATGAATGTTGGCAGACTAGGTAAGATCGGGACATCCCATTGATGGTGGCCGGTAATATTCACAGCTATCATGAATCAGTACCTGACGTCAAACAGTGAGGTTCGAAGCGTACACGATAGAACTACCGTGGTCCATGCTACGGTAGCAGCCTAGCATAATAGATCAATAAACGCTGAAGGATAGTAGATTAGATGTGGTGACCCACGACAGCGAACGCGCACACAACTGTTTTTGTTAGCGATTCGCATCCGAAGGTGCTTATTGGTTCTTACTATCTTCCACTTTCAGCGACTTCTTGACCCACAGGTTTGTATAGAAACGCAGTGCAGAGATGAGTATGATTAATACCAGACAAAATATACTTGTGACGATGAGCATCAAGGCTGAAGATTGAGGATTGATGAAATTGGGAGTAACACCGGCAGGGGGAGCTAAGGCTGGGAAATGGGTAAGGAGATCCATTTTCATAGAAGAAGAGCGGTGCTTCTCCTTTTCCCAGCGGGCGGAAGACTTAGAGATGAGGAGCGACTCTGCTGAACTAGAATCTGGCAATATATATCCATTTCTTTATCCAGGAGCTTTCAGAGATTCAGATATACCATGAAGGCCAGAACTGAGTAGACCGTGCATCTCTGCGGGTCGGACGACTCCGTCCCAATGAAGTTGTAGTGTGACGGCTCTGTCATAGGATGCATGCACCCACCAAGCTCTGATCCGGATCTGCCTTCTGCTCATAGGAAGACAAGTTAATCAGCATGTGAACGATGATGCTGCGCCCCTCTCTGCTACTGCGTTCTGTAGGCAAAAAGTAACAACGTGGGTCTCTAGCACACGCCAAAAGTGGAGCAAATGAATTTTCAGCCCTTCAGCAATGCATCCACTGACACGTAAGATCCGCGGATATCCCATGCAGGCAAACCGGAGAAGCGTGTGCAGTGCTTTTCAGTTTTCTGATATGCAAAGAAGCATCAGAAATTTCATGCAGCTGCAATGATGATGACAAATCCGGATGACTTAGTATGTCTCAATTAATTTTGGTACCTGGTGCTAGTCATGTCGAATCGATCTTTACTCATGTCTTTGCGAATCACTGCATGCGTCCCATTGATTCTGGCTTTGGTGGGCAGTCAGCAATAAGAACAAGTCTTGCTGCAGCCAACTTTCCTCAAACAACGTTTTCGCCAAGACATTGTCACTCTCAAGTACTCAATGTACATCATGGAAACTAACTAAATGTACATCATGGAAAAGTAGCGGTCTCACATCTTTATACAGTAAGGACGTTAAATAGCCCTTAGTACAACTCATTCTAGGATCCAGAGACATCAGGCGACTGTCAGGACGGCTACCAGATCATGTCTATGGTAGTACACAACAAGGATATTAAGTCTAAAGAAGAGTAGATACAGGAAAGGCCGCTTTGTGGGATGGAAGGGGAAGGGGCTACCGAGGCGCTAATTTTAATCGGGAAGCGCCAGCCTCAGACCGAGTCAGTGACGGTCGTGACAGTAACCGCCTTGCAGGATCATATGCAGATCCTAACTAGGTAACCACATCCCCAATTCTATAGCTTAAAGCTAAGTCTGGCAAATACGGTCTCAGTCAGCACCAAGCTTTTCCATGCGTATCTCGGTAGAGGAGTTCGCCTACTTGCGAGTGCTTGCTAGCGCACTCGACAGTCGTATTGCCGCACCACTTGCTGCAGAGGGCGTAGATGCAGAGTCTCGATAGCGCAGATATTCGAGGGGGGAATTGCAGCATGATCATGCAGTGATGACATGAGCAATGGAACGTGCTGTCAGCCTGTCCCTCCGCATCTGCACATAATTGTTGCTACGCCACATTGCTAGCACATAATCGCCGCTTATTGTCGCGCGACGCGGGTACCTTGTGCCTCTAGTACACATAAAAAGTCATACAGAACCTTTGCTTTTATCTGACGCTCACACTTTGAACCATCAAGTACGACTTTGGACCTGCCTAAATTCAACCAATGCTTAACTTGTACATCTTCTACATACCCATCTTCTTTCCATGGAACACAGACCACAATCACCATCTTGGCGCCAACCGCAGTCAGAATGGTATTTCAACGAGGCCGACGTGATTGAGCATCAGATGCAAACAGACGGTCACCGCACCTGGGGCTATGTCGTCTACCGCACAACCTACTCGAGCGACGACAACTGGGCCGAGTTCCTCCGGCGCCTGCGTTTCCACATGGAGGATACCTTCGACACCTACAACGGCCGGGACATCCTGGAATTCTTCTCCCTAACCGTCTTCTCGGATTCGTCGCTCTTCGACGGAGCCGACACGCCCACGATCCGCGCGCATTTTCGGCAATGGGCGGAGAATGCATTTCGCGCCGAGCAGCAGCCGCAAGACGGTTCCGGTGGCGAAGAAGTACGCATGGGTCATTCGCCGCGCTACCATTTCTGCGTGCAGGTGGATGCGGCGGCATTGCACTCGGTCGTGCACGATGCCCCAGCGCCGCCAGCGTTCGACCTTACGAAGAAGAGCTGGGTGAAGCTCATCAACAAGTTCTGAATCCCGCGCGAGCAAGACCCGAGAGCTCGCCCGGACCCGAATGCGTATGAGCCGATTGAAGGCTTGACGGAGCGCGATGTCGGTTGGATGAAATGCCCTTACCAAAGCGTCGTGACGGAGTACTACTCGGGCAACGAAGGACTCAATGGGTGGAGAACAGAGTATTGTCGCCCGCCCAAAGTCGTGGGCCCTCCGTACGACGAATAGCATGACAATTTTCTGTCTTGATGCTTTGAAGGACTGACAAATAGAGGATATGACGTGAATGATATTTTAGAAGATGTGACTACGGCAAATGTGATTACAGATCGCATCAGAAGACTCTCAATAACTTTCAACTGCTCTTTTCTCACTCACGAAACTCCCACACAAACCGTATAGCTCACCCATTAGTTCTGGCAGTTGTTGCTGATCGCAGGATTCCACGAATACAGCTCCGCAAACGCGTCGTTGTACTGTGACTCAATCTTCACACACGAATCGCCGCTCCCAACGGTGTAATACTGGTCACAGTCCGATGCGATGCCTGACTGAGTAGGTGCCGTTGTGGTGGCTGGCTTCAGAAAACTGGGAATGGCAAGCTATTTCCTTGTTATGCAAAACGGAAACGGCCATGTTAATGACAGTCAACACATGCCAGCTTGTGGACAGCGCGTATGAAGGCTCAAAATGAGTCAATAAAGCAGCTGTCAGTGGAGAGCAAGAAGGACAATCATCGCAAGAATAGCCGTTTTGAACAACAGCCCCGATCGTGTTACAAGACACGTCAGCTGGTGGAGGCGCAGTGCAGCAGATTGACACTGCCGCTGGTCTGGCTTGCACTTGAGTCCTTGACTAAGAGCTGGCATCCAATCTCGAGCAAGCGTAGAGTCTCGATCACCGCGACCGAGGCCGTTCTTGGACGATTCCAGAGCCGTACGTCAGCTAGCGGGGAGTAGTGCATTATTTGGCATGGCAATGCCGTTGTTCTGCAACCAGTTTGCAACCAGTTATCAAGTGCACCAAGATCTTTCAAACTATTCCCAAACGAGGTTTTGAGTGTCGCCAGCAATGAATCACGTGTTGGTCTGCGAGGATCTGCAATGATCTGCAATGGAGTCGCGAACCTGCCCACGGGATTCATTGCTCGCGATGCTCAAAACCTTGTTCCAGACCAGTCTAAGAAATCTTGGCGCATTTGGATTGGTCTTGAGAATTGTGATAGAGACACAGTGAAGCAGCTCGACAATGCCGCTGGCTGCAGAAGTCGTGGGCCATTGGAAACCTCGGTCGATGGGCGAGGCGTGCAGAAGACAAGGCACACGGGGCGTGGAGGCTATCAAGAAGAGGGTTCAAGCAGTCTGTCACTCAAAGGTAGATGTGGTGAAAAAACAGCGAGGGCCAGATGAAGCTTTACCCAACTAAGGACTAGCATTACCGGGTTCGGTAATTCACATAGGCGCCGGGCCAGCCTTTGGCGGATCTGTCAATTTTGACCAATCAAAACAAGGCTTGGCTTTACTAGCGCCATTATATATGGCAAAGTATCTGGGTCGTGAGGTGAAATGTAATGTGGGCCCACGATGTAGGTCCCTCGGTCCATCTTTCGGTCCATCTTTTGCTAGCAAATGCTACCTACCTTCAAGTGGTGTTAGCGACAAGAAGGTTGAGGCGGAGGAGGAGGAGGAGGAGGAGGAGGGGGAAGGTCTTGCCACACGAACAGTTGGCTACAATGGCAGATTCTCGCAAAAGGGTACGGATAACCGGGTAATCTCTCTCGTTCTCTAGCGACAATCTTCCTTCGGATTGATGCTTAGATGCAAATCCTGGAGGCATTGGTAACGCTCTTGCTCGCGAAATTCGTGCTGAGGGCTTGTGGGTTCTTGATACGGCAAGAACAGCTGGAACGATTCAGGATTTGATAGACCTGGGTATCGGAACCCTTGGTTTGGAAGTTGATCAGTTTGGAAGCATCAATGTCTGCAAAGAGAAGGTGCAAGAAGTAGCAGGAGGGGGGATGGATTACTTGGTCAATGATGCTGGGAGTAGTGAGCAAGTCACTTACGAGCAGTCTCATCAGTGTGTTCACAATGCCCAGATTGCGAGTCCCAGCCATCGATGCCGACTTCTCTGAAAGGAAATCAGTATTCGCTACCAGTTTCTTCGCCGTCGTCCGCCTCTGTCAAACCTTCATGCCTCTTCTCTGTCGATTCCAGGATACCATCGTCCAGATCGGTTCTGCCGCCGCCTATATTCCTTAGGCTTGGGGCTCCAATGATAAGGCTTCAAAGGCCGCGCTTCCTTCATATAGCGCAGCGCTCCGCATCGCAACACGTCGGTTGAGATCCTCCGTTTCTTAGCATCACAGAACTTCCACTGTCTTCAAGTGCGCTGAAGCCGCAGTGCTATTTTCGTACCGAAAACACACTGTCTCAAAGACGAGGTCGGAGTGGCAAAGTTGCATCACGGCACAATGCGGTCCGCCAAAAAGATGGTTGGGAGACTGCGACCAGTACAAAGAATCTGTACGCTGTCTAAATCAGGCTTCTATGAAGGCTATCTGTATGGGATACCTTGTTCTTTTTTTATTTCTTTATGTCCGTATGCAGCCTGAGGCTATGACAACTTTGAAGAACATTCATCCGCGTAGCTAGTCACGTAGTCATGTAACTCCTAGACCACCCTTTGACGTATGACTTATCGGACTCAGCCTCCTACCACGCAGGCCAGATGATAACGTTCGCGCAGGTACTAAGCACTATAATATGACGCACGCAACTGAAGACGATCTCGTTGTTCATGACGATGTTGTTGGTGATGAAATTACCTGCTGAGCTGGCGCCTCAGCTAATTGCGGCTCTCTTGAAATACCCTTTGAGCCCTCTTAGTACGTGAAAAGGATGAGCAAAGGTCTGAAAATAAGGTGCCTATCTTTGAACGACAGAATCCAGAAATTGCAGCGCACTGCTGTCGGAGACTTTAAATGAAACACCTTGCAAAAGTAACACATCGTCTACTGCTCTGGATAACAACACCTACCTGATACCTGATTCAAACACCTTCACGGCTTTGTGTAGGTCGAAGTCCTGCCGTCTGCACTATCAATTACGCATGAAAGATACTGGCATGACAAGCCACGGCTTGCGACATTCACGGTAAGCGATATCTTGGGTGTTTGGGCTATTTGCAGATGCAGCGCCTTATGAGAAATCCTGAAGGGTCGAGTTCGGAGCTAAGAAATAGCTAAGAAGGTCCTCGTTGGAATTGCCTACCTCATGAGTAATGGATACTCGGCGGTAAGAAATTAAGAATGTGATATGGTCAAGCTAGATACCTATCTCGACAAATGATGTACGGTAGATCTTCATGTCAGACGTCGTCGCCAAATGCACGCCTCGGTAGTAGCCCGTTATATAGCGCACGACGGGAAACCGAGACAGCAGGATTCGATGGGATCCAGCCATCGTTATTTTTATTCGTGGCTTTTCCGAGAGAATGTTGTATGAGATAGCTCAACTCTGTGAGCATTGGCATGAGCAAGGTTGTCCGGGCCTCCGCAAGGTCTGCGAAAAAGAGTCTAAACATGGAGGTTTTGGTGGCACAGTGGCTGGGACAAGTTTCAGATCCTTTGGACGACTTCTCGCAAAATCCTCCACGGAATGGTCTGACTCAGTATCGTAATGCCGGAGGATACTGAAATACCTACATGAGAACATCTTGACTCTACGTAGAAATTATCCAAGACATCCCCGTGCGTTTTCAACAGCATGCTCTATATATTCATAGCAGAGGATCAATAATGCGGCCGTGCAACTGTATGCCAAGTCGTATCCGACAGCCGGAGAGCCGAATCTCGTTGATCGAATGCCGGGGTTCTATATCTGAAACGGGATTTATGCGGCGCCAAGTCAGACCAGTTGGTCTGGTACCAACGGCGGGTGAGGCCGCGTTTGGGGTTGAGCACAACTAAGCACAAGTGCGAGACCGTGGTTTGAGTTTAATCGAAAGGTTGGCTTTACCGGATGTGGCTGTAGGTTTACGTTGTGCATGTCAACTTCATGCGAGCAAGCCGAGTAAAGCCGCTGCTCTCGTCGTTCTCACTTGCCTGGGCTCGCCTGAAAGTAGATTTCGTCCTTGTGTTGGTCTGGTATATTACATCAAAGAGGTGGTGTATGATAGCGACGACCCATCTTGATTGGACGTCGTGTTGGTCTTGGTTGAGGTGTGACAGGTTGTTGGATGCGATGAGTAAAATCATTATCTCCGATTGCCAACCACTCGTAAATCATTGACAAATCTTCTGTTGTCTCCGAAGTGACGCCTAAGAGACGACAAAGTGATGTCCACCGCCTTTATCAGGCGATCTCATTGGTCGGTATAGACGACTAGACAAGATGGTGTGGCGTAAACGCGAGGCAGACTCGACGGGCCTGTAGGTGAATACGAGGGCTTCTTCCATTCCTCTCACATCACCTGCACGTTGGGATTGAAATACGAAATCAGCAGGCGGGAATCAGGATCGCAATTCGCAAATGTACTGGCCATCAGATCCAGTCGTTTTCTTCCTCTTGTCGCCAAAAGGCGGCAGTGAGATGCGATCCCATCTTGCATCAAGCGCACCCGTTGACTTCGGAAAGTGACTGAAACTCTCAAAAGCCACCCCACGAATGACGTTGATAGGCGATTGAGGATTATTATTGTGGGGGTACTCAGTGTTGGAAGATGCTTGGCTACTGTAACCACGTGTGAAAGGGAACTTTTTGAGTACCTAGTCATAGTAGTGGTGGTCGGCAGACATTATTCGCTTTCACCTGTGATACTTTCGACCGCACGGCACGACTAGGCACGGCGCATACAAGTGGCAACCTTAAGGATGGTGTCTACAGTACAGTACCGTACCGTGCTTCCAGTTCGAATCAATTAATGGGAACTTGTGGTCACACTCTGCAATCTTGCGCATCAATATGAGGGTTTCGGCTGTACTCTAATAAGCCCAAGGATTGACCCGCGTGCCACACTAGCCGCACCTTGGGACAGAGAGAGCCTTCCATTGGCACAGATTGCAAGTTCCTTGGTCACACGCTCTTCCGTCATTTCATACGAAGTCACGAAGGCGTGAGCATGCTAGGGAGTCGCATACCGTATCGAGCAGATCGGTATGAGACTCATGACTATGTTGAGTACGAGTACCTCGTCTCGGAGCACATCAATCATCAACCTTCATGCTCACCTAATCCAAAATAGCATAAGCATCCCGAAGATTATGTTGACCGGCTCCGGTTGACCCTGCGTCGAATGTAAGTGATGATAGCACCAGTAGAAGTAATTCCGAGCATAACTCGCAGCGGAATGGTACTTGGTAAGGTGGTAAGGTACGTCGGTCTAGACCAGAAGTAGTTTAGAGCATCTTGCTTGCCGTAGAGATGAAACGGTCAGCGGGAATTTCACTTTCCCTCTCCAACCAACATCCGACGTTCTTGGGGGGCCATTTCCTGTGCGAAGTCAGAAAGCAAACCTCGCCGCATCAGCATCCACGGACCACACCAACGTCCCCAAACTCCCAAATTGTCCTTACCACCCTTGTTGTAATCTTGGCGGTCTGAGCAATAGCCCGGTTTCAGGACTGCGTGATGCGCCGAATCCGCCGATCCGCTGGGGGCAGTCCTGGCGAGCCTCAGGCGAGGGTGCCAGATCTGCCTCTCTCCACCGATGTACTCTGCGCACAGTCAGGCCGCACCATGGAAATGCCTGTCGCAAAGACTAGACCACGCGCAAAAGCAGGAACATTCCTCTTCTGCCGTCCTGCTGGCCTTCTTCTTTCTTTCATTGTTGAATACCTTCATTCCTCCGCTGTCGTCGATGCTGACTGCGCTGTGGTTTGACTCATCTCGCGGCGGCAGAGTGCTTAAAGCCTAATTCCGGCGCAGCTCTGTAGCTTCACACAGCATTCGAACGATTTGGATGCTTGAAGGAGAGAAAATTCTTACGGCGAACGAGGCTGCTCACTTCTAAACACCATCAGATAGATCAAAGACGATGAGCTCTAGGGATATAAGAATATGTGAGTTGAGATCATCTCCTTCCTGACCCGAGCTCAGACATGCGGTTTGATCGTTGCTGATGTGGGCTGTGCCGTGCTTTAGAAACGCAATTTCCCAACTGACGGTATTACGACTATTACCAACAAGCCCCCACCACCAACATGGCCGCACCAGGCTGCGGAATCGTCTTTGCTTCGTCACAAAGGAGTGACCGCAGTAACATCAGCTTGCGCAGGTCCATGAGTTTGAACTCCAAGCCCAGATCTACCCTTGCTGCCTCACACAGACCACCTATCACACGTCTCCAAGGTTCAGAGATGGGATTATCGAATGGACACAACAGATCCCTATCGGACAAGATGAGGAACCTGCATCGAAAGAAGAACTCTAACGAGAGTAACCCAGGACCGAAACCCCTAGCATCTGCCATGGCTGCCGGTTCTGTCAAGAGGCCTCCCAAGCATCTTGACCTGATGGAAGCAGCATCGCACGGTCAAGGTGAAGCTGCGCATTCGAGGAGGGACGATGGACAATATCGGCAAGTGGGAACAGGCAAGGAGAACAAAGGCATCAGTGTGAAGCAGATGAGGCCGTCGGGTAACATGGACCAGTCCTATCGCTCAATAGCATACAACCAGTACCTGTCGCAGGCGTTCGGTCTCCAGGGAGAAGAGAAGCCACAACCACTAGCAATGCAGAGACTCAGAGTACCGGAGGCTTCGGAGGCACGTCCAGACTCTGACATGAGTGCAATGACTGGTGACTCAATGGAAGTGAATTTCCACATGGATCCTGCTGCTGCGCCTTCTGCCAAAGACCGAAGACCAAAAATACACGTCACGATTCCTGGAAAGGTCACCAAACGACCGCACTCTTCCTCACACTTGGCCACGCAAGTGGATAGGCAAAAATCGCAGAGAAGGCGGGATACACAGACACAGATTTCGCCTCCCTCATCGACCACACATCAACAGAACGCGGAAGACGCACCTGCAAGGTTATCGGTCGTTTCTCCTCTGTCAGTCGTGGAGATGCCAAAGCCAAGGAGACCATTCTCGGCTTTCTCTCTCGAAGATATGACAAGCGACACGCCTCGTAATGCTCCGTCGTTAGAAAAACTGGTGCCCTCGGATTCGTCTGATGATACAGGGGATCTTGATGACAGATCATCAAATTACAGCGGCCGGTCCTCCAGGTCAAGCTTGATGGAGGATACTGTTGTACATGGAAAGTCTCACAACCGCTGCCGAAGCATCGCCTTCTCCGTCATCTCACCTGCGGCCGCTGGGGTATTTGACGGTACTCCACTTGCATTGAAGAACAACAGGCTCAGGGCATTCAAAAGCACAACTTCATTAACTACGGTCGATATGAACAAGCCATTACCACCGGAGCCAGGAGCAGAAGTAGCGCCTTTGAACATTGCATACATCCGGCCCGGCAGCATGAAGGGGAAGCGAAAAGTGCCCTCACCTCTCACATTCTCACGATCGTCTATGTATGATACGCCGTCGCAATTTCCATCTCGAATGTCTTCCTTACGATCCAAATATACTCCCGCCGACCTTGACGCTCTCGACGCTGCCTTCACCAAGACTAGTCCCAACGTGCAGCCCGGATTCGAGTACCAAGTCGAACGCTCGCTGAGTCAGGCTGAGGCGGAGCTAGAAGCTCATTTAGGCACCATCAATGAAGAACCTACAATGCAGCATCCAAATATCATGCCCATGGCCCAGGACCCTCTGCAAATAAGTCGGGGACCCAACACGATGGTTCCATCGCGACATGCACCTCATCCACCATCGTCGCTGAAATTGAGCGATGGAAGCATCAGCAGCCGAAAGAGACTACAGAAGAAGACTTCAACCCACGTTGCCATGCAGATGCGTGGGGACTCATTGAAATGGGATTCAGACGACAGCAGCAGGAATGGCCTACGTCGCCGCATTTCAGCGCCGGTAGTGGGTTCGACTGCGAAGGCCGACAGAATTCTTGGCAAATCCGCAACACTGATGACGAGAGAGGGCAGCTCGGAATCTAATTGGAGCTCTAGCGAATCTCCCCAGACTAATTATGATGGCGACTCTTCAAGCCCAACGATGTCAAGAGAAGACTCCTGCACGCCCGAGACCGACGTTTCTTCCATCCCCGATCACGCTTACGAAGAAGTTCGTGCGAGACTGGAGTTATTGAGCCCCAAAACCAACAATGATTCTGAACAATTTGCGGTTTTCATTCCGATACCAAAAGAGCACCCTGAACCATCTTCATCTGTTGATAGGCTACTACAGACGCAAACCAATGAAGCGACACTCGACACAAATTCGCGACCGAGGACCCCAGAGACCAACAGCAACCCTCAAGCTGAACCGACCGCGCCCGCCATCTATCTAACACCTGTCGAGGAATGTCAAGAGTCTCAAGTCACCATCGCGGTCGGCCTTGATGCGCAAATCGGCGACAATGACGAAAGCAACATACATCCCCTTCAGAGGCGAGGCGCCCACGAAGAGTCCCCGCAACGACGCCGATCAATGGCGTCTATTGTGATGACTGAGAGACCGCGATCCCTTGCATCGATTGCGATGTCTGAAATTCCCGACATGTATGCCAGTCTCCCATCTCCAGGATTTACGATCGGAAGCCGGCAGTCATTTTTCGCAGAAGACGTCGAGCGCGATATCTCGGCCGATGCAGCTGAGGTAGTCCTCCTACGCATTCTGGAAAACCTCGATAACCTGCAAGATCTCTTCGCCACTGCCACAGTCAGCAGGGGGTTCTACCGCACTTTCAAGCGACACGAGCTTTCATTGATGAAGAACGCGCTTTGCGGCATGTCTCCAGCTGCATGGGAGCTTCGCGAAATGAGTCCGCCGTATCCTGGTTTGGAAAGCGGTGATTATGCTCTGCCAAAGCTGCTTGAATACTCACCTTCTCTCTATCTCCAACACTATATGAGGGATATGTACACTATGATCGCTCTCAAGTCAATGATATTGATACATTGCGAATCATTCCTTCGTGCGGACACCATTACTGCCCTTGCCGGTGGTGAGACAGAGCGAGCCTCTCAGATCGACGATGCTTTCTGGCGGGTGTGGACTTTCTGCCAGGTCTTCGGGTGCGGGTCGAATCGAGAAGACGACATCGTTGGCCAGATGGATTGGCTGAGGGGTGGTGCTTTGGCCAAACATCAACGACGGACTGCCAATACTATGGAATTCGGTGCCGAAATGAACAGGAATAGCGTCTTATATAGCTCGCCGCCAACATTTGGTAAAGGCAACATGGGTGGACTGACTGCAGAGGATCTCTACGATATGACTGAGATCTGGACCTGCCTGGGCGTCCTCGTCCGTGGGTTCCAGGGCAAGCGCCAAGAAGCAAGGGAGTATGGGATCTTCGACAACGCAGACATCACCGCTGGTGATGTCGAACAGGAAGACTCAGTGCTTGGTACATGCCTTCATTCCACCCCACAGACCATTGCTAACACCATTTACAGAGGAATGGACCTACCACCTTCTCACTCTCGCTCCTCCAACCGTCCTGGACGTCACCTCACCCACCTCCCCCACAGCCGCCACCTTTGCCCATGCACGTTCGCGTGGCTACACCACCTGGACACCACCAACTGTTTCCCGCGCCACCTTCCTCAAAGAAGCCGTCTCTCGCGTCTACCAGGAAAGAATGGCAGAGCGCCATCCCACCTCGCCCATCTCGTCTCCAAAAGGAAATGTCACGGACTCCTCCTGTCCCATCTCCAAACAACCCATTGACGATGTTGTGGCCGCCCGTTGGCGTTGCGCTCGCCACGCGGCCGAAATCCGCGCCAAGCGCAACGATCCTGGCTTCAAGGCTCTGCCACCTTCAGAAGATAGACCCATGTCCGAGTTCCCCGCCGTTCTCGAAAAGCTCGACATGGGAAGTGCCCCTCCTGTCCCCGCCATCCCGTCCGCGCACTCCCGCACACCTTCCGACCTCGACACGTCCAAGAACTTCGTCTCCGCTCTCGTCGTGCCCGCCGGCCCTCAAGTCCGGGACCCCGTCGACGTCGCCGTCGACAAACTCGCGGGGATGGGCTTCGAGCGGAAGAAGGCCGCCAAAGCGCTCGCCGAGACCGACACGGGGAATTCGGTGGATTTCGCGCGGGCGCTCGAGTGGTTGGTCCGAGAGCGGAAGAGGGATGTGGGCGGCCTGATGCACTCGGGTTACAGGGGCCCCGCCGCCCCCACCGGGGAGAGCGATGAGATCGCGAGCGCGAACGCGGAGAGTGCTATCCGCGAGGCGGTCGGGCTCGGGTTGAATGTTGCGGGGAGGGCTTGGTCTTGAGACGGTCATGTGTTGCGTCGGCGTGTCTCGTTTGTATCTGCTTTTACCGTTATATACCAAGGCGATCGGTCACGATCCGCCCGAATGTCTCGTACGATTTGAGCGGTCTTTTTCTGGTCAAGCCATCTCAGCGAGCTTCTGGACTCCGGGTTTGGGAGGTATCTATGTTGTATAGGATGATATATATCGGACTCCAATCCACTATGATTTGAACCCCATCGCGAGCCAACTGTTTGGCATGTCTGACTGCGTTCCGCTGCCCCTTCGCTCAAAGCACGATGCTACCGTACTTATTCGTAGCTCGAGCCCGATGTCTCATGCTCCCGTCGGGAGCAACGACCGCGGACTCCGCACCCGCCCCGGCCCCGAAGCGTCCTCTACCTCCGCTACTCTACCTCCGCTCCTCCGCTACTTCGGACCGTGTGCATTCCCAATCTCCAACAGATCGCGTAGCGTCCTCTCGCTTTCGACCTTCTCGGCGGCTAGTTCCTCGACCGGTTTCCCGTACAGCAGGGGGAATATCTCCTTCCAGTTATCGAAGACGTGAGAGTTTTTGAACTGCTCGTCCGTGAGCAATTGGGCGAAGTCGGCGCTGGTCTCGTGAGCTGGCTGGGTTCGAGCGGGAAGGAACTGAGATTGGTGTTAGTATGTAGAGGAGAAAGAGAGGGATCTGAGTACTTGATCGAGCTTTCGAAGCACGGCCCAGCATTTCTGGGGGATTCGTAAGGCCGCTAGCTGGCTGTCCGTCGCGTTCGCGGCAAGTTGGTGGAGCCGGGTTGGAGATGGATCGGTGCTGTGTTCGGAGTTGTAGGTCTTTGCGACCAGGGTGGCGAGATCGATCAGGGCGTTCGCAGCTAGCGTGCTGAGTCTGCTTTCCTGCGTGCGAGTGTTGCGTTCCTGCATGCGAGTAAGGCTTTCCTGCATGCGAAAATGAGTTTCCCGCATGCTTTCCTGCATGCGAACATTGCTTTCCTGCAAGAAAGTTAACAAATATAATCCAAAGGGACTCGTAATACTAAGCACCTCCAAGTCATGAATCGTTGCCGATTCTTCACCAAAGGCATCTGGGCTGGTGTGTATATCTATTTAGAGTGAGATTGTGGAATCTGCTGCTTCGGGCGCTGGGTCGGGTTTGAACTTCTTTACGGACTCGGCGCTCGATTGTCTGAAGTGAGCCTTCCTCTTCAGCGGTGACATGGCCTTCTCGGACGATAGGAAGGCCACTGGAGTCGAATCTGAGAGTTCGGAACCTTTGCGGGGTGGGGTTAGTTGGCGGATCGGGGACAGCGTGTCCGTGTGTGACGTGGAGAAGGGAACTCACGGTTGTGTTTGGAGGTGGTGTGGAGAGAGATTGATGAGAAAGGAAGGAAGGAGGGGCCGTGTATATATATATATATATATATTTATAGATATTTTTTTGAGATTCAGAGGAGAGCGGTTGGAGAAGGGCGTGTCACACGGTGTCGGGGTGGGAGAATGGGTTGGAAGGGGTGCGAGGGGGTTGTTCGAGAGGTCGTGGTGAGATATGGTTTCATTCCAATGTTTCTTTCGACCGGGCAGATCCGGAGATAAAATTTCGATGCCTGATTTTGCTACGCTTCACCTCATGTTATATGATTTGTCCCTACGGGATCACAACGACGACTTTCCCCACGGCCTTGTTCCCCTCCATGAACTCGTGCGCCTCCCCGACCTCCTCCAGCGCAAACACTTTACTCACAAACACCTCTTTCCGCCACGCCCCGCTCTCCACCTTCCTCACCACCTCCTCCATCACCCCCGGCACTTTCTCCAACCCCGCATCGTCCTCTCCCATGCTGTAAAACGACAACTTCCGCGTCGCCGGTATCTCCGCCGGGGTGAAGTCCCGCACGCTCCAGCTCTTGGACAGCACGCCCGTCACGACGGTGGAGCCGTAGCGCGCGAGGTTCGGGAGGGCGAAGGTGAGGAGCCGGTCGGGGCCGACGAGTTCGAGGATGCAGTCGACGCCGTGGGGGTAGAGGCGGTGGAGGCCGGCGTCGAGGTCCGATTCGAGGAGGACGTGGTTAGCGCCTGCGGGTTTGAGCGCGTCGGCTTTCTCGGGCTTCCGCGTCGTGGCGATGACGGTGCAGTCGTGGTCCTTGGCGAGGAGGATCGCCCACAGGCCCACGCTGCTCGTGCCGCCGTGCACGAGGACCGTGGAGTTGGGTTGGAGCGCGGCGGCTTCGAACAGAGATCCCCATGCCGTCCACATGCTCATGAAGATGCCGCCCAGGACGTCCCAGGGCAGGGACGTGGGGGGTATGGGGAAACAGCGCCGCGAGTGGCAGATGGTGTATTGAGCGTACGCGCCATCGTGAGCTTTGCCGCCGCCGTAGACCCAGCCGGCGACACGATCGCCTGGCTTGAAGGATGTTGAGGTGCCGGCGGTTTCGACGGTCCCGACGAATTCTTCGCCTAGGATCTAGGAGGAAACGGAGTTTAGCCAGGTCGATCCCGTGTGTGGGGGGAGGTGGGGGCACTACCTTACCTTTGGCGGGTCCTCGTGGTACTCGGACTTGAATATACCGAATTCTGCCGGCGCAGGCGCATCACCGCTGCGTCCGCGCAGCTCTGCTCTGTTGAGACCGGCGGCTTTGACACGAACGAGGACCCAGTCTTCGGATGGCAGGGTGGGCTTGGGCCAGGCGTGGTCGATGGTGAAGCACGCGGAAGGTGGGTGAGCACCGGGGGATGTGAGGACGGCGGCGGTCATGGAGCCGGAGGGTTCGTTGGACCAGGATGGCATGATGGGTGCGGTGATGGTTTAGGGGAGGGAAGGAGAGGATGGCTTGCTGGTGAGGAGCGAGGAGCAATCCGGATGGGACTTCCGGTTTGCGATAGTTAAGAAATGGGAAAGTTGGTGTCTTGCCCCTTCCATCGCGAAGAAAATGCACTCTTCCATGCCTGTTGAAATCGCGTGAGTACGATCTTAGATGGAAATAATGTCGTAGCAACTGTACCTAGGGATGGTAGAAGAACGTCTTTCAAAGTCAAAACGTGGACATAAGTATGGACTGATGAAAGGCGCCAATCAAAGCTTCCAACACAACATAGGGTTAGGGCAAGCACGAAATCTAAGGCAATTACCTCGCGGGTGACAGAAAAGCCTGCACGACCAAGCAGCCTTCACCTTGGTATCATCATTTGTGCCCCTGCATTATCTATCACGGAGCGGAGAAATTGTAAAAAGACATGAGATCGGCAGAAAACAAGGCAAATGGCACATTTGCGGAGTAGCTGCATGTCCATGCTTACTGTATCCATATCTCGTCTAAGCCTCAGGAGCTGAGAAAATATCCCCTTGATCACCCAAATTATGTGTGTTTTCGTAGTCCCCTCAGACTTGCAGAGAATATCAATTCTGTCCAAATCTCGGAGGTCCTACATTCGAGAACGCTCTCTTTGGTCGGCAGATGATAATGACACTCTTCGGATTGTTACTACCATGATGGCTGATGCTGTTGTCGTTCCTAGGATTTTCCTCCACTAATTGGTCCTTTGCCGTCTCAACGTTGCTATCATTGGAAACGCTGCATGCATCTCTGGTGGTCACCATTTATTCCATACGAGAAATAGTAAGTAGTTGATATGGGTTATAGGTGGCTTAAATTTTGCGTGCCTACTCTAGCAGCTGGGAACGGATGGACTAAAAGACCCCTACACACACAAGGGAAAAGGAAGTGCGTGGCACGATTGCCGAGAGGAAACAGATGATGCATGATAAATGCGCTTAATGGCCGATTTGACGGCCAAGCGTCCTCCCCTTAAACCGGGATCAAGCGCCACAGCAGTGAAGTTTCATCATTGGCGACCCTTCCGGCGGCTTCCAGAGACATCGCTGTCTCTCATCCTCGAGTAAAAGACATTGTAGACATGGAAATGTATTTACGCATCACAGATCTTTGCACCATCCATCTATACGTTGCAAGATGCAAGCACGTATACTGTAAAGTTTTATAGTTGTGGTTAGATAGACGTGATTGAAGCATTTGTCATTTCTACATCACCATCACGGATGCTCTACAGAGAACATATTCAACACGTCTTCTATCTTGTTATGGTACTCCACATAGCACTGCCACTGGGCGAATGGGTTTTCACAATTCCTCTGCCTAGCTTGCATCAATTTTTCACTCCTAATACATTGATTTACATGCACATGTAGCATGCGATGCGACATGCGACTGTCACGATGATGAGATGGAACGAGGAGTATCAGGATACCCCCTTCTTTTTCGAAAGGGAGCCGGGGAAAGTGTGGCTGAGGAAGAGGGATTTGCGTCGATCGCCATACTGACGATTTACCACGCACCGGATGTGTGTCACAACTCGGCTTACGCCGCTCACCGAGGACGACCCCAGCGCGTGGCGCAGTCACTGAGAGCAATAAGCTGCAAGTCACTTTAATGGGGATACTTGGCCCCACCAACCCCGACCCACAAAGCAGCCCGCCTTATCAGCGAGGCAGCGAGTGACTACTGACCAAAAATGAATATGCAGGGGGTGCCTGGCCCCACCAGCCTCAAATGATCATGAGATGATAAGTCATATGCAGGGGGTGCCAGACACGCTGACACCGTGCTGCCCCCAAGGCCTTACATCCTCTCCCCCCTGCATAAAGCTAGTAACTACGCTGGCCATTACACTCGACACAGAGCGCTCAGCGACCTGTCCTGGACGTGCAGCCTTTTGAGTCTGACTGCTACAGCCTGGAGGAAGTTTCTGGGCCTCTTCGAAATGTCCGCGAGCCCTGTGTGCCATCGAAATATTGAATTTGTGTCCCTACGAGAAAACTACGAAAACAAAATCGTAGGCGACAGCGTCGGTCCGTGCGTGTGGTAGCGCTGAGTGTCTCTGGATGCGGATGTGGGTGAAAACAAATTATGCCTGTTTTTGGCGTTATTTTATTTAAAGGATTATCATTAATATGATTAATAAAGTCCTGTGGGTGGAGTGGATGAAAGAAGCCGTCGTAGGAAACGTTACCTAGTTAAAACATCGTAAAATATCAACACGGTTAGCTTGGAAGATTTGCAACAGTTCTGGTAGACCATATCTCTGACCTATGCCTTTTCCAGACTAGACGAAAATCCTCAGCGCGGGACGTAAACCTCGGCGCCCCTCAAGGCCCCATTTAATGCTTTAAATTACCTGGGTAAGGTAGGTAGATTGTAAGGAGGTAAGTAAATAAAGTAAGGTAGGTAAAAACGTCAATTCGTACTAGAAGGGACGCTAGCCATTTACAGTAGCAGTAATAGCTTCAATAACTTCCAACGTCAACCAACTGTGTTCCTGGACTTAGAGGCGCTTGCAAGTGGATTTACGAGTGACAGTGTGTTAACACTGTCGAAAATAGTTTCTTTGCCCAATCACGTGACTGGTAATTTGGTAGAGATTAATTATCTACCTAGTAATTACATTTCAATGCGTGGGTATGTAACAGTTTTGTAACCCTAGCCACTTGCACTGGGTACTGAGCCTCAGTGATGGATTCCGAACCTGCAGTCGCCGGATGAACCTCGCCTTGTTAATCCTTCCGCTGATGCGCCATTTACAGTAGGGGTAATAGCTTCAATAACTAACAGTTACCATGTTGATCAAGTACGGAGTACACAAGTAAGATGTAAACGCGGCCAGACACTGCCATGGCCGCCGTTGTAGGCGGCTGAAGGAGTTGGTCTCGATTCATCATACAGATAAGAATGGCTTTCGTCCCTCCTCCCAGCTTCCTCTTGGTCATTCGTGCGACTCGCAAATCGCAATGTTCCAAGTCGGCGGAAATCCTCGTCGATTAGTCAGCGACAGTCTTTCGGCAGAACATTCCTCCACAAGCTATGGTGCTGGTGGTGAACAGCAGCAGCGCGAGGCCGCTGCGGCTTTGGCAGACCACGATAATGGAGATATCTTCGCATGGCTTAAGCTCGCTCGATCTGCTCACAGTATCGAGCCAATACCAGAGCAGCGCTCAAGGAATGCTTATATCTCTCCGTCACAAATCCACGCGCTCCTTGCATTGAAGGACTGTCCAGATGATAAACTCTTGAGCTGGCTAGAGCTAGCTCGTCATTATCGTCTGTGCAATGGTCTCACGCACTATGACAGAGACGCTGACATTTGATGATAGGCAATGACACAGCCGTCATGGCCGTTGAACGTAGCCCTTCACTTGATTCTGGACTCGGCAACAATCTCTCCTCCTGTCTTGAGTCATCAGACCCTTTGTCATCTGAGGCCAGAATGTGCATAGAAGTCGCCGAAACAGCTCATTTCGGACCATTTACCCAACAACTTCCAACCGAAGCATTCTCAGGGCACCATCCCGGCAGGTCGGTCAATATGACTCGGCCTAAAACCGCCGAAAATCACTATTGGTGCACAGTATGTGAAGAGCCGAAGTCTTATAAAGATAGTGGGAATTGGAAGAAACACGAGAAAGAACACGAGACCATATTCGTTTGCGGGATGGACCATACGGCAGAAATTAAAAGGACAGATCAAAGTCAGGCCTCGAAATCGTTTACCTGCAAAAGAAGGGACATAATGGTAAACCATTTGAGCAAGGCGCACGGAATAATTGAGGCGGACGAAGGCCGTAATCTTGCAGATCAATGGCGAATCACGGTGAAAAAGCAGGCATGGTCGTGTGGTTTCTGCATTAGCTTGTTCTTGACTTTTCAGGATCGTCTCAAGCATGTCGATACAAAGCATTTCAGAGAACATCAACACATCCACGAATGGGACTTGAATAAGGTGGTTCTGGGTCTGCTGCAACAGCCGAAGATGGAAAGGGCCTGGAAGACGAGAACGGCGTCGGTACCTCCTTGGGTGCACCCAAAGAGTCTTGCTTGGGACGAGGCAACCGCAAAAGAATTGCGGGCAATGCTAGAGATAGGCCCCTCGGATGACCATCATGCAAGTATCCTTGCGGACAAAGCCTATTACGCACGCAAACCGAATGATGGATCTGGCCTTCAGAGTGGCACGACGCGCGCAAACCACCACTCGGATGTAATAAGACAGGCGAGCTTGCCATCTCAAGATCATTACTACGCGACTTCAGCTCTAACGTCTAATTCTGGAATGTACCATCGTCCAGCAGTTCCCGATTCTGCCACACACCCAGTCTCCAATAATTTCTTATCCGTTAGGGCTCCGACGAGCGATTTTACCTTTGAACAAACAGTAGACGCATCACTCCTCAGCTCATCTCAAAGTTGGACTTCTGCCCCAGACCTGGGAACCTTCTCTAGCGGTCATGGGCAGTCAAACAGCTACGGCGGTCGAGGCGCGGAATGGTCGAGATCCGGTTGGTGCGATCATTGATGAATGCAATTGATGTATGTAATGCCATAATGACCTGAATGATGAATACATAGGAAAGGGGTTCATTATTGCATTGGAGCTGAAGCCGAAATTGCGTGTTTTGATAACCCTCCTTTTGGCTGATACAGAAGCGAGCGCTCTGTCCGAAGGGGGGCTGTCCGTGATCGCCATCTCTCGTCTTGCTTGGGTACCAGAACGAAACGAGTCTGTAGCAGCAATCAAGACGGAGTATTCGGCAGAGGGAACTCTCCTATTCAGCGCTGCACTTGCCGGTCTCCGTTGGGACAGGGCTAGTAGAGAAAGTGCGAGTATTTCTAATGCGCGCTCGCCTGTCAAGTTGCTTCCTTGGCCTGACCCTGCGCTTTATGGTCCGCTATCAGATGCGTTGCATCTAGACACCGAGCAGCAGTCCATTCGACATTTACGGCTGTTCGTCGCATTATTCCCGTACAACATCTCCGTTGTGTTGGGTCGTCGGAGAAACCACGCGTATGCTTTCTTATTCTCAGTCGCGCGTGCTCTCCAATCTATATCCCCCATTTCACGATTGACGTAATCTACGATGAGAAAGGAAAGGTGGCATTCGTTATACTGCCGAAGCATCGGTTGTCCTCGTCTTTTGACAACAACTGTTACGCTAGCCTTCTGTGTCCTATGGATGGGCGCTGGGATTGGAAGTGGGTGGTCAATGGGAATTGGGAGGGATCATGATGGGTGGGATATGGTAGACACTCGTCTTCAATTCAGCCCGAATCACCGCGGCTTCGCTCATGCCAGTCCTAGATGGGATGCACTTATTGGTCTAATGCATGAGCTAGGTATCCCGCGCCAATGAGACGAATCAGGACGTGCAAGTGGGATGGCCTTTGTCGCCTAAACCTTCCCAGTGCTAGCGGCAACTCGTGGGTGGCTGGTTCCGATTTCTCCACCGTGGCATTACTGTGGCGTCGGTCAGGCACGTCGTGCATTAAAAGCACGAATCATGATCTGTGAAAGTGTGACGGACGGTTGAACCGGCGTTGATCCTTGTCAGTCTATCCGGTCCCTTGGGCTCGCCGGGCTTACCATGACCGTGGATCAGCCCCGGGAGAGAAGGGCCGTGGCCGTCGCTAACCAACCTACCTTACTCTCGGCCTACCACGCCTCCGCCTAAGGACTTACCTAGTGGGTAAGCGCCACATTCGACATTTGCTCAATGCGATTTGCTCCCGAAATCAATCTCATCGCCGTTTGATTGGATTCGAGAAGGGTGATAACAGGGGGCAAATCCGTGTCCTTACAGACGCCACAAGCTTTCTGTAATCCCGAGATCGACTGGTCGTGGGGGCCAGCCCGATGAAAGATTCAAACATCGTCACCGATGATGCTGTTTCTTTGCAGCCTTGTCCAGACCAGTCCTCGACAATCAAGAAAATCAAGATTAGACTTCCCTTGACCCTTGCTTAGCGCCTGCCAATAATTATCGGCTAACGCTATGGTAATCTTGCCAGGAACAATAAAGTCGGCGCTGGTGCCATTGCATCTGTCACCTTGTCTTCCGTTGATTAAGCTGGACTCAAGCCTACGGAGCCATTCAAAAGGCAATTCTTCTCTGCTGTGGCATCTCAAAAGCAGCCGAGATGCCTCACTGTTCTTACTTTGATGATTTCTAGTCTTGTACTCGCATTCGTCTGTCGCTACGAATGTCTTCGACTCAAAACTTCTTCCGGCATCCGACCGATCCATGCAGTACCCAGGGCATCAATCCAGACAGTTCTGAGCCTTTCTTAGAATCCTATTCACAAGAGAGACAAGCGATTGCCGCTTCCGTCGACGAGCTTGACGAGTCTACCTACCGCTCACCATCTCAGCAGTCAGCTATCGAGACTCTTCGAGACCTCGACGATATTAGAATCTTGAACTTGCTGTCCGCTATTCGTCTGCCACGCCACTTTCGTTACCCGTACCCCGAAGCCCTGTCCAAAGAACAATTCGATGCACTTGTACATCTGAGATTCTGCCCTGATAGTCTCATCTTACTATGGCTGCGACACTCCCGAGGATGTGAGTATCTGCCATCCATGAAAACCCTATGAAGTGACTCATATAGTGGTAGTGGCTGGTAGTCAAACTCGGAAGTCACACATCAACAGTCTTACCACACCTCAGAGCACTGTAATCAATTGTTCAACAAACGCGCTCCGACGACCTCTTAGGACGAGTCTGGGACCACTATCGACAATCCAAGACCATTTACCGGCCTACAGCGATACTAGCTCTCATAACAAGACGGTCCAAACTCTCGGTCGAAATCATTTCCCGAAAAGTAGCCCGCTACAAGTCTTCACCCAAACAGCTCATCCATCACGGGTCAAAGATGCACACCCACGGTGGTGCATAAATATATACTGCAACAAACACCGCAATCGTCATGTCTACACCACTTGTGAAGGATGGAAAAGACACATGAAGGAGCATGACACAGTTTGGCCTTGCATGCCGTACGGGCAATTTGAACATGCAGAAAGTGGCCTGATCTGTGCACTCTGTGGCTTGAAGGACCCGAACGAAAGCCACATGGCAGGCCACTCCACTGGAGATTGTGGGAACACTACCAAGGTCCGAAGTGTTTCAAGAAGGGTCAACCTTGAAAAACATCTGCTACAATCCCATGCAGTCTCGGATGACCGTACTCGTGGTCTTGCCAATAAGTGGAAAAGAACACTCCGTAAGAAATATTTTGCATGTGGGTTTTGTATCTGTATCTTCGCTACAATTCATGAACAACTGAACCACATTGATACGGATCACTTCAAGACCGGTCAAGAAATAATGGAATGGAGTGCCACCAAAGTCATTCGTGGCCTATTGCTTTCACCAAAGGTGGCTAGCTCATTCCAATACATGCTTTTGTCGGATCCTCATGCAATAGGCCAGGATCTTCATTGGGATTGGCATATGATCGAAGGCTTACAGCGAAGACTAGAGATGGCAGAGGATACGCCTGAGACCCTTGCATTGGAGGCATACCAGATGCTCACTTTCAATTCGAACCGGCAGAACTCCTATGAACAGCGCCCCTCAATGAGGTTTTCGAATCTGGAATTGGCGGAGGCTGCAATGGGTCCTTTCTCTGTTTCAGCCGAAAGCCTGGAGAAGGATCGCGAGCATCAGATAGAGGAACACGGCCAAGGCTCAGAACATCCCTGGTTTTCGGATGAATACCACGTCGCACCCGCTCTTACCAGCTGTTCATGGCCAAATTATGGGTTGCCAATGAATCAAAGTGGTACGTCAGAGATACCAAGCAGCCTAGAATACCAAACCGTTCGCCCTATAGTGTCGAGAAGTTTCCAATACTCTGGCGCTAGCAATGACGCTCGGTCGCAACCTGTTCTCTCTCTGACCGAAACCCGATCCAGATCTAGCGTTACCGAACGTAGCTCTACATCAGCGTACGATAGTTCTGACACAGAAACACAATGGCAAGCTGGTCCATCAACTGCACCAAGCACCTTGCACTCCATGGAAGGAGCAGATGTATTCCGAGAGCAGCCCAAGATATGCGAGGAACCTGCTCACAGCGTCAAGACCGCTGAGATAAATGGTTTTGATCCCAACGATCTTGCACAGTCTCGCAGCTTGGAATGGGACCCCCTTCCTCTTGACACGCATGACCATGGTCAGATACAGAGGCGGCCCTCACGCGATCAGCTGAAGACCCACCATCACATGGATTTCCAACCTGAACTTGTGGAGAATTCGATGCTACACAGTTGGCACCACCTGGCTGAGCCTCTGACTTGCGATCCTAAAGATCTGGTCAAGAGAACGAAATAGTGCTTGTTAGGCACCGGCCGCCTCACTCAATGAATTTGCCTCTCATTGACGGACAGCAAGTACGGACATGTTACATACACCGCTGTCAGCTGGAGACATTGTAGACATGACATGGACAAACGGGCACGAAGGACACGGGGGGATCACGATAGCTATAGAAATAGATGACCTGAGGTATGAATGGGACGGAACGCACGGGTGTGACGGGGAAAGGGTTTGACGCGGTTACGGCTTGGCATGATTACGGTTTTAGCGCGCGAGCGTTGTTTTCCCGACTTTCCCATCTTCACAAAAGCGCTTCCGAGAACCTTCCTCTTCGCTCTTGTCCCGCTCTCTTGACGTCTTGTGCGGAGGGACCGGGGACTTTACGTGTCTCTTATCATTATATACATGCCGGTGTATCATCGTCGAGCACGGCATCAGATAGATCCCATTCCTGCCTTTCAATATCCCGGTTCGTCACGAACCCGGATCGAATGAACAGCAACGCACCTCGCTCTCGTCGCGAAAACCGAGTTGCTTTTACGTGAGACTTGAAACCCGCTTCCGCCCTCATCTTCTCCGTAGAGCGTCGGCTGATCTCTGCTTCTTTCCGCTCTTTGCGCAGCGCACAGGTTATTTTCATGAGAACTGGCCTGCGTGGCCGCTGGGGAAACTTTCTGGTTGTAGTCATCGAGTCTAGTGCGGTCGGCGTGTTTTTCTAAAGGTCTTATCTGTTTGTCTGTTTGTCTGTCTATCTGTCGCGATGCACAGTCCTTACATTGAGGAGATAGTCATTCACCTCCCCATTGTCCTCTTCGTATCGTAGATCGTCGTCGCGGACCGTGCGCTGGAATTGGGACGAGGGGTTGGAGCGAAGGGCGGGGGGGGGGAGGTCGATTCAGGCCGCCCGGTGAGATTCTCGCCGATTCTATTTCCGAAGGTGGAGCGGCGGGCTACGGGCGCGGAATTGTCCTGGGAATATTAGAGGCGGATCGCGCACATGGTATCATGACCTTTTTACAGCATCGAATTTTTTCCTCGTGAAGCGGAAATCTGTGCGGGCACGTTCGAGGTTTAGGATTCCTTTCGATCATCTCCAGGCGTGATGTTCAGCGCATCGACCTAGCATCCCCCACATCTACGATCATCGCACATCTGCCGCCGAAACGCTTCCCATCGGCGCGTATGCCGATCGAGCGGGCCTTAGATCTCCGGGCGCTTGTGGTGCGTTGGTCGGGATCTCCCCTACGTTACGTTTCCGGGCCTGGTGGGTGGAGGTCAGCCGGCCGTGGAGCTTGGGGTGCCGTTGGTGAGAATGTTCGGGGGATACCGGCGCCGTCCGAGTCGACCGTTTTTGGGTCCCCAGGTGGACGAGGGCTAGACTGCTAGACTATACTGATTTCGCGGTTGGGGGACGCGGTTGGGGAGAGGGGAGCTGGGGTACGGGATCGGTGGGTATGGGGAGGGGATGGGCGGGGGGTAGGGATGGGTGCTTGTCCGACGCGACCGACTATGTCTACGAGATTCTGGGAACCTGGCGGGATTTTTCTCCTCCGAATAAGATAGGGGAGAGAGGAAGGGGGGAAGTTGAATTGAGGGTATTCGTTATAGTGTTCAGTACCTCCTATTTGGGTCTGGGAACGGGGCTTGATACGGAGTCACTTGAAGCCTCCGACGCCAGCAGTAATAATTATCACGTTGGGCTCGCGCTTGAAATTAGTCTGGAAGATACAGTCAACGCCTACCGGTCGGCATGGCCTCTTTCAACGGGACGGTGACGACGTCGATTTCGTCATCTGCCACGGGGCTGGAATTGGCGCTCTTATCGGGCAGGCGATACGGTTGGTGGAAGTGGTGATTTAACTCGATGGCGGAGTGGGAAAGCGTTGTTGGGGATCGCGGGCCGTTGGATCTCACGCGGGCGTGAGAAGGGGAAGGGTCGGATCTTGGCTAGAGTTGACATTGCGGCGTTGAGGGCTTGGGTGCGGTTGATGGGAGAAGGGCGAGGGAAGAATGAAGCCGTGAATTTGAGGAAGATGTCGCGAGGCAAAGTTTCTTGGTCATCGTTGTTCGTTCCGCGATGGCAGTAGCATCGGGATCGTTTGTTCCCGACTCAGCAGGCAGGGCGGTGCTGCAAGAGTTCAGGGAAATCGTTCCACGCAGGACAGTGACGTCTCGATTGCCGCGGCTACAAATCTCCAAAGCCTTCTCTTCACAAGAAAATCCTCATACTCCTCGCCCGCATCAACCACGTCTCCCTCTCTGATATCAAGGTCGTGACCAGGGCTCGTAGGCACCACGACCTCGACGCCGCGGCTCGTGAGGAATCGAGCCGGGGCCGCGCGCACGGTCTCTCCGACCCGAGGCTTGAGCATGAACCTGCGCGAGAGGCTCCGGGAGTCCATGCTCGTCGTGTTGGCTACGGTGACGTCTGGAGGTGGTGGAGGGTTCGGGCCGATGTATTGGCCGTCGGTGAAATTGAATTGATTGACCGTTCCGGCCCCATTGTGGCAGTTCGCTGGGATCGCTGGGGCAGAGCAGAAGATGTTGCTGGGTGCGATTAGCTTTTATGTGATGGTAGATCAAGACAAACGCATCCGAGACTGGGACATACTCCGACCGAAGTTGGGTGAGGGCGGTAACGAAAGTAGCGCCAACAGGGGTTCTTCTCAGCGTTTTTTCCAGCGGGACATCGCTATGATGAAGATTTCCAGCGCCAGCGCAGTCCCTGTTGAGGAAGAGTTTAGAGCATATAAGTGCCTCTTAGGGGAGATGCGAAAGAGTAACGCGAACTTTATAATCAAATTAAGAGTCTTACCAGTATTTACTGTTAGCGCGAAGTCATGGCAAGACTAATTCGATCAAAGGAGAGGGAAATTCAGTCCAGAGGGGACTCAAGGTCATGGAAATTCTAAGCATACGGCATACGGCATTGTAACTTACAGATGCCACTCGCCATACTCAAAGAATGGTATCATGGATCAAAATCCCTGCTGCGCCGGCGGCGACGAGCTGGAAACTGGAAGACATAGAAAAGAGGCCTACACAAATCAAACGATAAGATTCACGGGTATTTCTACCTTCGAGGAAGAGGTGCAACAATATAGAAGTCGGAATGCTGCGGGTTGTTAAGTACCTCGGTCGAACCCACTCAAGGATTAGTCAGACACCAACAGAGGACTAGTTTAAACCACTCACGTGTTGTACCCCGCTAATCTCTCGATCTAAGAAGGTACCCCACTACAACAACGTTCCCACCACTCTCCCCACCTCCGCATTGTCACCTCATCAAAGCCGATAGCAATCTATCAGATTATCCTCATCACCCAACATTACCACACTAAGTAATCAGCATCTGTGTCAACATGCCCGTGATGCCCGACGAATCAAAGGAAGAAGTGAAGCAGCAGTACGTCCCACCTCTTTACCTTACCTCTTCCCCCCCACTTCTCTTCCCATCTTCCTCCCAAAAGCCGGCATCGGTCGCCGAATGACACAACTCTCCTGACCTTCACCCACACAGATTCGAGTCCAGCGCCAAAGAGGCGAAGCCAGAAAGCGACAAGTTCGGCGTCGGAGGGACAGCGTAAGCCAACAGCAAGATCCCACGCATTGCCTTTCTTGTCCCCGCCTTCCCTGTGCCGCTCGTAGGCAGCGTGATCGAGCATCAAAGCCAGCTGACCATCACGGACAACAGCAAGGATGGAGACGTGAGCACCGCTGATACCGTGGCTGATGGAGGGCCAGATGAGGATCAGGAAGCGGACGGCGAGTTCAAGCCTTGAGGAGAGTCGTTGCGCTAGGGGTGCCCACTCGGCTTTCTGTTCTGTGGTCTTGAGTGGTGAAGAGAGAGCATACCCGGCACAACAAGAGGGTTAAGGTGGGAAGTCAAAGCCGATTGATGGCTCATGTAAGAGAGAACCGAATACATCCATTTGTTATCCTATGATTTTTTCATTGCGCTTTGTTGGTATCGATGACGAATGCATACACCGTATCAAAGCTGCGGGACTCGTGATAGAATGACGTGTTTCTGTTGTTCAAGTAGGTGCTGGCATGCTTTTGATAAGAGATCCGCCCCAATAACACCGTGCAAGCTGTCTGACACATGATCTGAAGGAATGAAACCGCTCTGTACATGCTGTTTGACGAGAATGAAGTTAGAGAAATCCTTTCACGCATGCTGTTTCAACAAAACAAAATTCATCCTCTTCCCACCTTTCCAAGCCAGCTTTCCCTTTCTCCCGCCACCAGGGCGTGAAGAGTCAAATCACATGAGGCAAAAAGAAAAGCAGACTAGAGCTCGGTAGGAGAGGATCCGAGCACATGTCCATTCCACTCGTCTTCGTTGTCACTCAAAGGGCCTGACATGCGGTCGGAAAGAAGACCCGCGCCCAATGCTTTCACATCCCCAACGCTTGTAAACTTGGTCTCAGTCTTATAGGAGAACTCGAACACTAACTTGCGGTGACGCATTCTCGCCGAGTCGATGAAGCACTTCATCGTGCCGGACCCGAACAGTCTGGTGTGGAACAGATCTGTATCAGCTTGAGCGAGGAGAAGAAGCGCCTCCTGAATATTTCGGCCGTCGTATCGACATGTAATAAGGTTCGGCGCCCACTATGGAGTGTTCTAATCTGGCCTCCATTCTTCGGACTCATAAGTGGGTACTTGCAAGTGAGTACTGGCGAGCCAAAGTCGCATGATGAAGGGATGTGTCAGACCTGATTGACGTCTCATATTGTTGAGTGTCGAGCAGCTGTCGAGTGTTTCAATGGCTACCAGACAAGCTGATCGAAAAAATGCTGTGTACTTAGGCGCCTGACTTTCTGATACAAGTTCCAGGATTGAAATTCCTTTCGTCACTGGGGTATCGATAGACGGTATTCGAATCGTCCTTATGCAGAAATATGGGCACTTCGGCACTTCTCAGCCCAGGCGGTAGCGTTTGATATCTGTCTATGGTCCATCCTGAGTAGTGTTCCAGGATCGCACTGGCTGGTGGGAATTGGCGAGTCATAAACGCCTTAAGGGGCTGAAAGCAGGGGTCCAGCGGTAAGGGACGCAGACACCCGGTCACGACACAAGCGAATTTGTCATCAGCAGATAGATGAGACCGTCGTCATTGACCGCTCGGTCTTCGCGGAAGTCTGAGACTCCGGTGTACTTCAACGCCGTAGAGGGACTTCCTTGTCTACGCTGTCAACTAATTGATGAAGGAGAATAGCCGATTCAAACCCTGAATGGAGTATTCATGCTAGAGGTGCCCCTCCTCGATATTTTTTGTGAAGAGAGACGGAGGAAGAGAGAGAGAGGGGCGGGGAGGGCTGTATTATAGAAGAGCTAAGATAAGAAGTCATGCTCTAGTAGTGGCGTATATGAGGGAAAATCATTTGCCTACATTTTGATCTGCTGGTTCTTCTATAAGCTTTATTGTTTACTATGACGACCGTGCTCGAGATGTTTTAGGTTGTTAAGGAACAAATGAAGGAAGTCATACATTCCAATGACTAGCCCTACTCAGTCATGATGGAATATCCACAACGCAGATATGGCAAGACTATGCCGCAAAGAAAGACCGCTTTGCAAGCGTTGAACCAAAGAAGAGTCTGCCTACAAGAACAATCGAGTCTACAGGAATCTATGGAAAATTTAAAAATCACTAGAAGACTCTGAGCATCCGTAATGCGGTAGCCTCAAGCTACCTCCCATGGAATCCAGCTGTATTAATATCATACGCTTACCGTCAGAGGAACAGGTCTATCAATATCTCGTGATCGGACAAGAGACTGATGTGCTCCATGAAGGTCGTACTGAGAGTGCGTGGAGCCAAGCTCGGACATGCATGCACAAAGGCTGGAGATCAGGCTCCCAGCTAGGCTGAATGTAGTGTAACCTCTCAGACCACGCCTGGCCCTATCATTCCATTCCAGCCTTTTCCCACGAGCCAATTAGCACAAAGATGGTTAATTCCTGCGGTCTGGGCATCTTACAGCCCTTCAAGCTGTTGCACAGCCTACCTGGTGACGCCCTGCGCCTCATACAGAACTTCGGTGAATGAGTACGCTGATATTTCGCCGGCGATACCTCTCTGACCACTGCGCAACCTTTCAGCCTCGATCTCACGAATTGATCTATTAAAGACGCTGCTTCTCCACCTTTATTTTCTAATTACTGTAAGACGACTCGACTAGCGTATGGGCCCTTTTCTCATCCTGATTTGTGCGCTTATAAGTCATATGTCAATCACGTGCCCTTGTCTTTTTGTATCTCTGTCCACTCGGTCTGCCCTTTCTACGGATATAAATCGAAATTGATCGCACTACAGTAAAACAAGAACAAGCTTTATGATGTCCACCTTTGAATCGCATAGTTCATTGGCTGATAGATCGGACAACGGTCCGGAACAAAATCCAGAGACTGCTCTAAGAAGGCTCGAACGCGCATCGACGATCAAGACCGTTACTCCGACAAGCGTAAGCCTCTGGGACTTGAGCAAACCCAGCGAAAGTGAGAGCCAGAGAATTACGCGCGTAAAGCTGAACAGGCCCTCCCGGGAATACGTCAAGGGGGAAGTGGACCACAGACAGAAGGTTCCACGCGAAGATTTTGGCCCACGAGGTAAATATCGATGTAAGTAACTTCTTCTGGGTTGTCTGTGTCTCGTGTTGGCTGTGAGACGAGTGCTGTAAGAACGCATAAGGTTGCTGACTTTCTAACCTCAGCTGTGTGCAAGCTTGTCGGCCAATACAAGGAAAATCCATCTGATACCCATATTGTGGCACTGCACGGCACTGGATGGTTGATCGCCAAAGATCTTGTCGTTACAGCCGGCCATGTGATATATGATTCGAAAGATAAATGGGGTGGCCTGTCTTCCATCAAGGTATACATCGGTTACAACGGCAAAGATAACCTAAATCTTGAGTCACGGTATGGAAAGTTCGTAGCGACTCCTACAGAATGGATCAAGGATTTGAGTGCTAAGTATGACGTTGGATTTGTGGGTTTTCTATCTCTATAATGTCGTTCGATATCCTTGTGCTACTGACACTCTACTCATAGATTAAGCTCAATAGCCCATTCAAGGACGTTGATCCTGTTCCGTTCATGGCTACACCTAGAACTGGACAAAGAGAAATCATTGGTGTCGTTGGGTACCCAGGTGACAAGGACGAGGGAGAGCACATGTATGAGCATTTCCTATGCGCGGATTGGAATCTGGCAACGGCAAATGAGAACATGCTAGAATACGCCATCGACACTTGCAGAGGTAAGCCAGCCATCAATTTCTCTGTAAAGCTCGACTTACACTTGAATAGGTCAATCCGGCGCTCCAGTCCTGCAGCATCCATCAGGCGAATGTCTCATTGCTCCCAATCGACATCAGTGCCAGCTTCGTTCAAGTAAGTAGACAGAGGGTCATCGAGCCACTTACCATACTGACATATTATCAGTCGGTGTCCATGCTTACGGAGGAATACCAAATGGGGCTTCAGTAATTGGTCCCGCCGGTAGCGTATTCGAAGACTTCGTCTTAGCCGTCGACGTCAGGAACGGTGCTACCACGAGTCCTTGGGTAAAAGTTTCCATTGGGCCGGGAATACGCCAGCTTCCAAAGTTCAGCACATTTACTGTTTATTCCCCAGGAAGCACAGCCAGTAGTCAAGTTACACCCAACGTCAGATCTAGGAATTCTCGGGACAATGCTAGTGATGCAAGGGACAACGCTTTCTTCGACGTTGGACAGTGGAGCGGTGTTCAAATCCAGCTGGTACTAAAGCAATTTAGGGCTCGAGGCATCATGGAGAGCTCTGATCAAGGCCTTTCTACGCTTCAGATTGGAAGTGATATAGTCACGAGCCCCAAAAATGATGACGATGAAAGCACCGTTTCCCCATTCACCTCCCGGAGCGACCCCGATGGGACATAGATGTCGCCACCAGTGTCATTCAGGGACTCAGGGTCTCCTTCACCGGTTAGGCATGACCAAAGCTTGGCAAGATACATTGGCGTCACTGCCAGCTTGGGAAGTTCCAGACTTGTCTGCGAGAAGGATGTCATAACAGATTTACAGCATAGTCTTGAAGTAAGGCCAAGCGATGATAAGAGCGCAGTAGATCTGGCGGAAGTAGCCTAGATTACATGGCGGTTGAATTGGGGGATGGAAAAGCAACGGGCCATGGCGGCGACCGATACAGAATCTGATAGGACATGCGTGACAACTGCATTTCCACCAAACTCATTGCAAGCGAGGACAGCATCTGCGCCCAGCTTTGATTTCAAATCTGAAAAAGTCTGAGCTTATTGTCCAAGGAGTCAACGAGGTTCTGCGGCCTACTTAGCTAGCGGGGGGGTATATCCCATCGTCTGGCAGAGTTCACGTTTCAGGGGTTCAGCCCTACCTGCCAAGAAAACGTGAACCCAACCCGCCAGACGATGGGATAGCTACCGCCGTAGACTTTCATAGATCATCAATCCTTCTACCCACCAGAACCGGGGGTCTTTCTGTTCGTCCATTGTACTGGTGCCCATTCTCGCAAACAGGCGTGCTCCTAGAGCCGCCTGCGGCGGCCAAGAGTCCGGTAGATCAACCCAGGATGCTGTGGCGGCTCTCGGCCCCGCCCCCGGGAAAGACGACTTTACTCCCCTCTGCAAGTCTGCCTACTGCGGAAATTTCCTATCTTTCGCGCGGTACACTATCACCTTGTGAGATGATAAAGCACACAAAGAAAAGCAGACTAGAGCTCAGTAGGAGAGGCTCTGAGCACATGTCCATTCCACTCGTCTTCGTTGTCACTCAGAGAGTCTGACATGCGGTCGGAAGGAAGACCCGCGCCCAATGCTTTCACATCTTTAAAGTCTGCAGATTCGGCCTCAGTCTTGTAGGGAACTCGAACACTGTTGGAGAAGCGTCAATAGTGGCACAGGGCGCGCTAAGAATGGTACCCACCGCAGCTGCCGGTATCGTTCGTTGGTTTCGGCAGGATTCGATGATAGGCACCGCTCGATCGCTTAAGAAAAGCCGTGCCGCATTGGAGGCGTACATCAGCGTGTTCCGTTCATTGCAAGGGGCCAGCCTTTGACCAGAGCAACTATTGGCAGCATACCTGGCCGCATGGAGTTCCGCTCGTAGGTTCCTCGAATCAATCCGAGGTACCGTCGAAGATTGTGAGTTCCAGAAAGCGACCTGCCTCACCCAAGTCCCCGGTTGCCCTGGTATTGTGAGCATTGACATGCTCATACAAGTTTTAGAGAAGAAAAATTGTTCTGCACCAAGGATCCCGGACAAGCCCTAACCCTACTGTTGGGAGACAGACCCAATTTGTAAGGTAGGCGGCGGGGGCGCTATGCGAGAGAGCCTTGGCGTCCAGGACTTTCGGTGCAGACCTACGTATTTAGTTCGAGAATCAACTGTTTACTTCTTCACGTCTGCAGCCTCAGTCCAGGTGGTTCTTGACTAGGAGAGCAGCGCTTAGGAGGGGGGGTACACGGTTTCACCCCCGGATGCAATTCCCTGCCGGATGCAATTGTAGGGTTAGGGCTCCCCCCACCAAATATCTCTCCTACCATTTGTAGCAGTACCACTACAATATCCAATACTAAATATGATCTATCTAGCCCTGGTAAGAGTATATCTACTTACATGTATACTGAATATACGAAATTAGCATAGATTGCTATGCTGGGATATCAGAACGTACCTTGGTAAAGCGAAATTCTCCATGCGCAGATAGACCCGGGGCCCCTGGGGCTACCCCCGAGCGCTACTTCCTACATTGCCGATGACATTTTGATATTCCAACATAGCAATCTACACTTATTTCACTTATTTTACATATTCAGTGATTCACGTAAGTAGACATGGTCTTATCAGGGCTAGATAGACCATATCAAGTATTATATATTATAGTGGTACTACTACAAATGGTAGGAGGGATATTTGGTGGGGGGAGCCCTAACCCTGCAATTGCATCCGGCAGGGAATTGCATCCGGGGGTGAAACCGTGTAAGCTAGGCCTCAAGATGTGGCCTGGAGAACTCAGCGCTTATGGTATTTTAGGCGCTATTTGTATTGGTGAGCAAAATTATGACAACAAAATTAGAGTGAGATAGGTTGACTACCTGAGCCTTGTCAACTGCGGGAGCTGCGGGAGTGAGCATCGTAGTCTTCTGCTGTCAAGGAAATGGTGGTCTGGTGGTCTGTAAGTACTAAGGTACTCGTACTTTGAAAGCGGCGTCGGCGGGTCGCCTCGCTCGAAGCTTATGTAGGCCTCGGTGCGGCCATCTAGGGTGACAAGGATGAGGAATAAGTAGGCAAAACCAGGCATTCAATTCTTACGACCCGAGTGAGAGGGGACTTACATACATATATGGCACGGGTAGCCTTCGGTTCCTTCTCATTACATGTTACTCGGCCTTGTCTCAGCGCGTTATCATGCGCATCCTTTCTTCAACAACATTACTGGATCATGGGGGATGTGTGCATTCAAGATCTAGAAGCAGCTAGAGCAGACACAATGGCCACGGCCATTGATGCTCGGTCTACAAAAGCTTTCGCCCTTCATGTTTCAGTTTACTTGTCTACATGCGTACGAGTACAATGGACTCCAGCCTCCATAATAGCAGCTTCCAACTAGCTGATACCCAATCAATCAGCACTCCTACTGACGATCGGCATCCCCTTCCCATTACTCCTGCGCCCAATACTCCTGCGCAACACATCGAAGCAGCTGCGGTTTTGAAAAATGAGGACGATGGGGATATTTTTGCCTGGCTCAAGCTTGCTCGATCGCTTGAACGTCATCCTCCATATCGCACTGACCACGCAGGCCTGACACGCGACCAAGTCCGTGCTATTGCAGCTTTGAGGCATAGCAAAAACAACGACATCATTACCTGGTTGCGTCAAGCTCGTACGTCTAGTATGTGAAAGGAGATCCACCCGCTGGCCGGTGACTGACCCTTCCTGTAGGCACTTTCGGAACTCCTCCCGGCTCCATCTCACCTCTTGTGCGGAGATGGCTACCCGATCAAGGGCAACGAGTGCAACTCATCTCGTCTGATGCAAGCACACCTGGCTCAATCGACCGTTCATCTGATTATGGACCTGCACAGCAAGCCGCTACTCAGAGTTGCTCAATGCAGCCTTTCCCGACGGCGACTGCTTCACCCCCTCACGCGAAGTCCAAGTACTGCTGTACCCTCTGTGACTACCAGAGACCCTTCAAGAACCAATCCGACTGGAAAAAACATGAAAGGGAGCATGATACAACCTACGTCTGCATGCTCAAAAGGCCAAGGGAAGCTACACCACAAGGAGCTCAGTGTGCGTTCTGCGGGATTCTAGATCCACATGACGACCACCTTCTGAAGCACAAAGCCCAAGCGTGTCTTCATGGACCCCCAGAATCTTTTTTCTCTAAAAGAAGGCATGACATGGTCAACCATTTGGGCAAGATACATGGTATCTTCCCCAAATCCCAAGGCGAAGCGATCGCAGTGAAGTGGAAGTACACTGTCAAGAAGCAAGCCTGGTCTTGTGGCTTCTGCGTCAATACTTTTGTCACTTTCAACGGTCGTCTAAGCCATATCGCTACCCAGCATTTCGAGAATGGTGAAACGATCGATAAATGGGACGCCACCAAGGTCATTCAAGGGCTTCTTCGCCAGTCAGGCATGACCAAAGCTTGGCAAGACAAGTTGGCGTCACTGCCAGCTTGGGAAGTTCCAGACATTGTCTGGGAGAAGGATGCCATCATAGATCTACAGCATAACCTTGAAGTGGGGCCAAGGGACAACAAGAGTGCGGTAGGACTGGCGGAAGCAGCCTACATTGCATGCCGGTTGAACTGGGGTATGGAAAAGCAACGAGCCATGGCGGTGACAGATACAGAACCTGATGTGACATTTGCAATGACTGCATTTCCACCAAAGCCATTTCAAGCGAGGATGGCGTTTTTGCCCGGCTTTGGTTTCAACCTGAAAATGTCTGAGCCAATTGTCCAAGGATTCGATGAGGGTCTTTCTAAGGTTACGGCAACTCAGAGTCACCCCTCAGTGAACTATGGCTATAGCAGCGCACCTATACTTGATCCGACAAAAGCCAAGAACACAGGTCTGGCCTCCTCGCCGTTCATTTTTCAGCAAACCCAGTCCGTCACTGAGCATCATGATACTGAGAACGACGGGTACGGAGACCCTGGAAACGACATGGAAGAAAGTCAAGTCTGGCTCGGAAGTCCAGAGTCAATTCACGAAACGGAATTCGATGAGCTGTTTACATAGGATGACACGAACACATAAGGCATCAGTCATTTCACCAAGGATTAGAGATGATCAAAGAGCTTGGCTACATAGACCACAGACTATGTTATTCTTCACGCAATTTACTTCTCACGGATCTCTCCCATCCACTTGCATTGAGGATCTTGCCGCGTTTGTGTTCACAGATTTGAGCAAATTGCGATGGAGAAGGTGCTGCCGATTACAAAGCCAAAAACGGAGGATTGACAGCGCAGCGTCGCGTAAATCAGCATGCATATGCAAGTTAACATCTTTGTAAGTCTATGCGCAAATATAGACGGCTTTCCGTCAAGACTTCCGCCTGCCGCGGCCAAGAGTCCGGTAGGTCAACCCAGGACGGTGTGGCGGCTCTCAGCCCCGCCGCCCCCGGGAAAGGCGACTTTACTAGAACGTGGGGCATGCTTCGCTTCCCCCCGGCAGTTCTGCCTACTGCGGAAACTTCCCGTCTTTCGCGTGGTATAAGGAAGAGAATACGAATGCATTACATCTTGTACCAGCGCCATTAGGGATCGAACCTAATAGATCAAATATGATTACTCCGACCGCACGAGTTTCCCATTAAGACGGGACCCCCGTGACAGGTAGCCGTGTTGCCGATGGACTTTCTGGGAAACCGAAGCCGGGGACTGCGCAGTACTGAGGTCGACGCGCAAAATCCTGAACGCCAAGACCCTTACGCCAAGATGTGTCACCTGGACAATGTGCTTAGATCTGGCTCGGATTGCGCCTGGCCTGGGCTCACTTCTGGGCTTCGTCCCTATCAGACCCAATGAAAAGTCCCACATAGATCATTTCTGGTCCCCCATTACAAAGACGCCTTCCGAGAGGAGGATTAGGGCTACTACTAGCGCTGCTCAGGGTTTTGCTTGTCAACCTCCGTCGTGCATGCCTGCTACGGAGTAGCTGAATCAGACGATGGGTGGAAGAAGGATCGTTCATTCTCTACGGAAATGCTAAGCTAAGTACTTGCGGGGCCTTGGCAATGCCAAGCAAGGGTGGTCGCCAATGCCAAGGCAGTCGCCGCGATCGCCATTCCCCGCAACAATGCCTGCTTTAGGCATGTAATGGCGTTGCCAGGAAAACAACAACAAAAGCATTACACCCTTGCGCCAGTGCCATTAGGAAACGAACATAATACAGTATGATTGCCCCGATCACAGTGTCACCTTGTGCGGTGATAAATCACATAGCGTAACCGGGTGCGCAATCTAGGTAGTTCCGAAGGTAGGTGTGATTTATCACCGCACAAGGTGATAATTATGCGATTTAGCAAGGACATCTACGTGTATGCGACAGTATGCCTTCTCAGCCACTCCAAGTAGGTAGGGGTGCACTGCCACGAACCCACCATTAGCCACATCTACGGAGGATTGGACCAAAAGTCTCGGATGGAGACAAGAGTCCAATTCTCGACGCTGCTCGACATGATTCTCATGAGAGCGATATGGTGTTGAGGCTAGCCTTCACTGGATTGCTACTTTGCTCGATGGTAAAATGTCGCGTTGAGATTTGTAGAATTACATACTTGCAAACTCGTCAGAAGTGAGTCAGAAGCCCGCAATACAATGCATACAAGGCTGCGATGCCTATCCGTCAAATCTACCCAAATCAAAACTATAATACAATAAAATTCCTGCAGACGATGGCTTTGAGTTTGTTATTCCGCGACGATGCGAACCCATTATCTTTTCTTGAGAAGCACTCTGCTGAGGACAAAAACATCACGGAAAGGAAGAACACAAGTCAAGGAGTCGAAAAGGCAGGTTCTCTAGGGTCGAATACCTAAGGTAGGAAAGTCCCCAGCTCTTTATTTGACTGGCATCCATCGATGTTCACACAAATTTCTGGAAGATGTGGATTACCGGACTTGGAAGGCATGCTTGTAGATCTTTTATACCGGCCAGCCACGTACAACAGGTTGGTTTTGATGTCTCACGGGACGGCGTCCGACATGGAGCGCTGTGAAGTAGTGAGCTTTGACTCATGTCAAGGCTGTGTATAGGAAGGGGCAGACACTAACCGTGAATCCTCCAGGTGATATTGACATTGAAGAGTGTGAGGATAAGGATGACAGTACGGAAGATTGGGGTGATGATGTTCTCGAGAACTGGGATCCGAGAGTATATTGATTGAGGGTGTTGCTCGTTGGAGAGGGTCGTATTGGTCTCGGTGCCGTTGTCGGGCCTCGTATAGGATGGAGGAGCTGATTGTGGCGACAGAGATACTTCACCGCTGCGTGAACGCTTCATACGCGTGTGAAGGATCGGGTAGGTGCCTTGATGGGCGACAGTGACGCATTCAGAGCCTGCGAGTGAATCATTCATGCGAATGCTCTCTGAGCCAGGTCCGGGAATGTGACGAGTTGGTGGGTGGCATGAAGAAAGGTGAAGGGCAATGAGGATCCTGAAGATGACAGCTAGAATGTCCATTATGAGCACCAAGTATGAGCAACAGGAGAGACGAATTTGAAAGGGAACCGAGGAGAGCGAGATTATGTTGCACGTTGAAGAAGGTGTCCTTAGAAAGTCAAGCTTCAAGCCGGAGAATATGAAGGAGAATATGAAGGACAAGAGAGATGGACGAGGAGGAAGATGAAGGCTAATGTACCGCAGTGCCCCTCTGGACGGCCAACAGAAATTTTCTCGTGTTGTTTATCCGCTGCTTTGGCGGTGACGACGCTGGCCGTGGGTACGTGGACTGGTCATACATCATCATGCCCGTCTCAGGCTTACTTAACACCGGCCAAGCTGGTGCTGCTTGAGCTTAGTTGACTTCTCAAATAGGGCGGTAACTCGAGCCGAGATTCATGTCCGAGGAGCCTGGAGCGTTGAAAGACGGTTTGACAGTGAAGTCGGGTTGTTGAGTTGGCGGGAATGATCAAAAAAATGCTCGCGGAAGGATCAGGGGTGTCAATTAGCGCTCACTAGTCGCTCTCTCTTTTGCGAAGCGGCGAGGTGTGGGAGAAGGCTGAAGAAGGGGGGGGGGGGAAGAGACGATTAAATAACGAGGATCCGACTCTCCGAACCCACCGAACCCACCAATCCCCAAACAAAGCCTTTCTATTTTCCGGTAGGGGCCCACCCTACATTCCTGAGAATCACAATCAACTCGGACTATTAGCGGCTTGACGTTTGTCTTGCCAAGTAGCGTCCACGTTTGGTTGGACAAAGATTCCAGATATAGTACTTACTAAAAGGTATTCGTGGTCTCGAAGACCAAAGCTGGGCCTGTATGACGTTTCAGGGTTCAAATGCACGATCGCAGCCGTGAGTGCCTTGCACTAATACGAACTGTCGTCTTTCGGTTCAGCAAATCACAATCGGAGCCCGTTTGTCTCCTTTGCTTGGCAAGTCTACGGGAGCGCGGAGCCTGAATCACCGACTTACTCTAGCTCGCCTCAAATCCCAGGAACAGGTCGGGGTTTACATGGATGCATGCCCGTTAGTTTACCGAGGAGCAGTTTCCCAACGACGTCAACGACGGACTGGTGGATCACTTCTGATTGGAGAGTAGTCGGCGGTGACTGCAGGTTTCCTATCAGCTGTGACGCGAGGATCCGCTGCAGGTACTAGCATGTTGCATCATCGACAAAATTTGCTGCTGCCCTATGATGCGATGCATCTAGATGGTAGTTGAAGGAGGGGTCGCAATGCAAGAATTGCGGACTTAGACCTAGATGCTGTTGACTGAGCGATCGCACGCGCTCTCAACTATGTTGTACGACTTGCCCTAGCAGCGGTTATGACTTCAGAGTTTGGACACCGCCTTTCCCGACGACGGCGTCATCCCAACCTTGGGACGATCCGCGATCTATTCGGAACTAAGATAGCTAGGATGGGTTAGTGGTTAGGGTGGTGGTGGTTGGTGGTTGAGGGTATCTTAATTTTTAGCGGCAGGCAAAGTCCCTAATGTACGTCGGGCAGCCAAAATTTGAAAGTTGACGGCCCTCAAGCGGCATCACGGGGAAATGAAATAATCTGGCTGGCAAGACGACGATTTCAATGATGCTCTGCCACCATCTCGTTTATTTCTTTTGCATCGCAACTCCTTCGTCTTTTTCAATTTCGTAACATACGTGGTACTGCCATTCATTCTTTTCTTTGGGTTCTTGAATGTCTGGAAAACAATCATGGGTGCTCCAGCCCCGGAGTCTGTGATCGCCGACGCCAACCTGCAGCCACAAGGCACAGTGTCGTTCCAGAACGCATCTTTTCCCTCTCCGGTCAATTCTCCTGCCACCTTCTTTTTCACGGAAAATTCATTGATAAGTAATGCTACATCTCGCGATCCAACTTCAGAACAAAAAGAATCCATCGCAATTTTGAGGGACTACCGTAACAGCGATATCTTAGCATGGCATAGACTCTCTCAATCAACTGAACTAGTCTCAAGACACCGAGATAGACCGGGTGGTCTTTCGATCCAAGAGATCCGTGCAATTTCAACCTTGAGAGACTGCCCACATGAGAATCTCCTACAGTGGCTCGAGTCACGTATTTACCCTGCAAACTTCTAGCTACTTTCGGACGACTGACAGAGTTAACAGTAAGCCAGAATTCTGCTCAAAGTACCAGTCTTTCCACCTCTAGACTTGCGCCTGCTGCCTACTTGCGTCAGACCCGAGGACGTGTACCCAGATCCGACGGTGTATCTGGCCATCTGTCGCCGGTTCAATCAACCAAGACTACTTCTCCCCACGAAGGGAAAGATGTGCACAACATCTCACCAGCGGCCCGAGATCCTCCGGACCCAGACCGAACCACTCCAAAAGTGACTACATACAGAACACCTGCTTTGGTCAAGCCGACGAAGCGAGACTACGAATACGAGTGCACTGTCTGTAAGAACCACTCCTTCCGACACAGGGATGGCTGGAAGAAACATGAGAACGAACACGAGACCAAGTATGTTTGCATGCTCGAAGGACTTTTCGAAGACACAGAGCATGGTCGGAGGTGTGTATTGTGTGGTGCTCTCAATCAAGCAGACAGCCACCAGCTAGCACACAATATTGCGCCATGCGTTGAGGCAGCGAAGCGCCCTTCTTTCAAGAGACGATATGACATGGTAGGACATCTTGAACTCGCTCACAACATATCAAACGGTGGTGTCACGGCGGACAAATGGCGATGCAGATCCTCGAAGAAGGCGTGGTCATGTGGATTTTGCATCCAATTATTTCCATCTCTTCGAGATCGTCTCAAGCATATCGGCACGGAACATTTTGAGAAAGGCCAGCGCATGAATGAGTGGGAATTCACTAACGTAATACAAGGTCTTCTCCTGCAGCCGGAGATTCGAGAGGCTTGGCAACATCTTCTGGAGTCACTTGATCCCTTTGGCCTCTCCGAGACTAAATGGAGCAGATGTGAAAACGAGAACTTACAACACAGACTCGAAACAGAATGCACGGGCAAAGAGACTCCGAAATCCCTGGCCCAGGCGGCATATGACAGCGCGGAATACGATTGGAGTCCTGGCAAAGGTGATGACCCGGCCGCCGCTACCACAACGAACATGTTACCCAATCAGTCCACCAGTGAAAGCTCATCGCCCCAACTTCACGCGTTCGCGTCGGATGGAACACCAGTGCAGCATCAAACCTGGTCGTCACCACAACACCAAGTCTCTCAGATTCCTAGAAACACACCCACCTCCGATGCCCAGAGAGCTTACGGAACGACAACGTTGCGTTCTTCGCCGGCTCATCTTGTTCCCGCTCTTGATTACGGTCTAGTGTGGGAGCCATTAGCTTCGGACACCGATGATCTAAACAGCACGCAGCCGACTACACCGTTCAACGATAATAAATTCTATGGAGTCAACCCATCAGTTTACGCCCCTCGGAGCGGCTACGACATCACCCCTGATCCTACACATGGCGACCAGGAAATGTTCTATCACAAGATTTACGATAAGCGTGATTGGTCTGCTATTCCTCACCCTATTATCGATGTCGAAGGCTCCACCCGCAAACGCCCGAGGGACTCTGCATCTCCACCAGCCGGAACTCATTGCTGCGAGACATCGCTGATGGATAAGCCGAAGAAGAAAAAATATCGAAAGGTATCTAGGGATTGTGAGACGGCTTCGGGAAGCTTGGTTAGGGACTATGAGCAACGGAAAGGGGACGATGATGAGGAGACACGGAAGGGGTTGGGAATCGACGGGTATCTGGAAGACGGTCTCTACGAGTAGCCGCTGCCGGCTGGGAATGGTGGTAAGCCGATCTTTCGACTTGAGGGACACTGAATGCTGTGCTAATATGCTGACAGTGATTGATAATAATGGACATTAAAAGAGACGGACGTCGTACGAATTCTGAAGACGGTGAATGACATACATGGTAATGTGAAAGGGGTGAAAGCAGTCTTCAATTAGCTTGGCAAGTGTGCTCGACGCAACTTTTTAGTTCAACTTGTAAAAGCGGTGAGGATTAATTGCGGTCATGTTGTTCTAGTTGCTGTACTCCGTAGAGTGGCACAGGATCAGCGGCGAGGTTTACTAGCGTAGGCGCAGGGCTGAGTGAGGTCATGCTAAATAAATGAAGTCGGTGGGTTTGGGTCTCGGGTCACGGTGTTCAATTTCTGATACACGGTGGCTCCCCACGGGATCCTGAACGCTAGGCCGTTGAATATGTACCAACCAGTCAAGGCTGTGGAAGATCTGGCTGGGACATTTACAGTAACCTCAACAAGAATTGTCCTTCCGCAGAGGATGCATCTCAAGCTTCGCATCAAGACTCTTTGATTAGGCGAAGATTACATGGGCGATTAGCTGGTGGTCACGAGCAGAATGTGTGCTCTCGTCGCAAGAACGAACCCTGACGCCACTTTGGGCCTTGAAAAGTCGTTGACATGGCCACCCCCAACATTGCTATGGAGGGTGGGGTGGAGAACGTACTCTCGCTACGGGACCACTGAGGTATCGACGTTTATAAGAGCATTCCACATGATCAAGTCACGGCTCCGGATCAGTACAATTTTCGGCGAAGGATGTGGGAAACGCGACAGGAAAAGCAGATTTTCCGGAAAGGTGTTGGTGGTGATGTGCCACTTCATCAATTGGGCGCTGCGGGCAGGGATGGTGCAGCTGACCCAGATAGGAAAGCTTCTGGAACAACATGAGTACGGACCACATCGGATGAACAGCGTGCCGGAAATCTGCCGCCGTCCAGCAGCAAATCTATCCTCCCATTCGTGAGATAACGAGGGACCCGTACCCTGCGATTTCGAAGGGATTTGTCATTCCGGCAAACTCACGCACGGATCACGATGGAACGGAGGACCCACCGTGGCTCCAAGGAATGGATTGGCCGTTTCGCTTCAGTGGCCTCAGTCCGCACGACGAAGATGACGAGGATATTGGGGGTTTGGGGGAAAAAACGTCCACCAACTTCTAGCACCGTCCACTTAGAATGGTCAATAATACTGCGGGTGCTTTTCCGGATCAGTTGAAATTCCCCGCACTTGAGCCCGCACTTGAGCCCGCACTTAAGCACGCACTTAAGGCTAGCCAACCAAAAGAGAACGCAATTCAGGCGGCTCCCGTTTCTTCCAACCCAGAATTTCGAGCTGAAAGTTGGAAGGCTGCAGGGTTATCACCTCGGAGGAAATTGTACCACAGTCTAAAAGCTTAGGGGGAGCACCTACTCAGGATACTAAGCGCAAAGTGGCTAATCCCCAGATCTGCAGCGCTGCTGCACACCACAATAACGTGGCCTGTAGGCTTGGACAATAGACTTGCCTAGTGAACAGGGGCCGATCACGCAACAGCCGAACTTGTCCTCAACCCCTTTCAAGCCTCTGGAAGCCACAGCCATTCTTCGGTGCCCTTGGCTGATGGCTCAACGGCCCATACCACGGGTGAAGTACCCCACCGTAATTGGAGAACAAAACGAATCGACCAGCGCACCTTTACCCCGGGCAGCGGGCTGGCGCAAATTGAAACGAGGGGCGTCTCCTTCCAAGCTACAGCATACATCTTATGATCTTAATACGACGCAATTCTGTCCTTCTGATGACTTGCAAGGATCGTAGTAGGGTAGACAGAGAGACTAACGTTGTGCCTAGATCTGCCTTCTTTTCGTTGCAAGATTCTGATATGACCATTTGGAATAGAGAGGGTCTAGTCAGAATGTGCTCAAAATGTGCAGTCATTCAGAACTGTTCAACCGTTGTTATCTCTACCGGTAAAAATCTGGGATGTGTTAGATCGCAACTACTTCCGGAACGGTAACGACGCATAATCAAGCGGTCTGCCGACTTTTTATTCTACAAGGATTTTTCTCGGTCGATGAATCTACAGGGCAGAGGAGGGCGGCTCCATGCATCCGAAAGGATGCTAGTGCTGACCATTTGATTGCAGGTATATTAGTATTACCTCCATCATGATTCGATAAATCAATGGGCGGAGGATCGCAATAATTTTTCCCCTGCCAGGTACTCCATAGGGCGAGCGAGGATTATTAGCTTTTGCCTGAAAAATGCGAATCATTGGTTTTGGGGGCCTGCATGCTCGGAAGCCATGGCTTGCCAGACCTTGTATTCCACGTGGCAGCAAAGCCAATTTCTTCGAACCGCAGATCGTCGTCAGTTGAGCTAGGGTGGAGAATGGGGGCAGGATGCCTAGTGTCTTGCTATGATTTAAGATTGTATTCGAGCTTGGGCCAAGACTGCACCCAAGACTGTGCTTGTAAAGTACAGTTGCCGACGCCGACGTAGCCAAGACGGCATTTTCCAGTCTGTTGCGATGTAGAGGGTAAGACACAGGAGAAGCTTAGCTTTCAAGATGGCCTCTGTCAGACGCTAACTCGAGATGACACTTTCATTGGTTGTAATATGTACAAGCGGTGAGGTTCACATCATGGAACGTCCTCAATGGAAAAGAAAGGGTGTGATTTGGCCCCCAAGGGCCTAAGAGGGAGAAGAATAGGTAACATAGTTTAACCTGCAAGCCAAATAAAAAAAAAGCCGACCAAAATTGGGAGCGGTTGGGGGCAGGTTCGCCGATTTTTAGGTACAGCAAAGTACCCGAAGTGGCCGCCGCCAGCAGGGATGCAGTAGCCGCCAAAAAGCTCAAGCACCAGGGTCAATCTTTTTGCCACGGCCTGGCATAGATCCATTGCCTCTCCAATGGGTTCAACAGTCACCCACCCGCTTCTCAAGCTCCGGAATGGTCCCCCGTCCTGCCAAGAAGGTGTGACATCAACCGATGGGTATCTTTTGCCGTCGCAAACTCGAATAGTTGCAGTGTTGCTTGCGGGACCCATGGATCCCCGTAATGCCGAGGACGAGCCTCATCGTAGGCGTCTCCTGAGCCCTCGTAGGCGTCTCCTGAGCCCGCGTTGGCTTTGGTAAGCTACATCCTGCCAAATGGTACTAGTGGCAGCCATAAGATGATGATCGAACGAACCCAAAACGTCTGAGAAAAGCTGCTGATTCAGTCTTGACGGTCATCCGGGCTTCGTATTTCGCATTCTTATTACATTCCTGTGTCTCTTCTTCCCTTCAAATTCAATGCATTACGTCCTGCAGACGCATTTCTCTGTCTGTCTCCCTCTCCACCATCTGAGCTCCGGAGATGGAGCAATCCTCGCCTAGCTCTCTGGCTGCGCCACCACGATCCTTCCACGACCACGATCCCTCGTTAGGCAACTTTCAGGCCAGCCCCACTCATTCTTGTCAACACTGTTCGCACTCCCAACAAGAGCACCACAATCATGTTGATTCGTCTCAAGTAGAGACAAATAACATTGGAATCACTCAGGAGTACAATGATTTAATATACCCTTCTCTTTCCCAGCAAGCTGCTCTTGCTACTCTTCAAGGCTTTGACAACGAAGTCGTGCTTACCTGGTTGACGGTACTTCGTTCTTTTCGACTTGACGGCAGCCATTGGTTTCAACCTGGAAGCCTTTCAGCCCAGCAGTTCGGAGCAATCTCAGTACTCCAAGGTTGTCCCGACGGTCTTGTATCTTCGTGGCTTGATCTTTCCCGCGGTGGTCAGTATTCATTGTGGTGTATCATCTTGCCTGATTCAGCTGACCAATATTCCTAGGAGCGTTTGATGGGCTGCAACGTCTTTATGGCCGCAGTGAGCGTGGTACCCAAGGGGCCAGTGCCGCCCTGCTACACAATTCATGGCAAGGGTCATCAAGTACGGCGGGGTATTCTGCGGGTTCTTTCAGCGCGCTACCATCTCTCTACGATGGCTACACTGCTCCCACGACACCTACGAGCTCGCGTAGCAGAGGAACGTTCCTTGACGTCTCCAGAGAACCTTCAATCGATGAAACGACACAGTCCTTCACCATCGGGCATAGCCATTGGTGCTTCATCTGTGAACATCCTCGCGTGATCACCACCTGCGATGGATGGAAACGACACATGAAGGAACATGAGACAAGATACCGCTGCATGCCAAGAGGGCCAATCGAGTATACGACGGACGGTGCAAAGTGCGCATTCTGTGGTTTTCAAGACCCTGATCAAGGTCACTGCAACACCCACAAAGTCTATCCATGTGCCAATAAGTCATTGGACGTGCGAAGTTATACGAGGAAATCGCATCTACTCACCCACATCAAGACCCATCACATATCTGACTGTGCTGAACTTGTCGACTACTGGAGAGACACTATCAACAAAAGGCACTTCTCTTGCGGGTTCTGTGTTTCTCACTTCCACTCGCTCCTTGAACAGCTGAACCACATCGACGTCGCCCATTATAGACTCTTCCAACATGTCCGGGACTGGGACCCCAACAATGTTATCCGAGGCTTACTGTTACGACCGGGCGTGGACGACTCATGGCGACGCATCCTTGCATCGCGCCCTGGCTTGAAAGACTCGCTCTTCCGCTGGGACTCCTCTGTGATCAAAAAGCTACAATCCAGGCTTGAAATGAGCGACGAACCGGCAGACACTCTCGCCGAAATAGCTTTCAACGAAAGCACATATGATTGGAGCCATCACGGCGATGCTGACACGACCGATGCCGCCAGCCTATCGTACCATGGTGGTGTAGTCGCCCCTCAACAAAAGGCCGTGACGACGGCTGCTGCGCCGGTACACTTTGACTCAAGTGAAGGCTCAGCCGTTGATGGTCACATGACGAGTTCTTCGGCTTCACAAGGGGAACAACTCGGATGGCCCTGGGCTGTCCCAGACAGTTCCATGTCTCACCGAAACAATTCACAGACTCGAGTCGGTTCTAACGTACCTGAAGGAAATGTGATGATGGGAATGCAACATCCGTATCAAACCAATAATCAGAGGCTCTCCACGACTGGCGGCCACTGTCGACCCCATCCACAACCCAGCTCTTATGCTTCCTGGGCATCCTCCACCACCCTCGACTCCAAATCGGCGACCCCAAACAACGTGATGGCCAGCGATTGCTGGCAGACCGCCCCCATTCTGCACCCCACGAACTCATCCTCCCTCGCATCAAGCCCATACGAGCACCACAACCATCACAGCGTGGGCAGGCCCCGCGCTATGGTTGCGACTCAAAATACCCTCCCCCCTCCAAACCACACTGTCTCACCACTGACCCACGCGTCTCGCACATTCGCCAAACCCATCCCCGCCGGCCGGCCGAGGAAGCAGCCTTCCCGCAGCAAGCTCAAAGACCACTACGATATCAACACCGAGGCCGACATGGATCTCGATCTGGACGTCTTGCAGCATCTCATGCGGGACGAGGAGGGGACGCGGAGTGAACGGCGGAGCCGCTGATGCACCGGGCTCTGCGGTGCAAAGGAGTGGTGGGAGGTGAGCGGTACGATCGTCGACTATGGGACTCGCACCGGCGTACTGACGGGTTCTTCGTACGAGCAGACTGTTACCCCTTCGTGCAAGTATGTCTCATGACCAAAGGGATCGTTTCAACGTCATGGATTCCGGCACGCCGCACATCAGTCACAGCTGCGCAAAAACCATCACTGCATCCTTCCGCCCCGCATCTGGCACCATACCGCTCCGCACGTTTCCCACACTCGCTCCCCGCGACGAATCCCCCCACACGGGACCTTGACACGTCGGCTTTCATCCCACATAGCCGTCAATGCGAGTACCGGCCGCGTCTTACATTCGCTAGAACCCTTTGTTGCACGGAGGCTCTTGGCATTCGGCTTTCCATTTTCGGCGTAGAGTACTAGTTTTTGATCGACGCTCCGGTCATTGTATTATAGATAGATTGGTGGCGACTGCGTGGCGCTTGGGGCTGGGCCCCGTGTATGAGTAATGTGGATAATCAGCTGGGCGACGTGATCGCCGTCGTCGCTGTGCGTCGAGAGTGATGGCTGTTGTTTGGATGGATGGATGGATGGATGGATGGATGGACGGAGTATGTTTGTATGTATAGATGGATGGATGGATAGATAGAAAGACGCATGTATTTATGTACGATGTACCCCACCTCCCAACGTCCGCCTTCACAGTCCGCGCGCAACATCCTCCGACATCCGTTCGAGCAACGGCATCACTTCACTCACCTTGCGCGCTTGTTGCGTCCCAATCTCGATTTAGTCACCTTGCGCGCTCGTCGCATCCCTCTCATCGGTTGATGAATTCCCGAGAACCGGCATCGTGGCTCGGGACGCTTGATCCGTATTGGTAGGGACCATGATGTTTCATGTGCTCGCGATATACCAATCAACAGATTCAATTTCGATTCGATCCGATCCGGTCGCGCAATTTACCTCCTCAGCACCGCGAACATGACGCGCGGAACACGCGAACCGGAGACGTTCTGCCGGCGCGAGGACTCCGGCGCGTGGGTGTTGGATTTTTCGTCGGGGATCTCTTCCGGGCGAGATTTTGTGTCGGGAGGCGGTGTCGGGGAGGGGCGGACGAGGTCGTGCTCTCGCTGCGGGTTTGGGGGGCGGGAGAATTCGTCCGCGGCCGGGTGTGCGCGAGTGGGTGGTGGGCGTGTGATGGCTGGAGGGGCGATGCGGGGTTCTGGCGACTGGGACTGTGCGTGCGTTGGGGGACGGGGGGCTGGGGGGTGGTGGTGTTTGTGTTTGAGGGAGTGGGGGGAAATGGATGTGCGCTTTCTTGGGCTGGATGAGGGGTCTGATGGATCTGAGCCCATGTCACCTGGCAGGCTCTCCCTTTGAATCGATTTCTTCTCCCTAAAGCGGCCACGTACATGCACGCTAGGCTTTCCGTGCGTTGGGGAAGCGAGGTTTGCGGGTTGTCGGTGGCTGGGGGTGAGGAAGTGGGGAGGGATGGATGTGCGCTTTCTTGGGCCGGATGAAGGGTGTGAAAGCACGTTTGGATGGATCTGAGTCCACATCACCTGGCACTGGCAGGCTCTCCCTTTGAATCAATTTCATCTCCCTAAAGCGGCCACGTACATACACGCTAGGCCTTCCGTGGGCTTTGATGGCTGTCAGCCTCACAGTAAGATAGGCACTTCGCATTTCGCTATCTTGCCGACCCCCGTCTTGTAGGGGTCTTGCGTCTTCGCGAGCGTCTAATCCCGAGCACGCAGGATCATTTCGTCTCCCAGTGGGGCTCCATTGGCCCATGACCTCAGCGTGCGCAACGAGGGCATTCCTGACGAAGCACCGACAGTCTTTGCCTTGACGGCCTGCTACTTGGCCCGCGTGGCGAAAGTGGTATGCGCTGAGCACCCATGTCCTTGCCTTGGCTACGGCATCCACAGGAAACAGGCTCCAGAGACTCAGTGGTCTTCGTTTCCATTGACATGTATGTGGCACGCCAAGCAGACCGCAATGATGGCGAGCACAAACAGGAGCCGTTTCTCAGTCATGATATTCCTACCCCACCTCATTCACCCCAAAGCTTCGGGAACCCTATACATGAAACGTCATCCAAGCCTCAGCGCAAGGATCCCCAGTATATTCCCCCCGGCAGCCTTTCCGTCTGCCGGGACGGCACTCGCCCAAAAAGGACACCACCACATTTCCGCTCGGCAGGCTGCAGACGAGGCAAGCAGCCGCCACTAGTCCCGCAGGGCTTGGCACGACGACTGGCGCTAAACGCAGTATGCAGCTCAACTATCCGGTCCTGATTGACACGCTCCCGTTTGGACGAGAGGCATTGATTTCCTCGGAGATGGGGGATGCTGGACTGGGTGTGAGGGCATGGTGTCGGCCGGGAGAGCGCGGCTATAAGATTGTTCGATAGGCTCGCATGCGCGACTTGGGTTTGGGGGACCAATGTCGAGATCTCCACCACTCCACCTCATCTCCTCCGCAGCACCGTGCCCAACCGTGCCCAACCGTCTTGGGCAGGTAGATGCATAGGACAGACCATACAAGCCCTGGCGATTTGTACACGCTTCATCTGTTGTCGTCATGATCGAAATCATCGAATTGACGGAGCGTAATCTCCGGGAAAGGGGTGTTTGATATGCATCACGAAAGACATATGTGGTCAATGGGCGCTTATATTAATCACCAACGACCCCTTTTGTGGCCTTGGTCGACGTGCACCGGGATTTCGGCAGTCTCAATGATCTTTGTTCCGACAGGACGAGTGTCCATTGTGATAGGACTGAGGCTAAGACTAGGTACTTTAGCCTTGCATTCGCGTAGAGTTGACTTGCAGATGCAACGCTGGTCAAGTGTTAAAATAAGGCTTCTTCAATAAAGTGTTAAAAGTCAAGGCCGTAAATCCCAGTTACGGCAGTGACTAGTCACTCCCAGATGATCCTGCCAAGCCCCAGCTCCCCTCCTCTCGGCGCACAAACTCCAGGTGACAGCGCAAACGACTGCCATCTCTTCCTCTCACACGACCTGACACACTCGTGTTGAATGATAATCAATCCCTCGTTCACAGCATCATATGCTGCTGCTTCTGATTCTTCAATCCTATGGCAACAATCACCATTCCTTCCCCGTCAGCCTTCCTTCGATCTCCAGTCGCCAGACCTGCGCCGGCCCCCGCGGCCAAGGTCGCCCTCAAGACTTCGTCGAAAAAGAGGTCGGCGGTAGCAAAGCACACTCGCAAGTCTGCCGCGCATGCCAGCGGCCATTCCAAGCCGAAGCAAACCAAAAGTCGCGATGGTACGTGTTCCAGCATCGACGGGGGCCTTCGCTGGCGTAGTACAGCGTCCGACATCGCTGACGATCGCCCTAGGATGTAGGACCTGCAAGGAAAAGCGGTTGAAATGCGACGAAACCAAACCCGTCTGCCAACAATGTGACAAGAAGGGTGTCCAGTGCGAAGGCTACGAAAAGGTCCTGAAATGGCGCCCTCAAGAGGATACCTTCAGGGCCAAGCCTACATCCCCAAGGCCAAGAAAGAGTAGGTGGTACACTACCTTCACGTTTCGACAGTGACTGATCGCCTCAGAATCCGTCAGCTCGACCATCTCCCGCCCTCCTCTTCCTCCGGTCCCCTCTTTACCCCCAGAATCCTCTGGGTCACCCGCCTATCCCACACCACCGCAGTCTGCAGTCTCTCTCGTCTCTCAGCTCATGCACACATCCTATCCGGAGCCGTCTTCCATCCTTCCCTTCCAACCAAACACCCTCTCTTTCGAGGAATACTCCGTGTTGCAAACCCGTCTGAGGACAGAGAACAGCTTTCCTAGCTCTACATCTAGTCTCATCAACGATGGCTTCGATGATGAAGTACCTCCCCAATCGGCAACGACGGCGCCATCGACCATTTGGTCCGACAACTCTCCCAAACTGGAGAATCTCTTACTACCGGGCACAGATCTCAACACGAGGCCTCCCGATTACATGGACTACGAACCTACATATACATATCAGCCCAGCGGCTTTCCAAATGACATCTCCAATTTCCAGAGCTTTCCATCTTCAAGTCCAGAAGACGACGTCGAGGAGATCATGCGGGAGCCGGATACCCAAGATGCTTGGGCTATGGCACTCCCATCACCAGTATTCTCAGACTCCTCTTCCTCGTCCGGCGGCTCCCGGTTCAACGTCTTTTCGACGGCCCTCTGGGGACAGCCAAGGCTACACCCTGACAGCGAAGAAATGCTCACGCTGCGCTTCGACACTCAAACGTGTGGCATACTCTCAATCAAGGATGGACCGACCGAAAACCCATGGAGGACGCAGCTTTGGCCACTGGCGAAAGAGTCACCGGCGCTGCGATATGCTATCACCGCTTTGACTGCGTTCCATGCGGCAAAAGAGAAGCCATCGTTGAGAATCAGGGGCATGCAAGATTTCGGCCAGAGCCTCAAGCTTTTGTCAGCGGGGATCCAAGATACTCGGGTAGACATTTCGCTCGCTACAACACTTGTGTTGGCGTTTGCGGAGTCTTGGGATCAGCTCATATCTACGGGAATAACACATCTTCGAGGAGCCAAGAAATTGGTCAGTGAAGCACTGATGAATTACAGACAGGGCTCACTGCAACCTGAAGTCGAGGCGCGGCTTAGTTTTTTATGTAGAACATGGGTGTACATGGATGTCATCGCTCGTCTCACTTCTCTCGACGGTGATGAATCTGAAGCTTTTGACATCGTCCTCAGCCCTCTTTGCGGGCCATCAGCGCCCAACCAAGGCATTGATCCTTTGATGGGCTGTGCCAGTACGCTATTTCCACTCATTGGTCGTGTTGCGAACCTCATCCGGAGAGTGCGCACGTCGGGGGAGAATTCTTTGCCAATCGTTTCTCAGGCGAGCGAACTCAAAGATTCCATCGAAAGGTGGGTAGCTCCGGTGATGTTCGAAGCACCAGAAGACCAGTCGACAGAGATCAAACACAGCCAACGAACGGCAGAAGCATACCGTTGGGCCACCCTCCTGTACCTTCATCAAGCAGTCCCGGAAATTTACTCCGAGTCAGTGACTCAATTGATAGCTGCGATGGCGAAAGAAGTCTTGAACAATCTTGCCAACGTCCCACCCACTTCACGAGCGGTCATTATCCACATCTTCCCCCTCTTAGCCGCGAGCTGCGAGGCCATAGGCCAAGACGATCGCAAATGGGTGGCAGATAGATGGGAGGCGATGATGGCGCGTATGAATATCCAAAACCTCGACAAATGCTGGGTTGTTGTCAAGGAAGTTTGGGAGCGTCGCGACAGCCGTGAGAAAGAACGGTGTAGACAACGGCATCGAGCTGCTGCTGATCATTTACTGACAGGATATATGCCTTCCAAGTGTATAAAGAGGAAGGCGAACTCTGGGGATGATGGCGTCCATGATGCCAACTTAACTGCTGGGAGTACACGTAAAGCAACTCAAAGCAGAAGGACCTCCGCGTCGACAAAGCCAAGATCCGGCATGCTTCGCAAAAAGTCTTCAGGCGTCGCACCAGCAGAGCTCGATCACGAGCTGACGGTCCGTGGGGACTTGCACTGGGCCGGTGTGATGAAGGATTGGAAATGGGAAGGTGAGTTGTATCATCTGTGGATTGCTCACAACTTACTGACAGGATCCAGTCCTTCTCGGATAGGAACTCCCAATGTCGGCCTTCTGTGATCTTTCTGTAATCTTTTTTGCGGATCACATTCCATATCTCGCATGGTGCTATATCTTGCGAATTGCTTCATTTGTTTGACGCTCTGCTGTGATGTTCTTCAGGGTGATGACGATTTTGGGCGATTGGCTTCTTTCCTGGTTCTCACCTTTCTTTATAGCAAGGCGTTCTGGCGAACGGACGAGCGATCCCACGCCCTCCAACGGCTGCGCCGAAGGGCGTGGGATGCTGTCTGGAGTTATAGACTGCTTTCAGCTACTTACCATGCCTGTGCATCCAGCACTACTCTTTACAAACCGAACCTCAACGCAGCAAAGTGGTCCCTTGCATGAACGCATTTCATCCGAGCAACTAATTCCCAAGGGGCCTAGGTGGGACGTGGTGGACTGGATGTTCTTGCTGAATCCAGTCCGTCGATCGTCTCCTCCCAATCGCGGAGAGACTGGCATGAACGACCCCGCACGAGCCATCATCGCCCGGTTCCCACGCCTTGGCGTGGCTTATCGATAAGCGGCGACCTTGCCCCAAGAGGAAATTTTATCCCCCATCCGACTCCTCTGCTCCTTCGCCTGCGACTTGTGAGCCCGACATGGCGCTCCACCCGTGTCAGAAGCCAATGGGTGCGGTCGCTATCTACCAGTCATCATCCCGGCCATGCACAGGGTCTCTGGAGCTTGGCCCGCGCTTTGGCCGTCGAGGGAGCGAGGGACCCTGTTTCTAGGTGGGGGGCACGCGCTGTTCCGTATGGGGTCAATCGTTCCCCGCCCTCGCTGCGTTGAAGCTCCTTCTTGAGAATCCTCAGTCCTCTTCTGCTGTATAGCATCAATTGTCCTCTTCGACACTCTTATCATCTCACCGCGTCGCGCATCGCATCATCGGCACGGAGCCATTGAGACTGCGGCACCACGGTTCCAGCACAGATAAGTACGCGGCCTGCCTCTCCCGCAATCCTCACCCCATTCTATATCCGATTCCAACAACTCGACTGTCCACCTCGATTCGTACATCACGGCTAACGTCAATGGGTTCCCTCTTCAGCTCCCTCAAGCAAAAGACCTCCGCTCCTACAACCGAGAAAAGCGCCGCTTCCACTATGGGTTCCGCCCCCGCCGACACCTTCAAGCACTACGCCAACGCCCAGACCGAATTCACAAAGACGCTGCCGCTCATCGGCAACGAGAACGCCTTCCTGGGCGACATCTTCTCTTCGTCCGTCCCCCCCTCCCCCCCCCATCACACTCTCCAAAGAACCCCCCGACTGACCCCTTCTCCCCCCCCAGCGACCGCAACGACAACCCCATCTCCTCCGGCTTCTACCGCCTCGACCCGGGCACCCCGCTCGTGTACACGTACACCTACGACGAGATGAAGATCATCGTGGACGGGGACTTTGAGATTTCGGACCAGAGCGGGCAGAGCGTCAAGGCGGGGAAGGGGGACGTGTTTTTTTTCCCGCGGGGGAGCGTGATTACGTTTCGGACGGTGGGGGGGGGGTTGGGGTTTTATTGCGGGCAGAGGGGGAGGGGGACGGCGTAGGGGGGTGGGAGAGTGGGGGGGGGGGGGGGGTGGGGGTCGGTGCTGGTGGTGTGTCGGTCGCGGGGGGAGGGGAGGGTGCGGTGAGGTTGGCCTGGACGGATGGATTTTTTTGTTTCGCATGCTGCTTGTGCAGCAGCGACGTTGTTGGTGCAGCACGTGCAGTACGGAGTCGTAGCGTCTAGCCTGCAGCAACCCTATCGTACGCCTATGTCACACGACGCATACCCAATCAAACCCCTCGGCCATCATATAATTACATACCTCCCCCCCATCCATCTCACAACCCTCACGGCCTCGTCCCCCGATCCACGCTCGTCCGTCCGGCACCCGTCCTCGTCGCTTTCGGCAATCGGCGTGCTGGTTGCGTCTACGCGCGCACGCGTGTCGAGCGCGGGGGGTCGCGGGTGACGGTTGGGATCGCGTATGGAATTCATCCTGCGGGGCGCGGGAGTGAGGGGGGAGGGATGTTGGGTGGTGGGTGGTGGGGGTGGATAGTGGGGGTGGATAGTGGGGATGGGCGGGGATGATTTGCTGCTTGGTGCGGGGAGTGGGGAAAGGAGAATGTGGGGGTATGTGGGGACGGTAGATCTTAGGTGTGGGTTACATTTTCGACGTTACTTAAATCGCACCGCTCCTGCCGTACTTACCTCATATAACGGTACTCGGCGCGCTTGGGACGCTGCGTCTGCCGATCGGATGCGAGGGGACTGTGCGGCAGAGCTGCCTGAGTGGGTGGGATGGAAAAGTTCTTGGCCGAGAACATCTGGTTTAAATCCATCCTCTGCCCCTCTCCGTTCCTGTCCATGTTCTTTCTTCATCGATCTCCAAGATTTCTCACATTAAGTCTTGTTTTGGCCATTGTGGTCTCATCTGTAGTCGTAGATGTCGTAATCCGATCAAAACGATCGATCAAGTGAGGCAAAGACCGCGCGGCCTCGCGGTGTTAGTGGCGGCGACTAAGCGGGCGCGACGGTGGTGCTGTTCGGATGCAAGGTCCGGTGTGAGGACGACAGCGCATATGCACCGGTGCCCTCGACGCAAACTCGGATTCCGATCCGGGCCGGCCTTTGCGGCGGCTGTTGACAGATCTTGAGGGTGGTTGATGGGATTCGTCGGCGGGGAGGGACGGCCGAGGGATTGGGCGAGATACGGCGTTTTGGCTCGGGTCGCCGTGCGATGAAGGCTCTAGATCGTCAAAGGTGACGACGATCTCTTGACAGGAGATCTGTTGCCGATCAATCAGGTGTTGCAGAATGTGTTGTTGAGCCTTCCATACCGCGAGGTTTGAGGACTCCCTCTGCGATGCAATGGGTCGCTTTGTGATGTATCGGAGACTTTGGATATCGCTGAGTAAGTGCGGATAAATCTTAAGCGCGTGGTTGATGTTGCAGGAAGGATTGTGCGGAGGAAGACGAGCGGGCTTGCCCGCTTGATGTTGTGCTTTTGTTGCACTTTGTCAGTTCCCGCTTGGGAGACACGCGCGCATAGATTCTGGGTGTTGTAAGACAGCGACTAACGGTAGTGCGAGCAGGGTAGTGGTTAATTGGTTGGTTGGACTTTTGGTTCTCGGTTTTTGGAGCTAGAGTGCCGAAGTCTTTCCGCGCGGTTACTGTCTGAGACGCAGAACGATTCCAGGGTCATCTCCATGGAAGTCTCTATCGTGGTGGTACCGACCAGCTTTCGCTCCATTTATTGCCAGCGTAGCCAAATTCAGCGCGAGTGGCAAGGACTGCTTGCTGTTCGAGCGCGAGCTTACCCGGCTGGAGCTGATGACCCAAGTCGTAGAATTACTCGGCACAATCGACAGAGGCTAGCATAGATAGGTAAAGACAGAAGACTACTCTCCTTACAAAAATTATCTGGCAATGTTTGTGAATAATTCTTGGATCAATTATCAGAGACTGAGGCGGATCGGCCGACGTGGCTTTTAGCTTGGCCTTTCAAGTATTTATCAAGCTCTTTGTCAAGCTCTCAAGGCGTATATACATCACGGAAGAGGAAGTCTGGGGTTATTTCGTCTAATCTATCACTACAACCAATGAGGACGACTGTGCCAAAAGTATGTGATGGACATGAGTCTGTGCAAAGACCGCCAAATGACGCTTGCGGTTATGAGTCGAGGCGTAGATGTTTTGGCGATTTTGAAGTTCGATTGGTCGATCGATCGATTGATTCCTTCACACTGCCCTGAAGTCTTGCCTCCGCTGATTGGCCGACTACGCGAGTCAAGTAAGCTATCGATATTCCATTAGTGGATCTTATTCCATGCATCGAAAGATCGCAACGTCCCTTTTTCGAATCACCGCGTCCTCTTGGTTGATGCCTTGCCTCGTGTGTGTAGGTAGTTGCAGATTGTAGGGCGGGACCGCTCTTGGCTCGGGAGTCCCGCAGAGCACAGTGCTCATACCTATTCCAGCTCTTGCTTCGACGATCGATCCACTACATAGGTAAGGATTGCGAATTTTACGAGAGGCGAGGTGGAAGGTGGGGATTGCCAGACTGGAAGGGTTACTAAGACATCGGGAGGTTAGTTTTAGGTGATGGGTCATGGTCCATGGTTCCCGGGAGCCGGGAAGGATAAGCCACGGTGTCAGGGCGGGACGGACTGTTTGGAGGGAAGCGGGCGGCGGGAAGTTACGGGTTTGGTTGTCTGCTAGATACTAGGTAGGTACTCTGCTTACCTTATCTTTTAAGTAGTGTTTGTCGTATGGTGAGAATCCTATTCTGTCGAGGATCTAGACACGGTGCAATTTTCTAGCGCCTCTTTAATCCCACTCTGCTGCTGATGCAGCTAGTAGGTCCGTAGGAACATACCCGGAAAGCGGATCTTTCCTAGGTACATAGCAATAGGTAGGTATCTTTCCTTCCATCCTTGGTACCGTAGTACGAGTACCTAAATGGCTAACTTTCCATCGCTTACGCCTTTTGGGGGAAGGTTGAGGGTCTAGACTCAAAAACAGAAACCTTCAATTGTCAAGGAATCTCATTCATTTTGCAACTCATGAAAAGGATTGCAGACCTTCTTACGCACGCTAATTTTCCTTGACCCCGCTAGTCAATCTATTTTTGGGCAAGGCTACGACCCAGGATCCTGTCCAAAGTATCTGCTTCAGTCTGATGCAGAAGCTCGATTTCTTTCAGAACCGACGACAGCGACTGGCAACACACTCGTCATGGCACTTGACTACGAATCCCTCGATGCCGACAACTACGAAATCCGCATGCTCTCCATCCTCCCTGGTCCACCTGCATCCATTGTGAGATGCACAATGCAGAGAACGAACCTGATAAGTCCCATCAAATATGCTGCTCTATCTTATTGCTGGGGCGATGAGACCACTACAACAGCCATCCTTGTAAATGGCGTCGAGACTCAGGTCACAATCAACCTTGCAGATGCACTGCAACACTTGCGCAAGCTTGGCGTCAGTAGATTGTGGGTCGATGCGCTCTGCATCAATCAGACAGATAAGCAAGAAAAGGGTCTTCAGATTCGGAATATGAAGCACGTTTATTCGAAAGCTGAGATGACTTACGCGTGGCTTGTGAATGAAGAAATTGACGGTACAAAGGCGGTTTTCGCCTTCCTCATGTCACTTCAGGATTCGCACAGCGATACTGCACTAGCACGGACTTCCCATACCTGTGACTCAATGGCTTCAGCACCCTCACGGCGGCGCCGGCGCCGAGATAAGCTTTTGAACCGTCCCACTAGTCACAATCCTCCCCAAAGCGGAGACTGTCAAAGAAGAGAAGTCCAAACTAGCGCCACTACTGCGGGTGCTCGATTCTATTCTCGCTATACCTTCCATGATCCTCCTAGTCCTACTCATATGGACCCCTCCTATAATCATCGCTATCATACTCTCGACCAGATACCGTGGCGTCTTCTCCGGGGCTGACAGCTCTGATCTCCCGGCGTTGTTTTTCATTGGCATTGGATTCGCCGTCGTCAGTTTGGTTGTATCTACAGCCGGAACTTTTCAGTGCTTGAACTACCGCGAAGAGAGAAGGAAATCCAAAGAGATCTGGGACGATTGGACGCAGCTGGTGGACCCTGGTAAAAGATTGATCGTCGCCGACAAGGGTTTTCTCGGTCTGGCGGATGACCGTGCGATGGAGGGGGATGTTCTTTTCAACTTGGTGGGATGTCCGGAACCGGTAATTCTGAGGGAGGTCGAGAGACGTAGGAGCCGGGGTGTGGAGGTGACGAGGTATGTGGTTGTTGGGAAATGCTACGTTCATCTCGCACCCGCGGATCGATACGAGTATTTCGGACCTAACAGAGGGAGCTGGAACACTTCGCAGCAGCAAGAAGAAAAGGAGAAGTGGTTGAATGGCACTAGGAAGTGGAAGTTGGAGGAGATTGAATTGGTCTGACGATTTTCTTTCCTTCTTTCCTCGAGATCGATCTCGAATTTGGTGGTTATAGTATCTTTACTCGAATTCTGCATCGTAAAAGTGTCTCAAAGAGATATCCAACAGTTCAATCTAACCATCATAAGTATTCAACAAAGCCGCACCGTCGATACCGCAAACCCCCCACACCCCCCCTCTCTCTCTTCCCTCCCTCCTCTAGCATATCCATCGATACCTTTTTTCTTCCAGTACAGCAGACGAGTCCGCAGCAGGATCCTTCGAACCTTTACGTCGCTTCTGCCGTCATAACGCATATGTAGAACGAACGCAGCGAACGATGATCAAATCGAGAGAGCGCGCACCGTGCCGACGCCTGCGGGAAATGAAAGAATGCGGGTTCGATGTCGATAGTTTGTGGTAGGGCTGAGGACTGGCAGGTTGGGAGTTGAGAAAGCGGGGCGTGGAGAGAGGTGCGAGAGGGGGAATGGATCGGTGCTTGTGTGGGCGCTTGGCGTTGTGATCTGTTGGGAATCATGGGAGGATGAAGGATTGATTCTTCTGTGGAAGGATGTGAAGGCTACTTATGTAGCCCTATTTGCCACCTCATTTGCCACTGTGCGGAGTAGCTACAACACAGGTGCTGCAGCGCTTCCAACATGATCTTGGAGATTCGGTGAGCGCTGGAGGATGGTTCGGAGGGGTGTTCGGTGCGAGCTCCGGGTCCGAGATACTCGGACGATGGCCCTGGGTTGTTCTCTCTGCGTCCCTGCTGCCGTGATCGCAGTCGCTTTGATTCGCGCCTCTGGCGTCGCTCATCACGGTGGCGTCGACGGTACAGGGGAGATGTACGTATGTATTTACCCAGGTGGTCAGGTACAGGGGCTTTGCGCATCGGGCATTGGTCGGGCTTCTTCTCTGCTGGTTCCCGTCAGCAATTACCTTACCTTATTCCTAGAGTATCTTCTTGATTATTTGGTCACTCGTGTGCTTCTGCGAGTGTGGTGTCCCCCAAAAATCGAGGATCGGAACCCGGTATGTTGTGAAGAATCATCATGTCTAATAATGACAATCTGAAAGGTTTGGAAATTCCGATCTGTACCTATCCTATCTTGGCAAGGCGTTAACGGATACGGGATATACGGGGAGACGGGATGCATCCCGTATCCGGGGTATCTAGAAATTAAGATTATAGACTTGTAGATAAGGTTGATTATTTGAAGTACCTAAGTTTTGTCTTTTAATCGTTACTCTAATTATTGTAAGTAAATCTTCTCCATATTTGTGGACTTTCCCATTACCTATAAGAACTAGATGTTATGAACATATTGGACCATCATGAGTTGCGCTTGTAAAAAAAGTAGGTACGTTATGTTGCATTTGATTTCTGCAGAGTCCAAGGCGGTGCTAAGCATTGCAACCGCAATTTAATCGGACTCGGCAAGCTTTTCATTGGCACTACTACCTTGTATAGCCCACGCCCCCAGCACATGGTTAAGTCTTGGCCGCTGTGTCAGAAGATCTGTTCAACCAGCGTGCCGGCAACCTGCCGACCTGCTGGTTACCACAACTGCCATGAGTTAAGGCCGAGAGACGTAGAAACTAGAAACCCGGGGGAAGGCGCTACGAGTAGTCGGCGTGACACTCGCACTGCCCTTGTAATTTACTTATGAATCCTGAGTTCATGATGGTGGTGAAAGACCGCAGGGTGGTGGTCGACAACGTCTTTTTGCAGAACGCGCCCTAAATTAGCATCACGCAATGTACTAAGTGCCAAGCGCCTGCGACTCCCTGCCTTATTCACGGTTCACATATGCATATAGACTATGCTCGGTAGGTCTGCGTATCTAGCTCATGTCGTTCGCTATGGTGACGGTGCTGTATACTCTAAACCATGACTTCGCTATAATGGCCAAAATCGAAGGAATCTGGCGGTGTAGCGCGCAATATGCCTACGCTTCGCAGCGCAACGCAAATTTAAAGCTGCCTTCTTGGATATAATGCTGCTTTGCGACGTCAGTCCGACACGAAGGAACGACTGACAATATCTTGGTCTGAGGTTGCTTTCGCATCCTTTGACTCGGCCGAGCAAGTTTCATGAGTCGAAGGGTCGTGGCGGAGTGCAGCTTTCATGTACGGTGACGGATAAGAGCGGGAAGATCCAATGACCTTATTCTCTCAGACGCATCTCGCAAGCAAATATGCAGCACAGCCATAGTGTCTACCAAGATAGCACTTCTTTATGTCATTTTGCATGTTCTCATGGTGCTGCCAATTAAAGTCTTACTCGAACTTCAATTTCTTCCTCTTTTCTCTTTCGTCTGGTGCTGCACTTGTGCACGGTAACCCCACTCTGTTAATACGATGGGTCGGTATTTGAAGACAGTACTGGCCTTTTGTATGACTTTGAATTTGTGTACTAGTCAATCGACGTTAAGTGAGTACTGACCAGCTTATTCAAAACGGTCGGCTTCTTACTTCATGCAGCAGCATCTGTAACACCTATCTGCACAGGTTGCAACGTGAACGCAGATGTGCTTACATCGAGATACACATCTTGGTTTTATGGCAATCCGGCAACTGGGTAGGCCTGAATGCTTTCAACGTTAGTTTGTGGCTGACGCGTTGAAATCACAGGACCCCCATTTTGTGGGCCGAACTTTATTTCACGGCGTACTGTGTCACCACAACATCATCAGCGGCCGGGAGTTGTGTCGAACATACAAGCTCATCGATGTCATTGATCGATGCATACGTAGTCTCAGTCCCCAGCAGCAGACAACTTTACGCCGAGACATATGGCTTCCCCTTATCTGAAGCAAGGCTGTACCCCAGCGAAGCGCAAGACGAATACTCCGAGTTTCTGGGCGGCGCATACTCCTCTTTTTATGCATTTGAAGGACTGGAAGGATGTACTGCTACATTACCGTCGTCACAATCCGTTCCTACGTACCTAGGACAGATAGCAACAGCCTCAGCGACGGCACTTCCCTCGGTAATTCCGACAGTGAACTCCGTATCTGTACGCCATATCCGCTCTACGCAAATCATCATCGTCTCTATTGTAGTGCCAACCGCTGGACTGACGATACTCATGCTTGGTATCATCATCATACGCAGATACCGGAAGAAGCGAAGCCAAGCAGCCTTCGCGAACTATTCTGAAACAACATCAAACACGCAACCTTACGTGGATCAAAAAGCAGAATTGGAAGATGAAGAACGAAGAAAGCACGAGTTAGAGGCCACAGAGATAAGATATGAGATGGAAGGGGAAGACAAGATATTCGAGATGCCGGGCGACGGAAACGCTATAACTGGAATAGCACCGTCCAACAATAGACAGGAATTGAGAGGTGCGGAACACTCGAGAGAACTCGAAGTCCCAGGCAATGTTTCTTGACTTACAAGCAAGAACCCGAGGCTATTATGGACTGTAGTGTCAGCGGGAGGCTATATCTGCAACATTGCGAAGACCGGGCATATGGGAGCTCAGACGTTCATGAGTGAGCATGACAGGCGAATCCCTCAGCTTTCCATCGCATTCGCTCGCAGCTTCGTTTAGGGGGCACTGTCGCATACCGACTCTCTGGCAACTTCTCTGACTTTATGCATGTCGCAAATCTGCGGTAGTGACGCGGACGACCTGTATGTCCTGGAAAGCTCCTGGGGTGTTTACACTATATATAAAGCTAGGACACGAGGCATAGTGCAGACCTCCCGTGGAACATATCACGTCTCGAAAAGACCGCAAAGAAGTTCGCAGATCTCGTTCTTGAGAGTAGCTTTGATGTCCATGCACTGCCCTTTGCGTCTATATCTTGTTGTCTAGGAACTCCGCTCTATGCGTAACGATAGACGCTGATATTTTGGATTTGGCAGGCACATGTGCTGCTTGAAGCCTCTCGCTAGGAATATCATTCTGCTCCTTTGCTAACGGTCAGCACTCTTCATCGCAACGCTCAATCTAATCGCCGTTGGGGTCTCTTCGTTGCATTCAAGTACAAGGTACCTACAAAAGCGGAGCGCTGAGTCCCACGCGATGAAGCGCAGAGTATGTCGACAGCACCCCCCTGTTATCTACGCATTCACTACTAGTTGCGTTGCCACAAACAATCACTTACTAGCCTCTTAGCAAAAGCGCTGGTTAAGTCTTCTGTATCAGAGGCCAAGATCGCATGTTCAGCATCTTAGCTTCTACTGGATTTTTTGAGTGAAAAGTCGTCGAAGGATTAGAGAGGTCTGCTTAGCAAATCTATTCGAAAGCGAGATCAAAGGCTGAAGAGACCCAGAAGTCTGGAATACAGGCGAAACAGAAGAACCAATCTGGAAAGCGAGATCGACTAAAGAAGACGTTGGAGGTACGAGGACCGGGTATGCTGTCCTTGCCCCGAGCCACGGATTGAAGAGCGATAACCATTGAAGGGAAATGAATTTGCTTTTGTGCTGCTCGACTTGTCGAAGACCTTCCGGTATCTGGCGCCTAAAATTACTTTGAGACAAAAGCAGGCCGATACGAAAACGAATCTCAACAGGACTCTCCTCAGGCTGGGGGACAAATGGATGTTGGAGTATTTATCAGGTGCAAAATGAATAAGAATGCTTGGCAAAATAATTCGCGCCCCGCCTTCGTGAATTTTGTAAGGTACCCAATCTTGCCGTGTCAAAAATCAAGTTCAATGAGGATAGAACTGGGGGCAGGATAACTGAACAATCACACGAGGTAACAAGTATCTTGGTGATGATATTAGAGAGAAAATCAAGTAGATCAACTTTGGGGTCGAACATTGTACATCGAATCGCCTTGTTGTAAAGTTGTTATGAGGCATCAACCAAAATTCATCCTCCATGCAGGTTCATACGTCATTTCTTCCTCGAGGCCAGCAATGCCTTCGAAGCACCAACCAGCGATCCGGCCCGTGCGCGGCAGTACCAAATATAAAGTAAAATAGATTGCGGGTCCCGCGGGCTGACTGTCCGAAGTACCCGCGCCTACTACGACCTCATTGACTGGTCGTTCTTGCTCCAAAATTTCACATGTCTTTGTGCTAGGGTTGTACCGTATTAATTGACGAATAAGGCATTAGTAGACTATAAGGATTATTTGCGTATAAGACATGGTTCTTTTTGGCATTTTAAATACCATTGGGGGTAAGGTCATATAAAGCATGTATTCTGGCATGGTACATGTATTCCTTAGTTATCTACTTATATACCTTAAGTAGCCAATCAAGTACCTTTCCAACTGCTACTTTATCCACCATTCTTTATCTTCCTCACTCTCCGTATCTAGCTCCGGATTGTAAGACTTCTACCACTGCGCCAATAGGCCTCAAAAGCATAGAGGGTATTGCGCTTTGCCGCTTCATGAGCGCAGTATCATTATTTGACTAATAAGCCTATTGTCGGCCAGGCCTAACAGGAGAACACATCCCTACGAGTACAGATTTGGTGGCTGACATGGTACTAATCCAGCTTACTGAGTAGTGTGAACAGCTATAAAGCACTATGGGCATATAAGGCTGTTTTGTATATAAAACACTGCCGCAACGCTGAAAAAAATCATTAGCAGCGTATAAAGATAGAGCCTTATACGTCAATTAATACGGTAATGGAGGAGCTCGTGGGTGACAGAAAAGCCCGCACGCCCCAGATCTACAATTCTTCCGCTCCGTGACACAATTGTACGTGTAGATAACGCAGGGATGATATTCCGCCGCAAATGCTACTCTCTGAGGGACGAATTTGTTTCAACCAAGGTGGGAGGGCTGCTTGGTGCGTGCGCGAATTCTTTTGCCAAGCATTCTTATTCATTTTGCACCTGATAAATGCTCCCAGCCTTGCTGTAGGGCTAGCACTACTATTCAGTAGAGGCTTCACAGCCATCCTTTTTAAGAAAACAACCACTTGCATCCACACATTCCAACAATGGATGATACCAATCAAACCGTAACGATTATCTTGCAGTCTAGATAGTAGTGTTGCGGGTCATCAACGCCGCTCGCGTGCTTGCCTGGGCCATGCGCGTGCTGCGCGTAGTGCACTACTACAGATACAAGCGAGCCAACAGTACTCGCTTACAGACCTTCTTTCCATAACACCATGTGGGGTAAGCTGCAGGATGCACGCTGCACCACTCGATAGGGTAGCATCGAGCACTAGCTTCTCGCAAGCACAGCCCCAATTGTGGACAATGACAACCTTATCTCAATTAGCACTCACTAGGTGATACCTATCGTGCTCGGTAGATCAATATAAGGAACGAGGGCCGTTTCGCGGGAAATGCAATGGTGTGTGAGCATTACCTCAGAACAGCCACAGTCTTCTCTCCATACACCTTCGTGAAAACAAGGACTTGGAGATTGAGGAACAAAGCTACCCGGGGTGGTCTGAAGAACAGCTGAATGTTCTGATGGGTTGGAGAATACCCTTACTGACCGCTTGTGTAATCTCGAGTCTGTGCCTTGGCCGGTCAGTATCAGCCCTGGAGACTGGTAAGTTCTACTTGCACTATTCATAAACTTCGAACATGGACGCAATTCAATGTTTCTACGATAGTGCACCCAAGTATTACAGTTCCGACCAGCGTTACGTCAGCAAACTCGTCAGGTGCAGTTCCAACAGCATTGCTAGGATCACAAGCGACATCTCGATATGCGGCGCCGGGACAATCGACAGCAGCATCATCCGCAGCGGCGTTCGCAAGCTTATCGGCAGCTGCCTTATCATAAGCAGTCGCAGCAGCGTCATCAGAAGCATTGGCAGGCGCGTCGGACTCCAGCAACTCCGGCTCCGAAGTCGGCATCCTAGCTCAGGTCATTATTGCCATTGGTGTCCTTCCTATCGAAGTCATCATCGTGACGATCGTGGTCGGAATCTATAGGCTTGTGCACCGAAGATCGTCACGACCCATTCCATTGAGGGCCGCTATCACGAGTCCAAGACGCGATTCCCTACCTTACGTGCGGCCGAAGGCAGAGCTAGAAGATGAGCAGAGGAGAAGGTATGAGCTGCATGGTCAGCACCTAGTACATGAGCTGGATGGTGGGTTGAGATCTTTCAGATGCCTGACGGGACGGACGATTTGATCTTGCCGCTTCAAGGAAGACAAGAGGTACAGGAGATGCCAGAGAGAAGAAGTGCGAGTTGGGAGATGCCTCTTCAGGGACGGTGGGAGATCATGGGAGATGAGTACTCTCAAGAGCTAGAGTCTTCAGTCTGACGGAGAAATGAGTCCATCAAGTTGGAACATTCCCAGGGGTTGTGAGTATCAGGTGAGTATCTGGTGAGGGCAAGGAATGAAATCCACAGTTTCAGAGTCCGCTCAAGAGCTTGGGTCCCCAGCAAACGCAAGAAACGAGTCCGTCCGGGTAGAAAAAGACAAGGGTATTGGCGATCCGTTTCAAGATGCAATCACAGACGCGAGCCATGTCGATCCGAGCCGAAGTCATTTCAATTTGACCTGGATATGCCTCTTCAAGAGAGAATGAGTCGTGAGGGATGAAATGCTGAATATTGGCAAAGGGAGTATAAGCTTATCACGAACGATTTACTGGAGTAAAATTGGCGCCATTCCCAAAACATTTCATAGCTCGAAATCTTCTTCGGTACTGCGTTCACCTTTAAAGCATGCGGACCAGTGTCGTTATGTTCGCAATGCAATGTCTGGCACATTTCAAAGTCCATCACCTCTTCTAAGAACCCCTGAACCCCACAACGCTCGAGACCGACCGCGCAGTAGCCTTCCCGGTCGTGCAGGTTTTCGGATCGGAGACGCTTACCAGGGTAGCTGATGCACCCTCTGGGCTTGCCGAGCGAAATTAGTCGCCTTTCGGCGTCCAAACGCGACGGACGTGACCATGGGCACATTTTCGGCGAGTGCAATGCCTGTGAGTGACCTTTGAGCAGTGTTGGCAACGGTTGAAACAGTTGGTTTGGAGGCTCAAACTGCACCAACTGTTGAATTTTCTATCTAGAATTGCACCAACTGCCTACTATACATTAATTAACTGTTACACTGCCAGTGGAGCAGTTTTGATGGTCAAAAGTTGATTTTTAGCCGGCTAAGCCCCCTGAGACCGTTCCTGATATGCATCCGGTTTACTTTGACCCGCAGGTTGATGATTTTGGCTTGACCGAGGTGCAGACCTTGGTTTCTCTTTTGCTGGCGTCGACTCAGCGGCGGCTGGTGCGTTCTTTGACTTGGGACTGTTACTCCCAATCATCAAGGTCCATACTGGACGCTCCCACTATCACTGCATCGAGGTCCTCTTGTGTGAACAGATTTAGTCGAAATCACGGTTTCAGACGCTCCACGGCCTCGATTGTAGTGGCCATAAGGCGGTTGACCGCGTTTATTGCAATTTCACCATCAGAGCTCATTTTCGGTTGGACTGACTATGAAGAAATATGGAAAGAATGTGGGCTTAAGTTGGGGTTTTGAGCGTATCTAGTCGCGCACCTCCCCTCATTTCCACATCATTATCAATAAGTTGCCCGGCATTGGAAAAGCTCTGCAAAATAGGGTTCCCGTACCGAAATCGGAAGCAAAGACCTTGCTACGGTACTACTAGGTACATATCCAAATAAAAGCTGCCAGGTGAACCAGTTGGTTTTCAGATCCAAACCACACCAACTGCCAACTGCCAACTGCCAGATGCCAAACTGCACCGCCAATTATCTAGAACCAACTGTTTCAACTGTTGGTGGAGCAGTTAGTTTGTGCACCGTTGCCAACACTGCCTTTGAGTGATCTGAACAGTTGAACGCCCCGCTTGGCTCTTGTCTTTGGATTGTGTTCAAAGTGACTCTTCCGCTTGCGTTTTCTCGCTTGCTCTAAAGGTCGAATAACACTCGCTGCGCTTGGCGCAGATCATTTAGTACGGGTTTCCCGTCAGGGTAGCACTCTTAATGCCGTATCATTGGGTATGCACTTTTGATTCTCCAAAATCAAAGTTACATGCGGGAGATTTCAGAGTCATTGAGGGGCCATAGAGTATGCAAATGCGGAGCCAATGCAAGGCTTCGAGGACCTGCGACTGGTGTATAAAGGAAGTCCTCAGAACTTACATTAATGACTCACCTTATCAGCTCTTACCTTTATCTCTCCCATTGCTTTGCTATGTAGCACGATGGAGAGTAGCACGATGGAGTGCTTTGAAACGTCTGGACACACGGCAACGGATTGACTCGCGTCAAGGATCTGCACGACACTAGAGCTACTTGATCAAAACATTATAATATCCTCCAGAATTCCTGCGGCTTTGATACTAGCGAACCAAGGCTCTTCAGTTCTAAGGACTCGGACCATTTCTAGCCGCTTGGGTCGCAGTCGGGGCCGCAGTCAGTGAGTAAGAGCGGCGCAGTGCAGCTGCCCCTGCGTTCGGCGAACGATTGGCCTGGTGTGAAAAAACGCAGGGAGTCGAGAGCAATCCTACTGCGAGGATTGCATTGCCTATTGAAGCTAACCAAAGTTTCTCGCACACCCAAGCACGTCATGAAACCGGAAGACGGATGGAAAAGTCCTTCGCAACCACATACATGTGGGAAGAGATGTAGGTGCGGCGCAGTAAAGCTCTGGGCCGCCTAAAAGCTCGGGCGCCTAGAGGAAAACGAGTCAATATTGTTGAAGCACGATGCTTTCTACGAAACTTCTTGATGGCTGGCTTCATCAAGTCAATACTTAACTCCCCCGCGTGGTGCATACGTCAAGCACGCCAGTCAATCCAGCGGAGGGTAAAGTGCATAGATTCTCGACCGTCGGCTCTTCCTTCACGCTCTAGTATTGTTGATTGTTCGCTTTTCTGATGGGTAAGTACTGCTTCCGCTTCGTATAAGTGTGCTTGGTCGGATTCCTAGGTTCAGTCCCACTGTACTTATGCGCTGACGACCAAGGTATGTCGCAATGGCTCTGCCCACTTATGTTCTAGGGTCCATGCTGACCTGAGACCAGGAGAAACAGCACCTTATACCTCCCCAACATGCACTGGATGTATCATAGAGCTAGAGCCACCCGTCGTTTCCACCAGTCTCTACGGGTGAGCATTAACTCCACCCCTGGTTTGTGTCTCTGGTTTGATCCGGTCGCGAAGTTCTTCCTCTTCTGGCGGTTGCGCTTTTACAGCATATACCTACATCTCTATATTCTCGAACGGCTCGGCTTGCAAAAGGAGCTTGGATAGAATCTCTTTGTCGACGCCGTTCTTCTTCTCCGATCCCTCTGGTTCTGACGTGGATTCCTTTCGTAAGGCAGCGGAAAGGTCTTTCTTTTCTCAGCTCGGTCTCCCTTCCTGTTCTTTGGTGGTTCCAGATGCGCCAGCTCCGATATTCCAGACACTTCCTTTACGGAGTACGGTATATTCGTCATCTTTCCCACGCTCAACGGACTCGCGATCAACGGACTCACGATCAGCGGACTCACAATCAACGGTCTCGCAATCAACGGTCTCACAATCAACGGTCTCGAAACCAACGGACTCGAAATCACCGGTTGTATTCCAGCCGACCACTGCGCTGCCCTCATCATCATCTTCGCGGTCGGTGTTACGATCGCAGACCATAGCTAAAGCGGTATCCTCGTCGCCCTCGCGGCATACTGGGAGTCCGTCTGCAGGCTCCGGAGAGATGAGAAACCTTCTTACCGGCCTCGTCATTGCTATCATCATCCCAGTCCTGCTCGTCACGATAGGTCTAGCTCATTTCTGCAACAAGCGAATCTGCCGGCGAAGGAAAGAGAAAATTGCCATAGCACGTCAGGATAGGAACGACACCGGTGGGGGAGAGGAAAACTCACAGTTGTACTTTCAGCTGAAGGCAGAGTTGGATGATGAGCAGCGGAAACATGAGATGGAAGCCATAGAGGTCATACACGAGTTGGATGGTGAGAATGAAATACGTGAGATGCCGTCAGAGGAGATAGAGAAAACTTGTGTGATAGACAGGAGTCGAGAGACTATGGCTGTACCATATTTCTAGATACCCTGGCATGATTGTCGCTCATGTCATCAGCGTCAGTGAAGTCTCAATTGACTATGACACCCTTTCAACGATACAACGCCGAAGACACGATATTGAGAAATGAGTGCAACGGTGATCTCACTGTGCATAGAGAACCACTTGATTTTCTATGGACTGTTTAGGAGTTCAGAGTATCTAAACTGTGAAGCCGACCGATAGGTATGATGTCGGCCGATGCCAAGCCTTCCAGTTACCATAAAAAAAGCTCAACTAGCGTACGGCGGCTACGGCCCCTATTTCAATCCTGATTTGTGCGCTTAAATGTTAATTATGTGCCCTTGTAGTGGTAAACCGTGAGTAGAGCTTTGACAGCGCTCGGCTACGGACTGACGGTGCTGGTCTCATCTGGACTAATTCCAACACATGAGGTAGAAGCGAACGAGACAAAATATGAAATGCAAGGAGAGTTGCCAGTGTTGACAGAAGCAGAGCATACGGAAGAAACGCAGACTTGATATTGAGGCTATTCAGGAAGCCACCTAAGACAGGAAATACAAGGCTGCAGAACGAATTAGGGAAAAATGTCCCGACTTCGTTGCATCACATGCTCCGAACGTCGGCTCCGCAACCGTGTGCCCCGAACCGCTGCGCTGCGTGTCAAAGTCTGCAGAGTCACGGCACCGGCGCAAGCGAGCCCATCAACATCTGGTGCAGGATCCCCTCCAAATCCTTCGGATCCCTTTGAATATCCCCCGTGGAGTCATAGGACGAAGCGACAGGTCATGTGCATTCAATGTTTTGGAATGTGCTGTGGTGTAGGGTGGGCGAAGACCACGTCGTTGGTAGGGAGTCTTGACGCGTGGCCTTTGGATGATGTGGACGGCGACACACGTCGCGCGACTGTGCGGAATCGACATGAGAGATTGCCTGTGTGAGTCGTCTGTCGACTCCTTTCGAGGCTTTTGAGTCAGTCGTTGTGATGACGGTGTTGAGAATTTCAGTGTTCCCGCCACAGTGCCCTCGCAAACTGCTTTTGTCTTGGGAATTCGCATCTGTGCTGCGCTTTTGCCTTGTACAGCACTGCTTGCGTTGCGCGGCGAAGCTGTCAAACATGCAGGGGGGTTTATATCGTGTCTCAGCTCAAGTATCACAAAAACCCGAAAGCACAATTGGGCCGGATATCTCAGAGTATGCTGCACTGTTAAAGCTCGTAGAGCTGCAGCCCACTTGGTTATGATATGCTTATGCTGCGAGGCATGGTCTTGCTCTCCTGCCGCCTGTCAGTATGCCGATAGGACAATGAGAGAGTGTCAGCGGCTACCGCTTGGTAAATCTTGACACCCAAGCCTACTCTCCTATTTGTACTCACCGTTCCGCTCAATCAAAAGATCTCATTTTCAGACTCGGTTCAAAGCCGTCGTCTACTCCTGCCACTCTTGTTTTTTCTCAGAAGAGAAATATACATTTATTCCGCCGCCGATTCCAGCTGCACGACCTATTGACCAATCTACCCAACCGGGTGCTGCTCAGAAACTCCAGCATGTCGGGCTATCTTTCTTCTGGTCGCTCCGTGGTCTTACTTCTTTTGACCACCATCGCAATTATGGCAGTCGCCTTGAGACTCTGGGCGAGGATAATCCAGAACGTTCGCTTGGAGCTGAGTGACTACCTTATCGTGCTTGGGCTGGTAAGAGAATCCTCAGCCTTTGGGGTTTCCGCTCCCTGACGTGTATGAGCTCTGTGCGCTGGCTCAGGTCGTCGTGTTCCTTCATTGTCAGAACATGCTAGGAATACCAAATCTTGTGAATCTCAATTACAGGGTGGGTCTGAACATCCCCAATACGACAAACCAAGACTGACCCTACACAGTTCTGTTTTATATCGAGCCTCCTCTGGGCCATCGCCGTGACCCTCATACGTTCCTCCATCATTGTTCTTTACATCCGCATCTTCCCCGCGCGATCATTTCGTCTTACCTGCTACATTGTACTAATCTTCAACGGCGCATTTTCCATCAGTGTCATCATTGCTACTTGCCTGATCTGCACTCCCCTTGCGTGTGAATATAGTCAAATTCCATGCAGTTCATGTATTAATCCGAAACTATTTGTAATCTTTCACGCAAGTCTCAATCTTCTCCTAGATATCACGGTAGTTTTGTTGCCAATACCTGTACTTTGGGGCTTGCAGATAGCGACGAGTAAGAAATTGGTGTTGAGTGGGATGTTTGGGCTTGGTGCTCTGTAAATTCTCCCCCTTCTTGCCCTAAAAGATTCTTTTTACGCTGAATTTCGAGTACTGATAGCCTTGCTCCTTCAGAATCTGCGCTGTAACAAGCTTTCGACTTCAGCGTTACGCGACCAAGAGAAGCTATGGTAGGAGCTGGACATACGCGTTCCTGATGTGTATTGAACCAATTCTCGGCGTCATCACCACTTGTCTACCCGTCTTGAAGCCTATATTCAACAAGATCCGCAATTTGATGAAGAAATGCAGCACCAGTCAAGGCGCGAGTATATCTTGGAAGTCTCGTAGTATTCCTATTTTCATGCGAGCGAGTCGCGTGTGGAAGACAACGTCGGAAAACCGCTCTGGGAGGGGCGGTTTGGACTCCATGGTATCAATGGAGGATTCGAGGAGAAGCGAGAGTGGCGGTCAGTCTGCATCTAAAGCGGAAAGGGTTTTAGGGATGAAAATGGGCGACATCATTGTTCGCAGAGACGTTGAAATTGAGAGTGCCTGCATTGGAGTCTGATTGTGGCTGCTCGAATAGCGCAGGGAATGGCGACGGTTGAAACACTCTACTCTCAGCCACAGGCTGTATCAGAAACCGAGCAAAGGAGAAACACGATGAAAGCTGATAGAGGAAGATCACTGCTAGGTGGTAGGAGGAGGAATACGTCAAGGCATCACTCAATGCTGTCTTCGCGAAGGTATGAAGAGATCACTCATCCCTCAATACTTGGTCGCGAAGCTATGATGTTGGCCCGAGAGCTCATAATCCATTCATGTGTTTCGTCGCATAACTTCTACAATCACTCTGCTCTGGCGATGATAACTTATCTTGCTCATCAAATCAATAAAGCGGCCGTCGCCGTCGTCTTTTGAGAGAATCAGTCCTTTGACGAGCGATTGATTTACCAATTGCCGTGCAGTCTGCTCATCTATTAATTTGTTCAACACCCTACAGCACTGATATCTGCTCCACGCTGAAGACATCGAATTCCGATCTTGAGCTCGATCAATGCTCGCGAGAGTGTTGCTCGACTGAAGATTATGAATTTCTGATGGATCGGCATTCTGGGCCTGCAATGCGACAGGATCTACTTACTGCACAGCAGGCCTGCATTCGCAAACACCTAATGTTGCTGGGTTACGATTACGGGAAAGACCCTCAATATAATTCTTCTATCTTGTCGGTTTAACAAGACAAGACGAGAAAAGGTCGTAACTCTCCGACTACCTCCAATTCATGATCGTCTGCAAAGATTCAACTAGTGACCGTACACAGCTTTGGATACGTGCTCTCCATTCAACGCCCTAGTATTCCGCCACTCGTCCCTTGCATCCTCAACTCCAAAATTCGACCTCAGTGGCTCGATCTCACTATGATGGTCATCGACTGGGCACTAGAGATGACAGCAGGCCACCAACCGGAAAATATGGAAGCTGCTTCTGTTGGCCGCGATCATCATCGAAGTCACATACTGACTGCTATCGAGGTCATCACTAATCTTCTTGGTTTACGTGTTCCCGCAAGCTAACATTTGAACACCTCGAATTCTTTTGTGCGCTTTCTTTTGAACGTCTCTACGCCCGGCGTTCTCGCGCGACCGTATCTTGGCTAGCTTTGGGAAGTGTTTATTGTGCAATTGAATTTGGAGGTTTCATAGGATACTTCGAAGATGAATCAACGATCTGGGTTTGATTGCCTCAGAAATTAGTAGAAATGCCAAGTGCAGGCCCGAAGGAGTGGATAGGGACCTGTCGTTGCCCATTGACAGGGATTGCAGAGCCTATTATTCTTTTGGTAGAGACCCAGGCCTGTGGACCGTCGGAAAATCCGGGACAAGCACCTCCAGGATTGGGACTTCCATACAACAAGAAACGTAATCTGCCTATTTCAAAGCTTATGCCAGGTTTCTGCCAAATCTGGTCTCCCGGATATTATTGCTCAGCAATAACAGGGTCGTTCAGCCAGGGATGTAAGATAGTATACAGTGGCTGAGACTGACCCGCTGGAAGTTGACGCGGAATTCTGATACTGTGGTAATATAATGTCATTACTCAGAGACGGAGAACGTTGTTCTGAACAACTTGTGCGTATAATCGTTTTCAGGTTGTGCAATTTTTAGCAGGAAGGAGTGTTGTATCTTGACTGTTTCAAAAGCGGTAAGGTATCATGGAAAAGAAGGGTCCAATGAATCTTACGTAAGCGGACGAAAAAATCCGATTCATTACTCGCTCCTTCCCCCACTTTCCCCCCAGCCCCCCGTATCATAACCTCATCACTCAGCACTTGGACTACACCGCTAAGCAAATAACAATCGTATCATTCACCCTCGCACTTCGCGCAATACAAGACCCATACATACAAAACGGACCAACCACTTTCGCAACCGTCTATGAGAATGGGGAGAATTGGTGACGGCGACGTCCATGCCGCTTATGTTGAGTTCCGCGCAAAAGAATCTGACAAGGTAAGTTGTATCGTACCACCCTTGCTCATTTCCAGGTCATCAATACACGAGACAATACTCATCAACGATACAGTGTCTCTCCGCGCAATGCATCTACTGCCAATCCGTTCGTGCAAAGAACACCTCCCGCCAGCGTCAGCACCTGCTCGAATGTCCCAATTACCTTAGTGCCATGAAAGAGCACAACCCCGACAACCCCATCCTCCACGAATCCATCAACGGCACTCCCACCGTTACGCCCTCGGCCAAACCCAAGAAGCGTGATCACGATACCATGATCGGCTTCCAAGGCGACTCCTCTGCTTCGCGCTCCTTCCCTATCCCCAAACCTGTTCTCGAGCGCGATTTCCAGATGAGCGTGCAGCTGAACCCGAAGATCAGTGTCGGACCGGGCATCTGGGGACAGCGTAATTGGGTTGGATACATCTCCGGTCACTGGAATGGTCGTTGGGGAAAAGGCACTGTTGTGGTAAGTCTGTCGTTATGCCGTCATGAGCAATGCTGACGGCTTCACTGCAGCCCGGCGGCCAAGACAAACAGCTCATCGCACCCGACCTTTCCACCCACCTCGACGCTAGCTACCTCCTTCAAACGCACGACCACCCGCCTGCATACATCTCGGTCAGAAATGAAGGATGGCGTGTTGGGCCTAGGGAGACCTTGGAAAAACTGGATGACCCGACTCAGGCAGATGAGGTCGACCCCAAGACCTACTCTTTCAGACTCTATATCCACATGGAGACCGGTGACTCGAGGTATCTGCACCTGAATACAGGCATGTGGATTGGTAGTGGTATTCGTCGCGGCACTGAAGGTATGTACCACCGAGCACTGCAGTGCTGAGAGCTGACACCTGTCGCAGTCATCTACGATGCTTACCGCGTGATCTGAGCCTTCTACTTGGATCATCATCATTGTTTCACAGCTTCACCTACCCGGTTCACTAATCCAGGTTCTAATATTGGCGTCCGTTACCTCAAGGCTTTCCTTCTGATGCAGGTGCTTACATTGGCGTCTCTTCCTCTCCGACCTTTGCTTAGCTCATACCCTTACTTATGCTCTGACTACTATGCTCCCTCACGAGCATCTTCTGGCTTTTGATATGGCAGGACAGGACACACAAAGGTCCAGATGAGCTAGAATGCTGAGACTTTTTCCTGCAAAAGCTTAGGTTGAAAAGGCTCTCTTGCTGGCAAATGTACAATACTGCTATATGAATATTCTCATTACCCAGCCTGTCAACACAACATGGAATAAGTCTCCCTTGATTCTGCGTCCATCCTCATGCTTTGCCCATCGTGCCTGATACCCCCCGCCGCACGCACAAGGTCATCCTCCTCCACAAGAGCTCCGGAAAAGCGTCAGAAACCACAAGTGAATCTCGCGAGCTTAGATGTCATTCATTCACTTCTGCCTAATCTCGCTCTCCCACATCTTCATCTCCGCTACACTACGCTTCACCCCCACGCCTCTTCCGCATACACTTCCAGCCCCAAAGCACATCCCCTAGCCTACTCGCACGCCAAGTGTCATGGTGCGGAGTCACCTGTACTGTCAAGGGTGCCATTGACCATCGCTAAGACCCTTTGATCACGCGACGGTCTAATTAGATCCCGTTTGACCTCTTCTTGAAGGGCGTCTCACTTTACTTCTCGTCTTGTCAAGAGACCTGACCCTACCAGTGCAAGTCACACCAAGTGCTACCTCTAACTCCAGCCTCGCTCCCAGACACCAAGCTCAGATACGCATTTATTACATATATGACTCTTAGCCACTTACTCTGTCACTCAATCTTGAGTTAATTTAGGCGGGAGCTGGTATCTGCTTCACGGATTGAAATCTGTTGATGTCTTCACTGGGAATGCGGTAGATAGTGTGAGTCTTCAGTGACCGGCGCTGTTGGCGGTGAAGGTTTGAGAGCTGATGATGAAGGGTAGGAGGGGGAGGATGGGGGCGGAGAGTCTCGGTACTGCGGCCTATCACACTGCGTCTGAGGCGTCGAGGGCGAGGCTTAGGGGTTTAGTAGGAATTGTGAGGGCTGGGGCGCTGGGGATGACGGTGATTCTGCATCAAGATGTCATCAAGATAGCATCTTTAGCTGAGAAGTGAAGATAGGTCCTGGGTCAAAACGTGGGACCCACCTAGCTTGATGTTCTCTAAAACTTGTGCTATGGACTTAGTCTAATTTCGAGACTGTCCCGCAGTCCATGATGGTCTTACGTTCTGTTATCGATTAGAAGTACTTCTAGACGTAATCAGCTTTCGCTCTCATCGTCCAGCGTGGCGCCTGGCTCTGGCTCAGGCGAGAACATAGCTGATGAGTCTGAGGTTCCACCCTGATTCCTCCCAGTCAAGACCTCGACGGCAATGATGGCTTTGGTCTCCTTCCTACATTGAGATCGGTTCTCCCTGCCCAAGACATTAAGTTCTGATTTCGACATCTGGCTATCAAACATGAACCGTAGTCCCACAACCATGCACTGCCTCTGTTCTTCCAGATTGCGCTACATTGCGCGGGGAATATCTTATACCAAGCCAGTCCAGTCCAGTACATGGAGATACAACAACGCAAGCGCCAACGGGACCTCCACACTTGGGCTCGAGACAAACGTTGATCATTCTGGCAATGGAGATTATGACTCCGACGCCGTTGTACTTGGTTATCAAGGTAGCAACGGACCCGCTCCCCCATAGCAATTCATCGCTGGAATCGCAACAAAGGAGATTTCATCTCGGAGTCTTCGGCTTGCATCCTCGACCGACCACCCTCTCCACGTTCGATGACTCTGTACCCAGCAACATGGCGACTTTGAAGAACAAGTCTATGATTTCGTCTTGATCTTGGTGCTATATGGCAGGTAATCAGTATCGTCTTGGCGTAGTTTTGGACAACGTCACGTGGGGTGTCTTCGAATCATCACGGCTGGTTACGAATGAGGTGATCTTTGTCTTCAATGAAGCGGATGAGCGGGATCTCATAGTTGACATTGATAGCATTGACTACAAGCAACAACAGTGTCTATCTGCTGGAAAATAGCATAGCGGAGTAGATTGATTCCATTATACCATCTTTATATCTTCCGTTAGATATATGTCAGCAGTTCAAGGATGTTTTTGGAGCACAATGTGACAACAAGGGTCAGGCTTGCCTGGTCAACGACACTCCGCACGAGTCTATATAGACTGGTTCCCTGAGGAACTCAGGAAGGAGTCCACTCAGGCAACATATTTGAGCAAGGCATGCGCTGCGCTCAGGCCCCTAGAATCTGAGGCAACTTGCCAACCCTTACAAGGGCGCACTGCTAGAATAATTATCGGTAGCACGGTCGGCCTTCCCCTGATGCTTGATACGCGTTTGTTGGCTGTAAGACTAGAGCGCGAAGAATTGCTTGGTGTTGTGGCAGCATGCAGAATACAACATGGATCGAGTGCATCTATGCTTTCCGGTATCTGTTCAAAGCCAAATGAGGGCGCTGATTGACGTGCAGAAGGACCGTAGAGGTACAAGGCTTGAGGCTTCGCATACCTTAGCATATAACGCCCAGCAGGATGAAGAACACGTCGCAAGGTATTGTTGGGGCCGTATTTGGCGTGCAGGAAACCGTGCTGGCTGCAGGCTTCAGAGGCGCAGTGCCAAGGTTGTTTCAAGGGCAAGGCGCTAGTCCGATATTGGCGCAGCGCTGTAGAGCTATAAATAGCGTTTGTCTGTCCGCTATGTAGGTACATGTAGAGTACTATTCCTTCTAACGAAAACTCATCGTCTTTGTTGATACCACAGATTCCCTAAGTATCATGGCCAACCCTTGCTTCCTAGTATTGCGAAACGAGGATACGCTAATGGTACTACTTCCAAAACGTTCTGGAAGAAACACACAATGTCGAATTTGCAGGGGATTTGTTCCTTCATGAGGCTGAAGGCACAGTGTCTGCGTCACAACAGAACATCTGCAGTCAGCGTCGAATGTGACGATCTGTCAAAGACTCCTGCATCCTGTGCCACAAGGCGCAGTAGACAGTCGTCATGCTTTTCCATCGCTCTCAACCTTCATTACCTCCTATCATCCCCCACAATTTCCCATACATAGTCCGCTGCTTGCTGTAAGAGGATCTTGGCGTCTGACCTCCTGCTGTTCTCTTGTCGTCGTTGGTATGTCAGCTTGGCCACTTCTATCTATCCCTTGCCCTCACGGTGGTATCGTCCATTTCTGCTCCCCACCAAACAGCTCTCAGGGGTATTGCATTCCTCCCGCAAGCAACGAGGGCAACAGTGACTATGAAGAGGATGACCCGACGCCAGGGAGCACAACTCCCAGTAACCATGGCAATACTCAAAGTGAAAATTGCGCACAAGGTGGCTCTTGGTGGACATGCCCAAATAAAAATCCGCTGATTGATGCACTCAAGGACTGTTGCGCGGGTACCTTATGCTCTGATAACTGTTTGCAAGCAAATATTACTCAAGTCTATCGCGCTTTTAACTCGAGCGACGCCGATCTCTTGTTTACTCTCGGGTTCTCAACACCAAGCACGACATCCTCTCCAAACAACGGCTTTACGTTCTCCTATACACCCGCAGGAGTGGATCAAATAGCTTCTGCTGCGCAAAGCTCCGCTGCTTCGATTTCACTCCCTGGAAGCACACCAACGGCAACAGCAGCAGGCCAGTCAACCCTCGGTCCCACTACACCTGCTCCAAAGTCGAATACCGCCGCAATCGCAGGAGGTGTAGCAGGAGGTATTGTAGGATTAGCTCTCCTACTTGCACTTCTCGCCATCTGTTGTTGCCGGCGGATCAATCGACCCCAGAGACACATGGACGAAGGTAAATCTCCAACATGGGGCCCAGGCAACGCTCGTTCCTCGCAACCTGGTGACGCTGAGCAAGAGGAGATTAAGCAAGGGCCGTCTCTAAGTATGTGACATTGTCCATTTGGCTATGCATAGAGCTAACCGTATTTCTCCAGCATCTCCGCCGTTATGTCCGCCTTCATCTTCGCCTGCGCCTTTGGCTTCTGCTTTACCGCCGCCCCCTGCCTACACGCCATATAGATTGCACGACAATGAGGTAGATAGGTCACATGACATCCTCCAACCATCTGCTGGCTCTCCGTATCTATCTCATAATCTTCCGTCCCCAAAGTCGCCGCCTTCGCCTCCGCCGCTAAAGACTCGCCTTTCTCAACACTCGGCGGATCGGTACTCGGACAGAGAGAGCGTTTCGCCGATATCATCGCACTTCCAGCACCAACCCTTCGACGAAAACGGAGGCGGGGACTCGAGTATATACTCGGAGGTCTCATCGAATGAACTGCTTCACAATCACGGCCTACACTCATGATATTGGTCGGTGATGAGACTTTAGTCTCTAGAGACAAAGTTATCAAAGGGTTTTACCAAGATTCCAAGGCTGCCGACGCCTTTTGAAAATTTCAGGGTGCCTGGTAATGAATTTTAATATTCCTAAGGCCAGAGTAGATCTACGAGACCTCTCATTTTAGCTCATACATCACTAGCTACAAATTCAGCGTCTCCGAATTACGGTTCTTGAGACTGCCCCAGAATGCCATGAGCCTGGCGCTTAGCGTCGCGCGATTGAATAGAATGAACAGCTTAACATATTCAGCATGCGTTCTAGTAGATGTCCTCAAATCCAGCTATGGTAAAACTAGCTGATGGAATATCCGTCATGATTGATTGGCCTTTGAGGTCAAGCTCAAAATCGATTCGCTGTCCGATTTAGTGCTGATTTAGTGCTGAAGTCCCCTATTTCAACGCGACCTACGAGACCCATGCCCTTCTTCTCCTAGCAGCCCTGGGGCAACCTCATGCCCCATCCGTTGTGGCTTTGAGGCCAGTATCGTATGGCTCATGGCCGAAGACGATGCTCATTCCTCACTTTCTTTGGCAGTCGTCTCAGTGGAGTTTCGGCCCACCTCTTTCCACCAAGGACACACTTCGACATATCTCGGGAAGCCCCATTCCAGATCCCTGTACGGCGCTTCTGTGCTTCCATACTTCTATCAGCGCTGAAGAGACGCATGTCAGCCTATCACAGGCCGCCTTATTCATCTTACTTTGCCTTTTCTGCTCACCAGGCGGTCTTTCTTCAAACAGCTTCAGCCCGCTTCGATTATCTCTTTGTTGCAGGAAAATCAGCATGCTCGATGTCCCAGCTCGCCCTTCACACATGGTTTTGCGCCGATTGCGCTTTGTAATTATGACTCATGTACTAGCTAATGCCAGGCGGTTTGATCCGTTGCGTTTTGATGTTTCAACTACAGTCCTAGTTTGAGCTCCTTCAGCCCTGGTGATACGGCAATTCTGTTTTCCAAGGTTTTGATGGCGTCGGGAAAAGCGCTCAGCGCCCCATTACTAGACCTTCTGTCAGCAAGTTCATGATTTGTACTCTATCATTGTAACGTCTTCTTAGCATGTCGTCTACGCTCGGAAAAGTCAAAAGCATTACCCAGACTGGGCCTCATACATATATATATGGCTATTCCTCTTCCTTGACTTCCACTCGCATTGCTGAATCTCAGCCTTCAATGCTTGGCACTATTACTTCAGAGTCAATTCATAGTGCACCTGGCTGACTATCAACAACATCCTCAGTTCTTTGATGAGATTGCGTTCTACTGTCGGGATCTCTGCGGCACAATAATCGCACGAGCTTAATCCAGCGCTATTGTTACAACTCATTGATACTGTCATCGCGTCTCACCTTGCTCTGCTCGTTTAAGAAGCATCTTACTGTGGAAACTGCTGTTCAAGAAAAGACTGCTAGAGCTGACGAGATACACTTTTTTAAGGGAGGAACTTACGCCTGTTTACTGAAGGCATTCCGCGACGAGAATATCCTTGGGTCGAGATTCAATACTCTGATCCTGGCTTCTCAGCCTCCCACGGACTTCTTCCAGGGTCCTGGATTAACCTAATGGACAAAACACCTCGAGCTTGCTCAGCTTTGACAGATTCAGTGCGCAAGGCAACAACAATGTCACTTCAACAAATCTAGATCATTCAGAACCTGGATCCTCGAAGCCTTGTCTCGAACCATCAGTGCCAGAACCTGGATCCTCGAAGCCTTGTCTCAAACTATCAGTGCCAGAACCTTCTTTTCTCCTGGGCTAATCAAGCATCAGACCTTCCCTCATTTATGCCAGCCCAACACAACCCCACCGCCTTCCCTCTAGAAATCCTCTATCTGTCCGGTCGCTTATTGCACTGCGTTTCTCAGCAGCTTGCGCCATTGTCTCGAAGCCAGTCTAATTCGTCCTGCACATTACATTTTCTGCTTCATTAAGAGAGTATCGGCAAAACTTGAATTGCTACGCAAACACCGAGGACTTTTACTAAGTATGAGAGCTTTTGAAAATGACAAAGAATACACTTGCTGTTATACTCTCGTGTGTGTTCCACGTCTTTATCCGCTGATCTCAACAGTCCACCATCTCAAAGAGAAGCTCAATTCCATACTATAACTCAGTCAAGAACCAGAAATATCCGCATCTCCACAAGTGATCAAAAATCCACGAGGCAATGCCAACGGCAGAGATCGAGACTGCTACGGCGCACAGCGAGGTAAGACATGAATTGGTGGAAAGATGATTAGTTATCTATCTAGAAGAAGTTGCTAACTAAATACCACTTGCTGAGACTTTGACTTCAGCTTGTCGGCGGCCTAAGAATCGAGGACTTTACTGCAACATTTGTCATCCGCAATGAGCAAGCATCACGGGTATTTACTCCGAGTTTCCTTCCTTTGGCATGAGCAATACCTGAACAACACAGTATGTGGAGCTCAAATCAGAATGGCAAGAAGCGCATTTCGTGACTCACATGCTGACATCTCCGAATCTCAGATCATCAATTCGACAGCTATTTCCGGACTCGACCAAGCCAAGAAGCAGACAGGCAGCAAATTATTAGTCTCGCAAAGCTCCAGCACTTTCTTTCACTATAAGACTGTCACCAGCAATCATACTGCAGCACATCCAATGATCTCACTAGCGATAAAGACAATCGCACTCCTAATAATCAGCCGATGGCAAGCGGGGTGTTCGTACTGCCCATGCACCTTCCTAGTCCTTTCTCAGCCTTTCCCCGATCTTCTCCAATGGCATTGGCTTGACTGACCATCATTTATACAGGGTAACTCCCGCACCAGCAGGATACGACCCACACGTAACATCGCAACAGTGAGTATTGCAAAACCGCTTTCTCAAGCGGCCCAACCCAACTCACCAACAATATTCCGAACAATGCAGCACGCCTTGTCCTCTTTCCAAACTACAATCCCTACGGTCTGCACGGATTCAACAATGACGAGTACGTAATAGTTGGGTTTGAGGGTGTGCGTCGGGATCTGTTTATTGCAAGCATGATTCAAGAAGACACATCACTACAATTTGACGGCCCGCTCCCCTCTACTCTCTCCGCCAACTATCATAAGTGAACGGAGCTGCGATCAAAGCGGACATTTGCCGGATATCCAGGACCATCCCAAGCACAAAAACAAACCAGATCATGAGAAGACTCGGTCGCGCAGCATGTTGGAGGTTCACACCCAACTCGGCACATGATCTTTAGAGAAGAGTTAGGAAGTTGAGGTGTGAGAAGCGCAGAAGGACGGCTGGCTTGCGGAGAGGTCGGTGTGACCAAGGACATCAGAGCTGGTTGAGCAGGGGTTGGTAGACGTGTTGGAGTACCTCACCTTTGAGGTAGCAGACTGCCGTGGACCTAAACAACAGTCGGGCTATTCCGCGTCCTTTCCAGATGGAATGGCAGAGATCGCGCTCTTATTCATATCGGTAGCTATAAGGAGGAAGACTATCACCCTACAGCATTGCGCTTATTTCTCTCTGAGATAGCCGGGAGGTCATGACTATCAGCAGCAGCAAGGGATGAGACGGATCCGTCAACTTTGCGTCTGGTTGTCCGGGACCACATCAAGAACAGGGCTACACAAATGATGATCTAGCATTCTGCCCGCTAGTCGGGGTGCTCAGCGTCCGACATCAAAGGCTGTAAACAATATAAGATATACCACGGTGGCTTTTTTACTTTGACGGGAAGTGTCAATGGGGCAAGTACCATACAAATGCTGCTGGACCATAAAGTAGGAATGGGCTTCGCTTTCCGCGCTGTAGAAAAAGTGGTGGTGTTTGTTGAAGACAAGCTTTGCACGCCGAGCCAATGTACAACGCTTCGGCTTCTGAGTTCCTCGACGACGAGGACTCGAGGAGGGAGAGCCTCGCTCTTCTCGCCTACTTTTTGGCAGGCCCCCTCGCGGTAAGTCTCGAGCTTGCGCTAAGATCGCCGCTGATACGTGACTGTAGCTCGTCTAAATCAAACCTTCGCGTGAGACGATTGCCAGGCTCGCGGATACCGACCCCAACTTCACGTCCATCGCCTCACTCCCGCTGACTGATGCCGCTCTTCGTTGGCGAGCTGAACGCGGTCTCACCGCAGGTGCTCACCCTACCTACAATCCATCGGTGGCCGCCCATGTCCATGGCACCGTCGTCGGAGAACCGATAACCATTGACTTTATCAATGTGAAGCTGGAACAAGGGTGGGCAGAACCTGCAAGCGGAGTACTACGATCAAGGCAGGAAGAGGTTAACGCTCCAAGTAGGAGACCAGGTCTGGTTGAACGCCGCGAATGTAAAAACCCAGAGACCTTGCAAGAAGCTAGATTGGAAACGTTTGGGCCCTTTCAAAGTACTGGAAGCAACCACCCCCAACAATTACCGACTCAAGCTCCCACATCAAATGAAGAAATGGCCTGTCTTTCATGTGTCGCTACTGGAATCATACCATGAGAACAGAATGGAAGGCCGAATCATACCTCGCCCCCCCCCCCCCGATTGATGTCATCACGGATGATGGAGCCCACGAGGAGGAGGAAGTAGACGAAATACTAGACTCCAAGTACATCCGTCGCAAACTACATTACTACATCGCGGGGAAGGGGCAACAGCCCGTCGACAACACCTAGGAGCCAGTGGAACACGTCGAGAACGCCACGGAGCTGGTACACCAGTTCCACCTCGACCATCCGTTCGCCCCAGGTCCGGAGCCAACCGTTAAACGGAAATGAGGGCAAGGCACAGAGCCTGTTTATGTGTTGCAGCACGTTACAGCAGGGATAGGCGCTACAGCACGTTGAGCAGAGATAAGTCCCAAGAGCGTTACAGCACGTTGAACATAGATACAGGCATGTCAGGCGTAACAGCACACCTTTGCATAGATAGAGAGAAGTGCTTAAGAGGTATACCTGTTTAGTCGCAGAGACTGTTGAGTGCCCCTTCAGAACGGCTGTTTGGTCAAAGTGACTGTTAAGCCTGACGTGACTGTCGACCCCGACAGAGCAATCGCCCTACGAGAACGGGCTCCAACGCCGACTTAAGCCCATCAGGTGTCATCACATGACACGCTTGGCTCCGACAGAATACGCCTGAGCCAGTTGAAGAAGTCGCTATGTCGCCGCGGACTCGCTCCAATGCGACGGTAGAGACAGCCATGAACCTAACAAACCGACAGCTATGGAAGCCTCAGGACGGCCACGGAGCCGAAGACCTAGATTACAATGAATTTAAGTTTTTTAACCCTGCTATGCCCCAAGTGGAGCAACTCTTGCTCACAACGACTGCGGCTATGCTTGATGGTTCTGGCACGGCGACCACGCTTCCGAAGCCCGTAAAACTCTCCGATTCTGCCATGGGCCTCGTGGTGCTGTTGGGGATAACCTGTCACAAGACCTGGTCATGGTGGCCTCTCAACTTCAACTCGGAAGGATACGCTATCGTGAAAGGCACTTTGAATCACTTCGGCCACGCCTTCGAACGTAACGGGGTCACTTGCCATTTCGGGACTGCGAAGAGTCCGTACTTTGTCCTGTGCGGGACAAAAGGCCATCCAGCAAACGATCCGCTCATCCTAGGAACATTTTGGCGATTCCGGCGAACAAAACAGATTTGGAGGCGGAAGATACTGAAGAGGCACTGGGTGATGAGATGGAGAAATGGGTTGATGATGACAGTGGATTACACACCGCGAAGTCTCACGATCACAACATCAGTCTAATGGCCTTCACCAACTGCTTGCATGGTTTCTCGGCGTCGCACTGCGAAACATTAGCTCGTCCTTACCGTTCGGTTCTGACTATCAGTGTCAAACTCAAGTGCGGCACCTACTTCGATTTTCTGCGGCCGGCATCTCCAGCGCGCTCCTAGGAAACTGGCTTTGTTTCTTCAAACTAGATGATCATGTTCAAGGCTACCTTTGATTCTGGCTTGCCCTTCGGAGCGGACGCTTTTACTCCAGCTCGATGCTCACATTCAAAGCGACCTCTCCTCCTAGGTTTTCCTGAGTCCAAGTCTTCTGAAGGCGCGGTTGCGGTTCCGCAAATAAAGTCATGCGTCTTATCATTATCGGCGATGCTGATCTTTGCTCCTTCACTTGAAGAGATGGCACCTGTTCGAACAAGTCCTTTATAAACGGTCGTGCGGTAACGATGGCTTTATCTCTCAAGTAGCCTCCTTCTTGACGCTCTCATTCGAGGATGGCACCAAGAGTCATCCGGGCTGTTTTCTCCCTGACACGCTGAATGACACATCTTCTACCTTAAGTCATGGGCCAAATGCTACCTTCGTCCTTAAGCAGTCTACAACCAAGCGCTTTCTCTCCCTTTGACAACGCATTCTTCTGAGTTAGTGGTGAGAGATGAGTGCAACGGTCATCTCACTGTACATAGCGAAGTACTTTATTTTCTATGGAACACTTAGAGAGTTTGAACTGTGAAGCCGACCGATGTGAAGTCGGCCGATGCCAAGCACTAGCGGTAAACATTGAGTGGAGTTTTTTCAACTGCCGGCTACGGACTAACAGTGCTCGTCCCGTCTTGGCTGATTTCAACAGTTAGTATCATGATACCGGTCGGAAAAGTGTGTATCAACGCAACCGATTCGAACTACTACCAATGGCGCGATATCAAGGATTTTCTCTGTGATTCTCTCGTCCGCCTCGAACTTCTTGATCCTGATCATGGTCACTAATCTGTCCCCCAGCTATCTGCTGACTACGTACAACTTGAGCCGGTCTTTTGTCTCGATAACTTGCATCTGCAGCTCCCCGGCTTCTTTCCACTTTCCTAGGCTCCAGTACGTTGTTGCCACGTTGGCCATACTGAGCAAGGTGCTCGGATGTTCTATCCCTAGTACCATCTTGCGCGACTCCATGACTTGTACCTGTAACTCTTAAACCTCCTTCAATCGCCCTTGATTCCAGTATGTTGAAGCCAAGTTGTCTATGCCAGTCAATGTGTCTGGATGTTTTACTCCGAGTATCCTTTTGTTCATTTCTGTAACTCGGAGTTGGAGCTCTTCGGCCTCTTTCCACCTCCTTTGGCTCGAATAAGTTGATGCCAGCTTGTCGGCACAGCCCAGCGTATTGGGATGTTCCTCTCCTAGTACCTGCTTGCTTGCGTCCATGACCTTTAGCTGCAGCTCCTCGGCCTCTTTCCATAGCTCTAGACTGATGTATGCTGATGCCAGGTTGGTCATGCTGGTTAGTGTGCTTGGATGTTCAACTCCTAGTACTCTCTTACTTGTCTCCACGACTTGTACTCCTAGTTCTTTGGCCTCTTTCCATCGGCTTTGCTCCCTATATGTAGTTGCCAGATTGGAAATGCTGATCAATGTGTCTGGATGTTCCACTCCTAGTACCTTCTTGCTTGTCTCTATGACTTGTAACTGCCGCTCTTCAGCCTCTTTCCATCGTCCTTGACTCCAGTATGTCGATACTAGTTCAGCGATACTGATCAGCGTTTTTGGATGTTCCAACCCTAGCAGCCTCTCGCTTGTCTCCATGACTTTCACTCCTAGCTCCTCGGCTTCTGTCCACCGCCCTTGCTGTCTATATATTGATGCCAGGCTGATTATGCTGATCAAGGTGTCTGGATGATCTGTTCCTATCACTTTTTTCCTCATCTCTATGACCTCTTGCTGCAATGCTTCGGCCTCTTTCCATCGCCTTTGGTTGCTGTATGTTGAGGCTAGGTTGGCTATGCCAGTCAACGTTCTTGGATGTCCCACCCCTAATACCCTCTTGCTTGTCTCCACAACTTGACCCTCCAGCTCTCCTGCCTTCTTCAGCTGCCCTTGGCTACTGTACGTCAATGCAAGACTGGCTATGCTGTTCAACGTGTCTGGATGTTCTATTCCCAATACCTTGTTCCTTGTTTCTACAACATGTAGTTCCAACTTCTCGGCCTCTACCCACCGTCCTTGGTTGCTGTATGTTGATGCTAGATTGGCCATAATCATCAGTGTCCTTGAGTGTTCCACCCCTAGTACTCTCTTGCTGGTCTCCATAACTTGTATCTCTAGCTCTTCGGCCTCCTTCCACCGCCCTTGATTCCAGTATGTTGACGCCAAGTTGGCCATGCTGATCAACGTATCTGGATGTTCCGTCCCTATCACCTTCTTCCTTGTCTCTAGAATTTGTATCTCCAGTTGTTCGGCCTCTTTCCATCGCCCCTGGTACCTGTATGTTGATGCCAGGTATGAGACAAAGCGTGTTGCATGTTGACCTTCACTTGTTGCTCGTTGACTTTCACCTGTTGCTCTATTGTCAAGTTCTATCATTTGAACTTGCAGATTTTCTGCATCTTTCCATCGTCCTTCACTACTCATGAGAAGAGACAGCTGTCTCCTTAGCTCTTGAACGATCCTATGGTCATCTGACAACGCAGATCCGAGCGTTTCGATCTCTCTCTGGTATTGCAATTCTGCTTCAACTATTCCCAACTCTTCGCGATACTGTTGACTGTAATCAAATGCGTCAAAATGACCTTGTTCTAGGAGCCTTTGGAAAACGCCTTTCTGAAACTCCAGCGGTTGCGAGTTTCTCTTCAGTTGCTCTAACACACCTTCAAGATTCTTGATTGATATGTTATGTTCACCGAGCAAGGATCGGCATTTAACGACATCTCTCGGAATACCCAAGCCTAGCTCATAACATAAGGCAAGGTCCAAAGTGTGATACTGGCCAGTGGAGGGTCGATCGGTCCTTTTCTGCAGACATCTTGCAATGTAATGACGCACGCCATAGTGAGCGTCAATGAGTTGGTGTAATGAACCAGTAATCTAAACACAGTTACTTCTCTGTAGCTACATCATTAAGGACCGCGATCAGACTTACTTGGAAATCTTTACGAGGTATAGATATACTGTCGGCTGGGGATGCTAGATGCAAGTCTCTAAGATTCTGTTAGCATGTAAGACTTCTACTACTGCGCCATCAAGGCCTAAAAGGCATAGGGTGTATCGCGCTTCATGAGCGCAATCTCATTATTAGACCTAAAGAGCTTATTGTCGGCCAGGCCTGACAGCACTTTATTTCAACCGTAGAAGCTGTACTAACCTACGTAATGATAGGAGTTCCAAGAGTTTATTGAAGTCTGATGTTCGTCCAACTGGATCCCGGCCAAGTGTTGACTTGAAAACCTGTTGCATTCTGTCTTTCTCCCAATTGTCCGGGTCTGCTGTTGCTTCAAGCAATCCAGAGGCGTAATTCGACACCTCTTTCTCCGAAAATTGTACATCCAGTACATCTGTCTTGAAGTTACGATCTTGATATGCCTTGGTATTGTAGAAGAGCAGCCATAGACAGAGCATGCCAAAGGAGTATGCGTCCATTTTCCTTGCCTCTATAGGTAGAATCGCCCGATGGTGCCGTTCGGGAGCCGTCCAGAGCTCTGAGTAGGGCATCAGGATTGAGTCGCTATCTGTTGTAAAGAGAGTAGAGTAGCCGAAATCGGTCACTTTTGCCACGTAGGGGCCATGGTTCTCGGAGGAAATCAGAATATTCTCAGGCTTGATGTCACCGTGAATGATCCCTTCATTGACTCAGTCATGCCGTCAAAAGGGGAGGTTAAGGACCTACCAGCTGCATGTAGATCTCTGACCGCAAGAGCGATGTCATATAATATGTCAAGTCTGTGCTTGAAATCCAGCTTCTTTCCGGGGCCCGATGTCATGAATCTGTTCAAATCTCCATGCCGAGTCTTCTCAAATACTAGGACTGGCCAGACTTCCTCACCACCAGAGATGATGTCCAAGCAGATTCCCTCCACATTTGCAATATTTGGATGGTATCGGATGGCAGGATGACCTGATATAGATATTTCCGCGACAAGTGCACGCAAATTCCGAGTCTTCTCCATGGCGGACCAAGGATGCTTCAGATGCTTGAACGTGAACGTCATCTGGAGAGTGACCAATGCTTGACGCATCACAGCTGTACCACCTTCACCAACTTTGTCTAGTGCTGGCTGCCATGTGATCGGGAGAAAGTCAATCTTCAGACTTTGAGCGACCCCAAGGAAATCGAGGAAGTCGTACTCTTTGTCGGACGTTTGAGCCCGCGCTTTGGTGAGTCTCTCCGGAAGTTGTGTAGGTGATCAGGGCTGAAGTATCATAATCACCGCTGTCCGACATCAGTGACATACTGGAGACTTGACGGCTGTGTTCAAGTTTCTTAATGGAGGGAGGTCGAAGTTGGTATGTCGGTGAAGTCGACCGAAGTGCTTCTGGTTTGTCGAGGTCCCCCAGGTGTTGAAGACTGGTTCAATTTCAGCCGCAGGAGGAATAGCAACCGGAAGGGTGTGTGGTTGTCAGCCTTGTAATATTGCTGCCTGATATGCAGGCTACTATCTACCGAGGCAGAGCATGCGACCCACTTGCGCGCATTCCAGCCACTGAGATATCTCGGTGGCGTTAGTCATTCCGTCCGGCAGTGATCAAATCAGCCCAATCCGAACCAAATTAAGGCTTTGGTCAAGTGGTAGTCTCGGACTCCCTTTAAAGCCTCGAATGCTAGAAGGTAGCTCCTGACGCTCCGAGACAGCATGGATTATGGAAGGCGCATGGGAGTATCTAAAGCCTTGGGAGATTGGAGCAGGGTCATCGAGTTGGAGGGTCTCAAGTAGCGTCGAGGTGGTAGATCTGACGGGCGGATAAGGCGATGTGATTGGACAGTGTTTTGACCGCTTGTGGGTTTCTCTGTACAATGGCAATCTTTACATATTTGGCGAGCTGGCGAGCTAAGTGCGTGGCACGATTACATACTAATCAGAGACATACTTCTTGGAAGACCTAAAGAACTCGTATGTCGTCCCATACCTCTTGACAGGTATGGACCGTATGGTGACCCCCTCGATACCATCCCATCCCATCCCACGGTATGGTATCTGTTGGGATGGGATATCCCGTACCTTTGCGGCCAGTGAATGAGAGTCTCCACACGTGGAAGACTTCGCTAAGATTCCTCTACTTGACAGTGAGTGGGTGATCTGCTTGGTAAGATGATGAAGCCCTGATCCTTCTTTATCGATCAGATCCCAAAATCAAGCGCATTTATGGCGATCCCTATGCCCAAGATTCTATTCTGGATGAGGGTGATGGGCTGACAAACCCTCGCTTTGATTTACTGAGCTTCCACAAGAGTCCCATTCTTCATCCTCATCATCAATGTCCTCGCCAAAGTCCCATTGCTGATAGCTCTCCATGGCCCTCGTATGTCTTACTCGAAACCCCTCCCTCTCCTCCATGAACTCCTTTCTGATCTTCTCCCCTTCCTCCATCGAAATGGGCCAGTCCTCAATTCTCTCAATAATCGCATTGAACACCGCTCTCGGCAACCTCCAAAACCTTGCGCACGAGGTCCGGATTTCGTGCGCCCACCAATCTTTACGCTGGCAAGGTACCATACCCGTGCTCATTGCCCGCCGATTCGGATCTATTAAATGCAGCATCAAGAGTCTCAAATGGCCAGGTCTCGCGCTGTCTTCTAGCCCAAAGGGGGCAATACGAGTCTGGAAGACATTCGGATAGACGACCACTCGTCCTTCACGCAATGTCACATCTCCGAGATGTTGGATCGATGGAGAACGGTCTTTAGCTCCATAGATGTCTGATAGGAAAGGTGGGCTTGTCCAAGCGGCGCTGTCGCGTGCAAGGACGCTTTCTTCAGGGTGGACCCGGCGGCGAAAGGACAGCGTTGGTGAGAAAGTAGTTGAGAGGTTGCTGGTAGAATATATATAAGTTGCAGTAGCGATAATACGCTCGTTCTAGGAAACGAATTGTCAATTTATAGACCTACTTTTCAGGAGCTTGACTCACATTCTGACCCTGGACGTGCCAGTTCTCCCCATCGTGATTTGGATTGTTAGCCATAAGGTTAATATCTCGCATTTGAAGGACCATCTGTAGACCAACATTCCATAGTTCCCTTTTAAGGTCCACAAAGATATAGTCGTGATAGCAGCCTTGGTCGTTGATCCATGTCTTGTAAGCGCGCTGCTCGGGTGGGCGAAACTGCCCTGGATCGCGGTCAACGACTGGGTCTCTCGTAATGTCTGCGAGATGTATGCGTTGATTGTGGTAGCCGGGTGCCCTTAAGTCTATGAGTGTTCGGTTGAAGAGTGGAGTAAGTGAGTCGATGAGAGTTTCAATAATTCGGTACAATGGGGAATGTAAGATTGGGTGGACGTTGTTGATATAACTAGAGATTCTAGATCATTCGAATATGTCAGGGCTTTTCTTTCGGCCTACAGACCCACACAAGGGTTCAACTTACCTGGCACCGCCGTAACCTCGATTTCCCCATGTGATATCGAAGGGTAGCCACTGAAAGCGTCTGGACCAGGCCAAATCATTCGGGTACTTCCCACGCTCCTCCTGCTTAGTGTCTCCTTCTTGAGGCATCTTGACGGCTTCGCCATCGCCGGTCCTTGAGATACAGTCTTTAGGGGGTATGCAAGCAGAATTCTTTAGGGTTTTTGTCTTCCCAAATGCATACGGAAAAAGATGGGGATCTACAAGATCTACTATGGGTTCTTGCAATCGTGGTTCGATTGTCGAGTCCCGTCTGAGAGCTGATGCCACCCTCTTCAGATCCGACTTTACGGACACGTCAATACAATTGTCGGACTTGACTATGCCCCCGTCTATCGCTGGGATAATGCGAGTGTGATTGAAGTCCCCAACATAGTATTTGACCTCATCAGCGCACTGAACGCAAGGTCAAGTTAGTATTCCACCCAAAGAGCGTGAGTTCAATCTTACCCAGTCGGCCATTGACCGAGTCACATCTTGACCCGTTAAAACCTTTGCACTCTTCCATCTGAACACAAAGTCTGGGTCGAAGATCTTGCATTCCCAGTCTGGTATATCTGTCAACTCATTGATCCAGGCCAGCATTGTGAGCTCGCGGATAGTATAACAAAAGGTGCTGTACGACATATCAGCGAAGATAGGACGTGACGGGCAGTGGAAAGGCTCACGGATGCTCAGATGCGTCAAAAGCAGACAGAAGCAGAGTGTTATTGTCCCATGGGAGCAGAGGCTGGAACTTTCTCTCTCGCATTTCTGGCCATCTTAAGGGTAGGCCGAAGCCAGGTACGATCCATCCTCTTTGTTTTCGGGATGCCATACATGCGCTTTAGGAGATGCGATGTGTATCAAGTACGGGATAAGAAAATCTAGTCCTCTATTGCGTCGCATCTATGAAGTAGACATCTCTGTTAACACATGCGGGGGATAGACAAGGCTTGAGGGTTGAAGCTAAAGGGAAGGAGGTGTCAGACGTCTGCCCCGCCGCAGCCTTACAGCTCCTTGATGCCGCAAACTGCCTAAACGAACGGCACAAAAAAAATTGAAGGAGTGTAAGACGGATTTACACGATGTCCAACTGTTGTATCTAATAATATTATGTATGTTGTATTACCTAAGCGTTACAGCGTATTAAAGTGGGTTACGCTAGGACTAGTTCTACAGCTTCTTTCGATTCACCAGACATCCTTCGACATTCCTTTACATCCCTCTGCATCTTCTCCACCTGCCCATTAACCAACACGACACTAATGAAGTACATACTTCAACAATCAGCGATGCTGTTCCAATTCCGTGCTGATTTGTCCAATGAAACGAGCAATCGATATGGTGAAACCTATGCTCCGTTTTCTAGCCCCGAGCTGACCCGGAGGGGGGAGCATCGGAAACCCACGATGCCGGCATTGCACGCTGTCGAGGGGCAGCAAATTCCTTCCAGTGAGATTTCCGAGCTGCTACACGAGACTTAAGGCATTACAGCCATGTCTCTCCATTCGATAACAACGCCATCTCCATCATGTCTTACACACACCAATGACACTGTGTCTTTCGATGAGGCTGTGATGGGTGGCTTGTTTCTGGCCCCATTGGTAATCGGCATTTCCATTACCGGTAATATTTGTGAGGTGGATCCTTCCGACCAGCTAGGCAGCTCTCCCATTGGCTTCAATCGAATGCGCCGCAGCGAGTCGAAATTACAGTCTTGACGGATGTTCGTCTGAGTCCGTCATCGTTCATCAGCTGCTCCAGCTATGTTCCTTTCCACAGGACTCGAACAATCAACTTGTATCGAAACATCTCGACTTCTCATTCGTTGTTATGTATAGCCTGTGGATCGATCGTTTTCTATTTCCAGATGCTGAGACATCTTTGACGAGAAGGACGATCCTGCCTCGCTGTTCCCTGTATACTCCGTGGACACTACTGATGCATTACCCTGTATTCATCCGTGTTACCCTCTTCAAAAACCAACCTGACTTTGCCATATTACCTCCGGAGCACAGCTGAGGCGGTGCTCTCTGTATTAATCAGTCTGTGATGGTTGAGAGACGGTATATTAAGACTTATCTTCCCTCTAGTGATCAGATCAGCCAGCTTTCTTTTTGCCCGTTTTGTACATCGTTTCCGAGTAGCACATCCCCCTTTCCTCCAGTATTATCTCACTTTCGCATGATGCTATTCCCGAGTAGGATACTGTGCCTAGCGGCACCACTTTCGACCATCCTCTGCTGCGCTTTGGTCGCCGCAACGCCACGGCAGACCGCCGCGCCGGTCAGAGCACGACAGGCGTCAACTGACACAATAGAGCCCGATATCGATGAAGATCCCAACGTTTCCATTGACAATACCGATAGATTACGCAAAGGTATGAACGACACCCCCGACAGTTCAGAGACGAAGCTGATCTAGACTATCAGCCGTGGACGCTTCGACGTTATACACAAACCTAGCTACTCAGACCTATTCACAGATCTCGATCGGAGCTTCTCCTAGCGACGCTGTCTTTACGGTCTTTGAAACCGTCGGAAGTGGTTTTTACCCGAATCCTCCTTCTGACGACCGGCAAGGGAAACCAGCCGGCAGCAACGGTGACAATTCTTGGAACATCGATCACATCCTTGAACTCCAGGTCCTTGGCTACGCCTTTTCCTCACCAGCAACTCGCCCTACTGATGGCGCCACTTCGATTCCAACGGACGTTTGGAGTTCGGTCTCGAGCGCTGTGAATGGCGCTAACCGCGCTTCCTGCACCGCTCTTGCCTCCGTAATCACCGTCGAAGAGAACCTCGAAGGCATCCCGAAACAAGTCAACGGCTTCAAACAACAGGTATTCACTGGTCGACTGCTGAGTCAAGCCAATGTTCCTTCTGGAAACACATATTATACCGATTTTGGTGAGTACGGTTTCTGCATCCGTCCTTATCATTTTCCCATCTACTTTGGTGGGAAACTATGTCCAAAGAGCAAAGGCATGCGGATAGGCATCGCAAATTTAGCCTTATACTTTCAAAGCCCCTTAGCAAGTGCAATGCTGAGTCCGCGATGCAGGCAAAGCCGTCCAAAAGGTCCTACGAAATCAACAGAATAACATGAACAGCATTATCGGCGAGATTGGAGACGAACTCTCACGTATCGGCGGCGGGAATAACGCCGTCAAGACATACTGGACCAACTTCGCAGAGACCACGTACCAGGACTGCATCGACTTTCTCGACAATTGGACCGGACTGTCGTATCCTCGAGCTTCCAGCAGCAGCACCGCCAGTAGTGTTTCCGCTACGCCCACGGCTTGCTACCATGAGGCTAACCCGGACGGTCCATGCTCGGCGACCGTCAACGAGTCTCTAATCTGCCAAGATTACAACTACAACGCCAGTTCCACGGACACACAAGCCAAATTCAACCTCACCGACGCTCGAAGTCATCTCAGTGACTACTGCAATCAATTCGACGGCACGACATACCCCGCAATCACAGACAATCCCTCCGCACTCAGAAACTTCTACGACAACGGTCGCGGGGTATGGGTCGAACTCTGGTCCAACATCAACACCCAAGACCCAACGAATTGCAAAGTCGGCGAGGTAAAATTCCAGAAGGCCGACTGCATTAGGGCTCTCCAGGACGCGATGGCCCAATGCCACGCCCCCTCCTCAGACCTAACCACAGGCGGCAACGCCGAGCCGTTCAACTGCGCCAATTTTGGATTCATCGGCAATGATAATCCTCCACAGGCCGAATGAATCTGATATCAAGTTTGGTACAAATGAGTCCAAAAAGCGAACCACAAACGTCGGTTGCCCGGGGGGGCGGGGGGCGGTAAACGCTTGAAACGGTTATTCTTTCGGCAGAGGGAGGCGAGAGAGATGTTTGGAATGTTGTGAAGAACGGCTGATAGATTAGGTAGTAGTGAAAGTCGTAGCCCTACTTAAAAGGCTGATAGCATACTCCCGAGGATATGTTGTACGCGAAACAAACTGCACCGTGGAATGTATTTACTGTATCTTTCATAATTCTACAAGAAATGCCTCGATTATAAGATAATTGGCTTGTAAATTATGGGAATCAGCCAAGATGAGACCAGAACTGTTAGTCCATGGCCGTATGTTATAAAGATCCCACTCAATGACCCCACTCAATGTTTTCCAGTAGTGCTTAACATCGGCCGGCCCCACATCAGTCGGTTCATTGGTGATAACGCCCCGCCATGTCCATTCCCATTTCCATTCCCAAGCTTCTCGACCTTCCCGGCCGAAGGTCCCAGCTCCGGATCCGGATTCGCGCTCTCGTATTCGAGCGATTTGATGACTTTGTAGAGCAGCACTGCGAACAGAGAGCCGCAGATGGGGCCGACCCAGTAGATCCATTGCGTGGTGTGGAAGTCGTGGATGGCGACGGCGGGGCCGAAGGAGCGGGCGGGGTTGAGGGAGCCGCCGGTCCAGAAGACGCCTGGGGAATGGAAGTTAGATGCGTAGTTTTGATCACTTGGATATTCTGGGCGCGGAAAAAGAGCAGGATGAGGAATCTACGGATTAAGGTACTAATGGAGACTCACCAACGAGCTCGGCGATGAAAAGACTCAATTCAATCCCGACTGGCGCAATAAAGTTCCCCTGATGCTTTTCTGCCGCTAGCATGAATATCGTGAAGACGAGCTGCGCGGTCAGGATTATCTCTATAATGACGCCTTGAGCAATTGTCGTTCCGCCTCCAAGCGTGGTTGAAACGGCGAGTTTGCCTTGGAACAAAGCCTGAACGACATATGCCGCGACAATGCCGGCTACGATTTGTATAACAAAGAGAAGGACGCCGCGAATGGCTGAGATGGCGCCGATGAGAACCATGCCCACCGTTACCTAGAAATATCAGCTGTTATTACAAAGTTACCTGCGCAGGCCAGTTGCGTAGAGTCTAGGATACCCACGGCAGGATTGAACAAGCCTCCGCTAATCCTAAAGAAGACCCATGCATTCACCGCAAGCGAGAAACCGAAGCTCAAGCTTATGTATAATAACTCTGAAGGATTCTTTTGCGCGACTTGTGTGATTACCGTAGTCCCTGTATTAGTGTTGGAAGAAATATTCGCGACTCTGCAGCAGTGCCCCGGCAATCAGCATCTCCTTCTCGGAATCGGCGTATGACTCGCCAGCCACGTTCTGGAGGTATGCAGGAGTTTACGCTCCGGAACGCGTCTTGCGGGGAGGGTTGCAGCACAGAGAGAGCAAAACATCTCGATTGAAAGACACGTACTGGGTGCCCGCAAAAGCAAAGAAGAGGAAAGATATGGTGCCGACGAATTCCCCTATGACAGCAACGGTGTGCCCACGGGTTGTAGGAGGAAGCATACGGAGGAGTCGGCGCATAGGCCCATCGACAGGGGCGCTGGTTGGCGCGTCGGTGTTCATGGTGTCGGATGTAGCGGCTTATGGGGGAAAAGGTCGGAGTTGCAGGCGTGCAAGAAGGGGTGACGAATGCGGGAGTCGTGGGGATGTACCGTGTACGTGAGAGACCTCAAAGCGTGGCGTCATCTTGAGAAGGGACGAGCCGGCGTTCTCCATCTTTTTAATTTCATCAACAACGATAATGAACACGAGTCGGAAGATTTACGGGAAGTTTATTAGCTTTGACGCCTCCAGAGTCCAACTCCTCCGGAAAAGTTAGACACAAAGCTTCTTTGTCCTACTTTAGACACCCAGTGACCCAGGCGTAGATTTCAGCCAAAGATTCTCAGGGTTGTATTGCTTGTAGGTTCCCGTTTGAGTGCTAGTTGATACTTGGACGTTTTCAGGTTTCTCTGCAATCCTCTCTGTCGTTCTCATAGATTCGTATGACGTATATTATCTTTTCCTTGCAAAGCCAAAGCTAGCCAGGTCGTATGCAATCTTCAGCGAAACAGCTTGCCAAGAAGAAGATACCATCAATAATGAAAAGACTGCCTACGAGCAGGTAGGAGATCCTCGTGTTGAAATGGTTAGTGCCAAATGCCGACGATCAAATTTGCCATTTCCGGCCGTCTGGAAGTCTGAAGCGCCCAGATGCGGCTAGTGCAGATCTCGGCATTCATCGCTTCCGGATCGTCATCAAGACTTCAGGGTCTAACTCTCGCAGGCCAACGTCTACAAAAACTTTACTCTCGACTGTCAATGAGAAGTTGAGAATAACAAAGATCAAAGTCATGAAATAGTGTCGTGGTATCATCACACTATTTGCCCATTTTTTCTGCTCGCTCGGTATGACAAGCCAGTGACTCGGGCGTTTTGTCGGTGCCAGAAGAAAAAGCATGGGCCAATTAGAGCATGTATTACGAGACAAGGGATAGGCAAGCCATTTCGAGAAGCGTCAAAAGTCCTTCATTCTCGCGTGCTGTAATTTGCCACACTTAGAGTGACCTGCTTGTCAAGAAAAACCATGAACAGTCACTTCTACGAATTTCGATTTTGACGTTGAAAGAATATCATTTCATTAGAGGAATATCTTCTGACTAAGGTAGAAAGATATTTGAGATCAATTATTGAATTTCGTCTCAATATGGATTGCAGAATCATAGGGAGAAAGGTACAGCATCCAAAGAAGACGAGGCATCTGCACGGCAGGCATATTACATTGTAGAGTTCTACACATGCCACGTTCCTTAGGTCTGAGACGATCTGCGGCTGGCGGGTATTCCGACGCAGTCTCGCGAGGGGTAGCTACATCTTCCCGCCATGTATATAGCCGAAAGTAGCACGTGAACAAAAACGCCTAGATAGTCTATCTACGAAGAAAGAGGATCGCTTGTGCGCATCTCCACTGATAATCCGATACTTGAAAGTCTGACGATTAGGACAGAGCGGAAATACCGGCCTGAATGATATCTATCACCACAAGAGACAAGTTTGAGGCATGCTCTTCTCTCTACTACTGCTCAGCAGGGTCCTCCTCGCAGTGATATCCGCTGCGTTCCCTCGTACCGCGAAACCCTTGAACTCAATCTCGACATCTTCATCCGGCATTCTCCAGCAAGAGGACCCAACACCATGGACACCCATACCTATACTAACCCCCTCAAATACCAGTCTGGCACCCCCAAACACCACAGTCTCCGCCCCCTTCATCATCCCCATACCCGGCACGGATATCTTCCTCCGCATCACCCACTTCGGCCCAAGCTGGTTCACAAACTCACTTTTAAGCAAATTCTTCGCCGGCGCGCACGAAAAGATCGAAGAGGCCCTAGCCACCACTCCCGACGAACCCGTCGCGCCGTTACCGTGGTTTCATAGCGAGTACAATAAGCTGTGGCGTGACACGATTGCGCTCCGTATCCGGGGGGACCACGGCAAGACGTTTACGTGGTTAGAATTAGGGCGGGTTCTGGAGAGTTTGATGGGCTTTATGGAGGGGGAGCCGCAAAGGTTGCATCCGGTTAATTTTGATGTAAATGTTGTGGGCGAAGGGATAGTGGCGGCGGGGGTGTTGTGGTATTCGCAGCGTCCGGTGATCGAGGCGCGGGAGAAGTGGTTGGGAAGGGATGTTGGAGTGGGCCATGGATCAGCGTGATGGCTGGCGTTTGCGGGATCGAAACTTATCTACTCATGTACAAGAAAGGCTGCTGCGACCTTCGGCCGCGTAGCGAGCATGAGAAAATTGCACAATTGAGCTTGAGCCTGAGAGTATGATGGAATTTTTCTATGACCCACCGTTGAACGTGGCTCGGATTTTCACCCCGACAAAAGAACCCACGCTCAACAGTTTCTCTGACACCCCCTCCAACGTCAATCCTTCAACATCAATCCTTCTTTTCGGTATCGCAATCTTGAGCTCACCGTTGTCGGCAATCTTAGTCATGTCAGTCCCGCCACATATCCAGAAGAAACAGAAGGCGGACATACAATGCCATGCCTCGAGGCAAAAGTTTGAGAAAAGAAAGCAAAAGTCTTTTATCCTGTCTTCCCAACAATACCAATCCTAGCGACACCTACAGTCCCACCACTGCGCAACCTCAATCTTGGAGAGGAAGGACCCAGGAGGAATTGTCGCGCAATCATCATCATCGGGATCGTGTAACTTGCTGCCCAAACACCCAGCTTGCCTTATGCAAAAGCTAAAGAGCATCAGTAGCCACACAAAACTTGAGGCAATGGATGGATCATGCTCGTTCAAGTTGCCGGATTTAGAGTTTCGCATCGTTGACATTGAGACCAACATCACATTGTCCGAGAGCTCAAGAAAGCCAGTAGTACTAACCCTGAGAACTCAGGCTCCAAACCCTTTCTGTGGAGATCTTTGCTCATGACTTAGAGACAACGCCTCCATTCAACTTCCTGGACATTGCCGATAGGACCGGTATTGCGTTCCTGCCACGTGCCATTGTCGGCGGATGTTTGGAGACAAAGTGCAATCCCAAGCTCCAGCAGCAGAGAGGAGTTCAACATCTCGGCGAAGACTCAGATATGTTTGGGCTTCCAGAGAGCCACACTGCTAAGAAGTTAGCCTGGCATTGCCTTTCGTCTCTAGACACTTGTCAGTTACGGTGCGTGGCAGGAAATGAATAGCGGTCCGACTGGCAATGTCCAGGAAGTTGTATGGAGGCGTTGTCTCTAAATCATGAGCAAAGGTCTCCATAAATTTCTCAAAAGACACTTGCCGTGTGGCATCTCAATAATTTTGAACAGAAGGATCGAAGACATTGACTTGCGCTTAAGAAACAAGAGAGAAGGGGTTGGGGCTTGGGTTTTCAGGATTGATATCATACTGGCTGTCTGCTCTTGAAGAATTTTGCTCTCATTGTGAGTCTGACATCACTACAATGGAGACGGCTGCAAAGGACGAAAGAATTGTCGACAACGATTCAGAGCTAATGATTACGATACTGAAGTGGGGATTCCATCTTGAAGGGTCTTCCAATATATATACTCGCTCGAAGGAACCCAGGGAAAGCGGATTTGATCACCAAGGTCAGTTTCAAAGATACCACATATCATTATTTGCATCGCTCTCATCCCACCCTGCCCGAACCCTCTCCTTTATAGGCCGCGCTCAACCTCAATCTCTCCTAATCCTCATGAGTAATTGTACTAAGATCCCACGACTCAGGCTCGTCCTTCTCTGCCTTCACCATCTTCGACTTGGTCTTCTCATAGCACTCCTCCGCCCCACATTCGCAGGCCCGATCCCGCCAATACCCGTCCCCGTAATCGACCGGAATCTCCTCAAAAGCCTCGATATCCCTCGCCGCCACCACAACACTCCTGTACCGCCCCCCCTGCGTCACGATGCGGAACTCCGTCGACGCATCGCACGCATGGTTGATGAACCTCGTCCAGTTCCCAAACGCCTTCGCGCTGATCGTCGCGACCACCTCGTCGTTCCGCCCGCCCGGCAGGGCGAGGTCGAGCGCGTAGATCGGATCGCCGGTGTAACACGCGGGGAAGAGTTCGCCGACGTATTCGCCCAGGATTGATCCCCGGGGGATCCGCTGCAGAGCGCGCACGCCGACGCCTTTGCGGCCGTAGTCGCGGAGTTCGACGAGCGGGTGGAGGATGGGTGGGTGGGCGGAGAAGGAGCAGTCGCAGGGCGTGTAGGAGTCGCAGGTGATGCAGGGTTTCTTGCTCGTGTTGTGGATTTTGGTGGGGTCGTTGGGGTAGGGGAGGGAGGGGGGCCAGAAGGGTGGCCGAACACTGTGTTTGAAAGCATCATCTCGGTAAATGTTGTCGGCGATGTTGACTTGTCTCTTGCCTTCGAACTCAGGACGCCGGATGTCCTCGAGCTTCTCGGTGACTACCCACTCGTGGGGCGAACACCTTTTCGGGTTCACGGGTAGGTGTTTCGTGAAATCCCAGGGTGGAGGGAGGAAGGCGCTGTGACGGACGAGCTCGGTCCACCAATCCAGGCCACAGCATTCGGCAAAAACCGTCAGGCTCACGGCGTTTTCGTCGATGCTGGCGGACACCGTCTGCCAGACCTCTTCGTCAACGGCACAAGCCGCATCGCAGAAAGCGGTCGAGTGAGCCAACTTGCCGAGAAATTCCCAGCTGTGATCAGTGGCCGTTTTTCTATACCGCTCATTGGCTGCGGCTTCGTGTAGCAGGCATCGGGCCATGTGCTTGTCGATGTCCTGAACCTCGCTGGATTCCAGGTGTTCAGAGGTGTGTCGGTGGGTGCGCACCGAGTCTGTCGATGAACTAGCAGTCGTGGATGCAGAACGGCTTTGCAGAGACTTACTGATGACGTTCGCCACGTTGAACGACACTTCTCGGAGTAATATTTCGGTATCGCTAAGTTCCCCACCAAAGGGTCTGCGCGGTCGAGATCCTCCAGAAGCGGCTCTGGACGCTTGAGCAAGGGCGACGTTGTTGAGGTCCTGATAGATCTGCGCCATTAGCCCTTTGACGTCGTATTCGGGACACTCACCCGCATCCATTGGACATTCTTCCTCCACCTCTCTTTTCGCACGTTCTTCTTCCAGAACGTCAAACAGGCGTTCTCGTACTGTCTCGTCATCAGCACTGACGTCGCATGCGGAATCGAAGAATGCCTGCCATTTCTTCTCGTCGCGCGGACTCTCTCCTTCCATCACTTGATACCCTTTGCTCGCCTTCTTCGTTGGATTAGAAGTCTTCTTCACCCCGGATCCGGTAGGACGTGACGCGACTTTCTTGCTACCCGAGCAGCTGCCAGAGCTTGCGGTCATCGGAGGGAATTTCATCGTTTCGAGCAGCGTGCTATAGTCGCTCTAGGAGAAGATTTGAGGCCTGTGCGAATCCTAGGACTGAGGAAGCTGGCTAGGCAGCGATTGGGTTTGGAAGAGTGATGAAAGTCAGTGGAGATGAGAAGGGAAGATGGACCGTGGCTTGTACCTAGATACCTTTTGGCCTCCTCGACTTGCACGAACAATGACCATTGTATCCCGTGTCTCAATTCGAAGACTGAAAGGATAGCGAGGCACGGGGTTTCACAAGACAATGGATTGTGTGCTTTGTTTGGCCTTTGTGCAAGAAGTATGGTGGAATTGGCATATGGCGCACCACAGGCGCACAATACCAACGACATTAACACAAGCGAACGACCGCAACGCTAAAACACCTACACAAAGGAATAAACCCCAACAACAAAGCCACATCATCACTAGAGATTCATGGTGGATTTGGAGCCGCCTCCGCGACCTGGTAAGCTGTTTAGTCTCTCATCAGATTTAAAAGAATGGGTTTAAGTTAAAAACAAAGGAGACCTCGAGAATTCAAGTCTTACTATACTCGTGACCCCTTTCCGTGAATAATCATTGTTTACGAATGAACACAACCTCCTCGTCGAACAGACCCTCGGAAACAAAAAGCCCGAAATCAGCGTACGACTATCAATGTATGGCGCCTTAGTTTGCACCTGTTTCCGTCACCTTTCCCGCTGAGTATTCTCTCTAGTCTCGATTTTTGATCCATTCGCTTACAAAGACAATGACCCGGAATGGGACCAAGATCCCAGGACGTGGTTAGATATTCATTTTTAGGGACAGCAGAGGCTTTCATCGGAAGGGAGTTTTGCACGCGGAGAACATTCGTGGCGTCGGCGTGAGATCACGGGGCTTCTGTGTATTTGTAAACTAGAAGGTTAATACGAGTAAATCAAAGATCACCGCTGCTTTGCCGGCAAATATGTCATTCTTTGAAGCCACCGAGCTCTGCAAAACAACATATACTGTTGTACAGCGAGCGCTTTCCACCATCAATCATCATCTGTACGTAGAAGGACTACAACATTGAAGCACCAGTCAAGGAAATACAAAGACGCATTGCTGCTCGGCCAAACATTTCAGATCCGTGGGAGCCCAGACTTCCATTTCCACGCTATCCGAAGTCATCAGTTAGGCGTCGGGCTACAGACGTCCACAGTGGTCGTCGCTTGAGCATTGTCAAAGACAAAGGTGGTGGTTTGCACGGGCTAGACGTCGCACAACCACGCGTTAGTAACGGGGTCCGCCACTCGTTCGGCAGATGGGAAAGACTTACGACCCCGACCCCGCAGAATTTGGGAATGACGGTCACGTCTTGGCAGCCTGCGCAGTCGAAGGATACGGTGGCGGTCGAGGTGAATGGTTGCTCGTATACGGTGATGGTTTCGGTGGGGCCGATTAGGGTCTGGCATGGTGTGGCGGTGAAGGTACATGTGGCTGGTTCTTCTGGGCCCTGGGCCAGGGCCGCGCCATGTCCGGAGTCGTGATGTCAGAGAAAGAGTTGTATGCTATAGTGAGGGGACGGGGATGTTTACACCGTTGCTGCGCAAGCGATTGTGCTTGCGATGGTCGAGAGGAACTTCATGTTTGAAGGAAGCTAAGAGTGGCTTCTCTAGATCAATTTCGGGAAAGAGATAGCTGGTAGGATGATAGATTGAGGTGGTGAATCCCCAGAGGCTGCAACGATGTATATACACTTCTAAGATCCATAGAGGGGCATTTCAGCTCCGTCTGATGACTTTGCTGAGCATGAAAGCTAACGTACAATCCCAGTCTGAGAGTGAGCCTTGCGATGGAGAAACCTCTCATGTTGCCTAGATAGTAGAACCTCTCTTCCCCGCAGCTGACTCAGATCACATGTGCCGTGGAGCAGTACGCCGACGGGTGTTATGCACTCGAATCGGATGTGTGAGAATCTCGGTCGAAATCCGGGTCCGTAATACGGCATTACGGTGCTGGGACTGGAGGAACTCCATATGCCCAATTAAAGCTTCGCTCTTGCGAAACTAGCTGGCAGCATCTTTGGCTTGTCGGACCAGCCGGTGGAATCTGTCACACGCTAGTGCAACCCAGCTCCGCGAGCCCATCGAGATCACGTTGTGAGATGACGGGTTCTTCGCAGGTAGCTTCCCGGTGTGTTGGACTCATAATGATATCACACAGCTTAGCTCCGCCTTCAATACTTTGGTCACAAAATCGAGCCGTCTTTCTACTAGTGATAATTAGTGCCGGTGATGGTCTCACATTTTGGTTTCTACCATTCATCGACGGACAGCAGCCCTTTTACCAACGACCTTCAGGTGGTTGCATGAGACACTTCCCTCTACAGTCCAACACGATAGCACGTGGGCGACGCAGGGGAGCAGAGCCCGGACAGGCTAGAACTTGGATGTCATCTTAAATCTGACCTCATCTCGGGAAATTGGTGGATGTTCCCGTCGGGGTGAGATAGGTCATGTGATGAAGAAGCTCCCTGTTCGAATGCTTGCCGATTTTATGGATGCCTCGTGCTCTGAAATCGGTTCGTGTGAGGCGAAATTATCTGCTGCGTCCACAACAAGAATATAATCTCTGTGAAGGTCACACCACATTCGGCTCTATTTCATTATGGTCTGGAAATGAGTGTTGAAAGTGGATGCCTATCGAGTGAGACGGATTCTGGTGATCACGATTCTTCTTCCGCGGTTATTAGCCTTATTGATCGAGGCTTCGTTTTCTGTACTCGTGCCGCGCACTTACCTCGCTCCCTCGGTAAGTGCTGTCCGGCCATGCATTAGCGAGGGAGAGCAAGGTAAGTGCGCGGCACGATTAGTAGGTCTATGTGAGAGAAAGTTTCATTGGACAAGACCGTAAAGCTAGGTGAATTCCGGGAATTTCACGGTCTTCAATTTGATCTGAAGCGGTCTGGGTGCGAAATGTGAACTCGGATGATGACGGCTCTGGGTAAGGCGGAGCCTCCGGATCCAATAATCGGCCCTCATGCTGCTAGCTGGACGGTGGAAACAAGAATTCCCGCAGATGACTCTTTTGAGGGACGAGTTGCTGACTGTAATTCTAGCAAGGCTAGATAATCCATGACAAAAGCACAGACCATGCTTGTAGTCGACCGTTGGAGCCTTGTGTCAAATGCAGAACGTGTCCACTTTGGATCACTAGATGTCGGAGTAATTGCGTGAATTGAATATGCCTGTCCTCCGAACAATACTTTTACCGCATTCATTGAAGCAATAATCTCGCGTATTGAGTGGAGTACGGAGAGCTGGGCAGTATTGGAAGCAGTATATCTCGAAAAGGAACACAATCTGCGAGCTGACACTGCCCCCCTACACCCACACGGAGCCGCAGCATTGCGGGTCTCCGTGTTGCGGACTTAGGTACTCCATCTGGTCATCTCTTCCTCCGCGTGCGCCAGCAAATCAAAGAATCCGAATGACCCAGCTTTGCCACATGTTTTCAATTGCCACCAGCCCACCCACATGCTCAGGAAGCTTCGCTGTCAGCGTTTTGCGACATTGCCTCGGATTAAATTTCTGACCTGTAGCGTTCGTAGGCTAAAATTGCGGTTTCTCAATCCAGTCAGGTGAAAATGAAAATATGGGTGAGCATCTCTGATGCAGACGCTCAGAATGTTTCAGGCAGCTCTGCTTGGCTGAGTGGCCGTACCTTACATGGCTTTGCAGGTTGCCTGCCGTCAGGTCTCGCCGGCTTTGTTGCGAAAGCTGTCTCGAGCCTAGATCCTTGAGCGTAAGTCCATGTCCCGGCCAATTGCATGTAGATATAGGCCGCCAGGATACTCTATAATATTAGACGCGATGTTGACCAGATATTGATTCTTTTTATTCGTCCTTCGCCTCCCAAGAAACATAGATAGCCGGCATTTTCAGAGCGCAGACTCAATCGGCGACAGTCCGTAGTAATGAATGGGCCAACACTGCTAGCTCAATACACGAAGGGGTTTTGAGGTAGAAAGACAAGAATGAGAGTGCTAACGGTAGGTACTCTGTAACCTTCGATCCCCTCAAGATGCCGAGGTTGAGCCGGAAATATCACAATCATTCCCGGGAGCGGCGGAGATGTTTCTCTCCATTCTCCAAGAGCTGTGCCTCCTGTCTTGCCAACCTCATGTCAAGGCCAATGGTCTTACTCTCTTCGCCTGCGTCATTCATTGCATTGTGACTTGGCAGTGCATCAGACATGTCCTCTTTGCTGAGGACCGTCAACCGAAGTGCAACCCGGCAGCTGCAACAGCAGAGGTCATTCTCTCGGGGCTTGAGAGGAAATACTCCAATTAAATCCCCATCATATTTGTTGCGGACTTGGAGACCACATCCTATTGCTTCTCCAGGAAGTTCTTTCTCAACAATGGCCGCTCTGAAGTCTAATGCCCCCGCAATGGCCGGCGTTAGAGAGTTCGATCCAGAGATCAAAGATATGGCTAGCTACATCCACAATTACAAAATTGACTCCGATCTTGCTGTATGTGAACACCCCCATCAAATCTTCTAAAGGGCCAGCCATTGAGGCTCCTTGTCTGATAGTATGAAACCGCACGCTATGTTTTCCTTGATACTATCGGCTGCGGCCTCGAAGCCCTTCGGTTCAAAGAATGCACTAAGCTCCTCGGGCCTATTGTCGAAGGCACCATCGTCCCACATGGTACTCGAGTACCCGGCACTCCCTACGTCCTCGATCCCGTCAATGGTGCTTTCAACATAGGAGCGATGATTCGATGGCTGGACTACAACGACTGCTGGCTGGCCGCTGAATGGGGCCACCCTTCAGATAACTTGGGAGGAATACTTGCAGTGGCAGACTGGATCTCGAGAACGAATCGTGCTGGAGGGCATATTGGGAATGGGACCGTTGTCAAGATCAAGGATGTCCTAGAGGCCATGATCAAGGCACATGAGATACAAGGATGCTTGGCGCTGGAGAACTCGTACAACAAGGTCGGGTTGGATCATGTTGTGCTGGTCAAAGTTGCTACGGCGGCTGTGGTCTCGAAGATGCTGGGACTACCGGAAAGACAGACGGCAGATGCCATCTCACAAGCTTGGGTCGACGGGCAGAGCTTGCGGACCTACAGACACTCGCCCAATACCATGTCCAGGAAATCTTGGGCAGCAGGCGACGCATGCCAAAGGGCAGTCAACCTGGTGTTGAAGGTCCAGAGAGGGGAACATGGCATTCCCACAGTCCTCTCAGCACCGGTATGGGGCTTCTACGACGTAGCTTTCAAAGGCAAAAAATTCGAATTCCAGCGGCCATACGGCAGCTACGTGATGGAAAACGTCCTCTTCAAAGTCTCATATCCAGGTACGGTTTTTCTTCATCCCTTCAATTTCCAATAACGCTAACGATTTCCCTCCTCAGCCGAATTCCACTCCCAAACCGCCATCGAAGCCGCCAAAAAGATCCACGCCCAACTCGCAAAGCAAGGCAAATCCGCCGAGGACATCAAATCCATCACCTGCCGCACCCACGAAGCCTGCATCCGCATCATCGACAAGCAACACAAACCCATGGACAACTTCGCCGACCGCGACCACTGCATCCAATACATGGTCGCCACCATGCTCGTCTTCAACCGCCTCCACGCGACCGACTACACCGACGGCTCGGACGCCGCCACCAGCCCGCTCGTCGAACGCCTGCGGCGCAACATCTCCTGCGTCGAAGACCCCGCCTTCACGCGCGCCTACCACGACCCCGACATGCGGACGATACCCAACGCCCTGACCGTCACGCTGACGGACGGCACCGTGCTCGAGGAGTCGGTCGTCGAGGCGCCGCTGGGGCACAAGTCACGCCGGGAGGAGGCGAAGCCGGAGATCCTGGACAAGTTCGAGCGGCACCTCGGGCCGCATTTCGCGCCGGGGACGGTGCGGGCGCTGGTGGAGTTGGGGATGGATAAGGTGCGGTTGGAGGGAATGGGCGTCGATGAGTATATGGATATGTACGTCAAGGAGAAGATGGAGTGGTAGGTGCCGGGCGCGCGTGGGCTGGACGCGGCGTCGGGTCTCTAGCTTGGTACGTAGGGTACGCTGTATATAACGCCGATGAGAAAAAATATCCCCATGCTCCTCCTCGTCCATCCGCTCCGTCGTCCACACAATACCCCATCCCTTGATCCCCCCTCTTTAAACCCCCCCCACCACCCTCCACAACACCACCCATACAGAAAGCGAGCCAGCGCGCGGACGTTCCCAGCCAGGTGCCCCGCAGCGACGATGCTTTCGAAAGGACGGTGGTCCGACTCCGGGGGCCCGACGGCTATACGGCCACTGGAGACGAAAGAGGGGCTGGCTGCGTGAGTGGCGCGTGGAGCGAAGGTGAGCAGCAAAGGAGAGAATATGGGTGGGATATGCGTAGGGGGAAGGAGGGAACCTAGATACGTGGATGGAAGGCGCGAGCGGGGGGTATGGATGTCCGAGCTGGGCGTGCCGGGGGCGGGGTTTGACGGCCGGGGGTGTGGGGGGGGGATGAGAGGGAGGAGGTGGAGAGGTGGAGGGAGGTGGAGGGAAGGGAAGTGAAGTGAAGTGAGGTGGAGGGAGGTGGAGGGAAGGGAAGGGAAGTGAAGTGATGGCAAGCAATAAATAGAGGTCGATTCAACCACCCACGTCGACGCAAGGGGTTCTCAGGACCGTGTTTCCGCCCCGCGAGCGCATGCGCGAGCGAACGAATGGACGCATCGGACACGCCGCGTCGCGGTGAGTGCTGAGCGCTGAGCGCTGAGCGCTGAGCGCTGAGCGCCGAATACCTACGCACACGGGAGCGGAGGCGGGGTCTCGACGGCGCTCGTTGGCGCTTGGGAGGCGGGGATATGGGGGTTTGGGGGCGGGGCGTGCGTCTTTTTCCAAGGGGGGTCGGGGATGCGGGACGCGGTGGGAGCGAGTGAGGAGGGGACGTTGGGCTTTAGGTGCCTGGAGGAGTTGGCGGCGGTCTGTCTGTCTATCTAGCTATCTGATTACTATGAGACGACTCGAGCGGCGTATGGCCCCTTTTTCGATCCCGATGATTGCGGTTGTATGTCGATCATGTGCTCTTGCGGCTTCACACGTTCCTTGTGTATATATCTTTCAGCACCCAACTTAGCAGCCGGTGTATGTACTCATGTCGGCAATGAAGATGTGACAGACCCTACCTGTTCAGATATAAATGACAACAAAGATCTACACTGCGTCGGGAGCATAAGCGCTGTTCTCATTCACAGCCATCTCAATCGCAACCTGACGGACTCTTGGCCGGAGCATGCATTGCAACGGCACACGTCAGCATTGACGTATGGTTGTACGCAATCAAGCCGTGGGACGTTACTGCGGCACAGCGCTTTCCGTGCACTAGCTACTCCGACGAAGTGGACCTCATGCCGGGAGATAGGCCAGGCTGTGGAAGGATAGCAGAGAGAGAGAGGAAAGGGACGGCTGTCAAGACCTGAGAGAACGACATGGAGAGACGTTCAACTCCGTTGCAGAGCGTGCTCAGGCCCGGAAAGGCCTCGCGGGCGAAGCATGATACTTGGGGATGTATCGGACGGCAGAGAGCGCGGCTGACTTCCACATGTGACCATGTGTATGAACACCGAGATGAATCTTGTCTCGGGTGGAATTGCGTTCTGGTCCAGACGATCGGCGACGGGGCAAGCGTGGGATAGTGCTGCTGCAGGGATCGGTTGCCAAAGGTGGTTCTCACGCGCGACGAATGGGAACGCTGGGTCACGTCGTTTGAGGTCAGGGGTTGATGAACAGATGTTCACGGTGGTTCGATTGACCTAGTTTGAATAGGCAGTTGGACCGTGGGAGCAACATGATCCGAGACGTAGAGCGGCGCTACTGCTGGTTGGGAACTTGCTGATAAGGAGGGTACTGGTATTTGGCAGGGCCTTCAGTCGGTACTAAAGCATGTAACGTCGCCGATAGGAGGGGGGGTCGATGGCGAGCATGGGGAAGAAGCATCGAGAATGACCTGGAGATAGGACCACAGCTCGTTCTGACGGCGGATATAGGAGGGACCGTGGAAAACGCCGGAAAAAGATGGCGGCCCGAGCGAACAACAGCACCAAAAGAAACGTGCATAGACCAGTTGGCCCACGGCCAACGCACGTGCCGGCTGTGGTACAGGGTCTGGAATCATCGTTGCAGGGAGAGCATGCGAATCAGAGAATTGCGAGCCATCGAGATGCCCATCTCAGATGTTTATACGCAGCGATGGCACAGATGCTATCACTTGGCAGCACGCCTACGGGGACATGGAGCTAACAGCGAGCCAATCGATGAGATGTGGCGATGATGCATGCATGCGGGGACTAATTTTCTAGGAACGTGCAAATTGCTGATTTCCTGTTTTCTGCTTCTTCTTATCTTTCGACTCATTTTCCCCAAGGGGGGGAAAGTGGGCAAAAGGACTCACGTGGACCAATAAGAGGATGCGCACCGAGCGTTTTCTTCTCCACAGCAGTATGGCGGAGAGAAGGAGTACCCCGCCTGCGGTCGGGAGAGAGCGGCCGCCTTGCAGAAGCAGGGTGGGAGGAGGTGAGCGGGGTCTGCATGGACGGTGAGGGTTGATGCATCTCAATCAGCAGAAACAATCGATGTCTTCTCACATCGGTACCAGGAGGGTGATTATGTTTCAGAATAAGAATTCCGGATTTCTTTTTCTCTTGATTGAGTTCCCCATCCTCGATCTCAAGTCTCGACCTCGTTGCGAGAGCGCGGTTCTGGCCTGGTCACGGTGGTAAGGCGGTGAAAGATTGTCCTGCAGCCAAGCCAAGGGGATTTTGAGTTCCAGGTTGCAGCACATTTGCCTTTTGCCTTGTGACGTGCATAGGTACCTATGCTGTGCATTAGTTTGTGGAAGAGAGGTGCCCGCGCAGTGCGCACACATTCTGAAGCACATTATTATGATTGTGCCCGCAGTCTGCAGCATCGGAAAGACGGTTGACCGGCAGGTCGTTTATTGCTTTTTGCTGCGGGGTGATGGGCGATGAGTGGCAGTTGCCGTTCCGCCAGGTCTGTCCATGAACTGCTGACCGGCCATGTATCGCTCCAAGTGGTAAGGAAAGCGTTGCCATTGTGTCAGCAACATTTCAAAGATGCCTGGTCGTCTTCGTCGATAAAACTTCTTCGTCGATAAAAGTTGCGCGCGTTAATCGCTCCGAAGCCAATTTGTCAAATCTCTCTGTCCATCCCCCTGCCGCCTTGGCGAATCGGGCTGAGTTTCCCGCCCCCAATCCCCCTGGCCTCATCACCGACCCTTCTCCTTGATGGTGTGCGGGCGGATTGCCCTGCATTCAAACACTAGCCACCAAGGTAGCCACTAGTCATTAGCCGCATATCGTTTTTTTCGATACATCCTACTTACCGTACCACCTCGCAGGCCCGCACGTTCCAGGTCTCATACAGGGGCCGACCTTGCCTGCATGGGGAATGCATTATCGGATGCACAATTATCTTATAATATCCCGAGTAGCCCGAGGATCTCCCTACCAGGGTTCGTGCAGAATCGTGGCTGTGGATTCCCCTGACGAGCCGCTTGCAGCTCGTATTTCGCCTCGAAGAAAATATCTAAGGTCATCACCGACCGGGCGTAGCTGTTTCGATACAATATTCGTCACTATCTTATTTGTCATTACTTTTCTTTACTTTTGCGCATGGCGAAAAGGGGATTGTCGATGAAAGTCAACGCGGCGCCACGCGAGGCCATCTCAAGAAAATATAAGCTTCATGATTCTCCATGCGCTGCATCTGGCTCCCTCGCGATTTCGGGCGCGTAGTAGTTGTGGGAATTCTTTCCAGCGGATGACAGAAGCAGCCAAGCAGGCAACCTGTTACCTGGGTCCGGGGGCCCGACAAAAATAGAGCCTCAACGTTTCCGGGCATTTCAACTCGTCTACCCGATTTGATCCGACATCAAGGTCAAGGGCTCAAGGCTGACCGACAAGGGTGGCCGGGTAATGCTTGCTGTACAGCAATAATAATACCGGGGCCATTGTATGATGACGAGGCCAGGTATTGCTTCACGGAAGCGAGTCCTTTTCGTGAGGCCCGTGTGGGCCTCCTTGAAGACGTAGCCAAATCTCATAGTCGATCAGGCCTTGTAGAGACATAAACTCAGCTGCAACGTCAGCGTCAAATTACCACATCCCAAATCCGTGCTCAGGGCTAGAATCTTTCAACCAGAATGCAACGGTGCTAGGTCTGTTTCGAAGGCGCGAAGTGCGGCTCTCGGAGCGATGTCCATTCAAATGCTGAAAAGGCATCGCGTGTTTTTACATCAACGATCGCTACCGAAGACTCACCAGCCACCAAACCCTGGAAAGCTGAAGTCTTACCTGTTCTGGACGTGCGCACTGGTTTGGGAATAGGCTGCCATGCCTAGAAGCCAACGCCACAAACGCTTGATAGAGGAGATCTGGGCCAAAACGTGACTAGGCAAGGATATGAAACGCTATGAGTTCGAACAAGTGTTGAGGTTAGTGCGATGCGCTCAAAATAGATCCTTCCCATCAATCCAACATGGACCGAGTCGTCGATCGAGATTGGAAAGATAACGAGAAGAAAGGCGAAACTTCCTGGACTAAGGAAACGAGAGATACAGTGCAGACTGCAGACAGGACTCAGATCGAAAGAAGAAGCTAGTAAATGGACAGTGAGTAGATCGCAGACGGATGGCAGATAGATGGCAGATAGATGGCAAAGATGTCGTGGCTTGGGAGAGCAGTAACGATATTAGCTATTGTATAGAGTCTTAGCGACGACGGTGTCGTCGCTTTGGTCAGAATGTCGTCCGTCTATGTATCGATCATTATAATTCCCTCCCAATCCATATACCAATGATTCGCATCAGAGCCGCCTGCCATAGGCCAAGAGCGTCCCCGTGTCTATGAATGAATCTTGGATAAATCAAAAGCGTAGAAAGGCATCGCCGAGAACTCCTCTACCTGCTTGATCGCTGTGAAACGCCCTGAAAATGAAGCCGAATTGTGAGGGTATCTATGACCAGGTTCTTATTTAGGAGTGTTTGCTTTGTTGTCGACTTGTTGCCACATCTTCACAGATGAGATAGTAAATTGGGCTGTCTCGGGCTTCCAGGTTGGATACCACTGATCCTTCCCTGACCAGAAATCCTTGGGCGCAGTCTTCGACTTGTCGACCCACGGCTTACCAGCCTCGCCATCTACGAACCATCCATTGGTACTTCCAACAGCCAAGTTGATGATGAGATAGAACTCTTGGTCGAAGGGTGCGTTCAAGTTGGGGTCGTTGACCCAAGGATTAGTGAGAGTGGTGCCGTTGGAGTTGGACAGAGGGAATTGTCCACGGGTCCAGAGATATTCATTGAAAGGATTGTAAAGGATCTGTAGAAGACGGGTGTCTATGTAAGTGAAGAGATACTTCTCACTCCACTCCAAGCCATAGGTGTGTACGCCGGCCGCGTAAGTGGTGTGAAGAGCTGATTGCTTCTTACTAGTGCGCCAGTACCCGTCGTCCTTCTGGTCGGGGCCCCAGTGGAGAGTGCTAGTGACAATGTTGTTGCCGCCGGTAGGATAGCTGTAGTTGTTGCCTCGGGACTCAGCAATATCGATTTCGCCAGATGCGGGCCACGCTCCGAATGTGTTATTGACGGGCAACATCCAGATGGCGGGCCAGAGCCAGTCGCCCACTGGCATTTGGGCTACAACTTCGACACGACCATATTTGATGGTTGCACCTTTGAGTGTGTTGATGCGGCCGGATTTGACTGGAGGGACAATGGTGCCGTTGGTGACGTTGGTGGCAGCGTTGCAGTCGTAGTATTGGGTTGAAGTGCAGTCCGGGAGTGTCAGATTGTTGTTCGTGGTGAGGAGAGTCTCATCTTGGAGGGTAGGCTTGATGATGAGCTTGCCGTCTTGGATCATGACATTTTCTTCCGTTCCGGTAGTCTGGTCGAATTCGCCGTTTCTGAGAGCACATGTTAGCAAGTCAGAAAGAAGGTCCGCTGGCCCGGAGATTACGACATACCCAAAGCCTCCCAGGTTCACTTCCTTGGTCCAAACATCGGTATTGAAGCCTTTACTCCAATCCTCATCGAGCACAAGCTTGTAGGTGTGATTGACAATAGTGCTGAGGCCGTTGTAAACCAGGTACCCGGCGACGGCAAAGCCCAAAGCAAGTCCGATCAGAGGTATGATAGTGACCCATTTCTGTCTTGGGTCTTTGGTTGTCTTCCATGGATGGTCGACCTCGCCCTTCTTGACCCGTCGAGAACGGAAATATTTTTGGTTTTGCTTTTGGTGATGAATGTGAATGGCCGAGGAATTTTTGGAGGTGCCCAAAGGCGTTACATTGAAGGGATTCCTTGGGACGGCGCTGATGTTGTCACTGCCCGTGTGACTTGCTGTTTCGAGGGAGCGACGCCGATAGGGGGTCTGTTGGGGTGTCTGGTCGGGAGAGTACATGCTGTTTCCCGAGCTTGGGAGGCCACCCTCGAAAGGGTCTTGGTTACGGCGGTGCATGTCCATGATAAACGAGTGTGGGTTCAGGAATGAGAGCGAGCGAGGTTGGACGTTGTGCAAGAGAAGAAGAGGAGAAGAGATGAATCAAGGAACGAAGGTGACTGGGAGAGGACAAGAAGGATTTAAGACACGGGTGGGAGGAGGGGTATAGAGCCTGGGGCGTAGCTAACATTGGGCTGAGATAGTGGATATGGAAGCGGGTTGTCTAAAATAGGAAAAGGATTGAAAGATCCTGGTAGTTCATTGGAATACATCTAGGCTATACGCTCGTTGACCCTATGAGATGAACGTGTGGATGTCGGTCTGACCGTTCTAGACTTGGATTGGTAGTAGATTCGGAGGTGATTGTTCATTGGGCTCATTGTTCTTTTCGGTCGGCAGTAGATTTGGTGTAGATCATTTCCTGTCTGTGGCTACCTGTAACACTCGAAGGGGATGTGTGGGCCTGGTCGAGCATCCGAAAAGCGTAATCGACTAAAGGAGTGGTTTCAGACTTGATTGGATTGGAAGAGATGAAGTTGGTACATGGACCGGTGGGAGTATGAACATGGAAGGAAGATGGCCCCAGTAATCTCCGTTCCAGTCACCGGAAGCCGCCCTATACTTAAATTACATAAATTACACTGATTACCGCTAATGCGGGATAGGGGTCAAAGGACTCAAGGATACTTTAGCGCCATCTACTTCGGGAAGAAAGTAAACGGTGAAACCGGTATTTTGGTACATCGGCTTTTCCTTGGCTTATCGATTTACCCTGGCCGCACCATCTACATCATCCTGCATCATCGGCGTGAACTCGAGGAAATCCATTGGTCTTGTATACACTCATCTCCATATAATTAAGTGGGCCCCCTTGCCCCTCGCGAAGAGAGATTTACATTTTGAACGGAAAGTTTTGAGCACATGGGTACATGGGTACCTTGTACTTGCATGCTACTTGATCGACGTGGCGTGTCCCGATGGGTCGGTCTATATTCATGATTCTACGAGGTACCAAATACGATATTTTACCCGGGGAGAAGGTACCTTGGAGGCACGACATCAATCATTCATAGACCAGTGGTGCACTTCTCCATCTCGCCACTTGTCTGGTACACGAAAGAAATTGGGCCATGGCCGACAATGTCTACAAAATGGAGTAATGTGATCACTTTTCGTTGAGCAGCATGCAGGCAAGGGAAGCGTTCCTTGGCTTCCAGTTGCGCAACCGGGCCTATGATCTGCTAGCGGCGGATTCCTATCATTGCGTGTTGCATGCAGGGTCTGATTGGGACTCTCCTCGATTTTTCACAACCTGCTCTGTCCAGCAAGATCGATGGGAATGGCCGCGAGCTGTCGTCGATTTATCGTTGCTGCAAGATTCTGCTGGCCCTGGTCTGCACGGACCTGACTATTCTCCGGTGGAAGCGAGCCCGATGATTTCCGCTGCATGATTTCGCGGGTCTGCAGGCTACTGCAATTGCGAGGATCAACCCCGCTCTGGCTTGGGGGAAGCAGGGTTGAAGAACCGCTGCAAATCGTCTGGTTGCTTGAACCGGCATTCGTGAAATCCATCCGAAGTGCGCCCTTTGAAATTTAGTGCCATGCCCACTTTTTTGAACACGCTTGATAAGACTCCGCAGTGCCCATATATCCCATGAACGACGATTCGTTGAGTTGCAGCTGCGATTTGTCATGTGCCTGGACGACGCGTGCCAACGTTGAGACTTGCCTCGCTGAATTGGCGGCAGGAAACCACTCACAGAGCGTAAGCGCACAGTACACATTTCACACATTTCCTGTACCACTAAAAACGCTTCATATCTGCAGATGATTGCGACTATTGTGGGCCTGGATTCTCTACCTCACTGCGTCGCAATCCTCAGTGAGGGACCTCCCGCTCCAACTGCTGTCCACTGAGCGGTCCACTGCTCCTTGCTTTATTGTCTTTGTCAGACGACATGTACAAAGGCCTCCAAAAGGTTTGTTCAGCACGTTGAACTGATGCCCACGAGATATCTGGAATTGAACATGTACACATCTGCATCTGCAGCCTTGGAAGTACGAGTATGCATAAGTAGACACATCCACTTGGCTATCGTCTCGCAATAATAGGTACAAGAAGTCTGAAGGTGAAGTTGAGTTCTCGGACGAGAAGGTCCGAGAAGCGCTGCACAGTCGGCAGGTTTGATAACAATCGTCGGCTGCAACTGCACGAGCGCTCGCTTGTATTGTCCGTTCCAACATCCGCTAATGAGAAACAGGCAGGGTGTTCCAATACTTCCCTCTTTGAGCACGTCTTTGCTCAAGTTTCCGTCTATGCTCTTGTTGCTCGTTGACAGCTCACCAATTCGGTCTCCGTCGTCCACAACGAGTTTTTTCACGACTGCCCATTTCCTTATACTTCTGCATTCAGACACTCCGACATGCCGCTGCTTCTGCTGACTCCATGGTTTCCCAAGTCTTGTGGAATCTATGATTCGCTTGAGCGCATTCTAAAATTCGATGCTTCTTCTCAAAATTCCCACAATCCCCACCATCCACACTATGTATTCAATTCGATGAGCAACAGCGAACGATGAATCGGTGTCTTCACCCCCATCTTCGTCGCAGAAATCCGGGCTTACTCGGCTGACTCGGCTGACTGATAAAGCTAAGTAGGGCCGTTCTGCAACCCACGCCACATAGGCCGGGTGATCGTCCTCGCTACACCCCCACAAACCGACTTTCCACGGACCACGAGGCTCTGGACCCGACAAATCATTCTGGTGGCGCAACGGCACGCAGGCCACTTCATGCAGGCTACTGATCAGGAATGATGAACATCTGTGTCTTGTGGTAGCGATTCCAATAATCATTTACCGCATCTCTCCCAGACGGCTAGAATCATCACAAACCTACCACGTCCAAGCCGTGAAGGCTGGAGTTGCAGGTGAACTATCATGGCAGCCTTCTGAGACGCTGTGATACAGACAAGTCGTACACAGCGGTAATCAAACTTTCCTTCACATTCCCCATCCCGTAACCCCAATCCCGTCATTGCTATTGTCGAATACTGTCTTCCGCGCATAGATAGCTTATTCTTTACCACCCTTCCTTCCCCTGTATTCTCGCTACGATAATCCAATCACTCAGCACCTCCCATCTCCATCTCCATAAAAATAAAAATAACGTTTCCATCGAGGTCCTGCACCACGTCTACGATCTATCGACGATGAATCGTTCTATCCAGTTTCTAGAACCTCTTTGACATTATCCTTCTGACCATCAGCCGGCAGCAACCATCTCATACCCCGCATGAAGAGGTCATAGAGCGTGGATTGAGGCGCAGACCGCCGGGACCGCCGCCAAAATGGAGGGATGGGATACTCGTGATGGCTCTCGGGGCACGAACATTTCGTGTGTCGCTTGACTCTAAATCAGGTTTGATTCGTGAGCATACCTGCGCAACAGATCGGTGATCCTGATCAATGAGGGCGTGTCAGTAAGCTGGCCAATAGCACGCATGAGCGATCTGAAGTGCACTGAGAGCTGGATATGAAGCTGGGCAATTCAGGAACAACGAGATATTTACTCTTTCAATTTATAATTTGTAGTATTGAATGTCAAGAGCAGCCCTCCATTGGTGGTTTTGCGACCAAATTCGTCGTGGTCAAGTTGAAATGGGTAGGGAACACGATATGCGAGTTTCACAGGGCGTCTGGCAGCCTCGCAGCTGATGTTTTGCCTCATTGTGATTCATGGCGCCTGGAGCATAGAATGTCTTGGTAGAACATCTAAATTGTTCTTCTTCCCAACGCAATGACTCTTGAGCGTAACAATTTGCGGGAAAAAATTGTCCTGCAAACTTTGAGACCTGCTTGCAATGAAAATTTAGAAATCGGAAACATCTCGTAGGTTGGAAGCGGTTGTACGAAGGGTGTTCTTATTCGGTCGTTTCGGTTGGACCTGCTAACGTTTACGCTCTGCCAGCCCATGACTAGACACCACTGTTCCACAAGAGATGTTTCGAAATCGGATCCTAGTCATAGGAGCATCAGACAGTTCCGGCGGAACGTAAGTTCTCCCCCAAGTAGCTCCGTATCAATTATGCCTTCGCATACACGTAAGCTATGCTGAAACGCCCCCTTCCGCCAGCGGCATCGAAGCCGACCAAAAGGTCATTTCCGCCCACGGATGCGACGCCCTGACCACGACGACCGCTCTGAGGGCACGGAGTCCTCGGGGCGGTTTTGAGATTTACAGCCCGCCCCCGGCGTTTGTGAAGAGTGCTATTGATGGCTGCTTCGGTGGTGGTGGGGTAGGGGTTGTTAAGATTGGTGAGGATCGATTGTGCCGAACTTTGTGGCGGGAAGCTGACGCGACTTGTTTCCGAGGGTGCTTGGCTTCGGCGGAGACTGTGAGGATTGTGGTTGATGCTTTGAGACGGTATGAGCCGAGGTTTGTGGTCGTTGATCCGGTGCGGTGGTTGGCTTGCGGGTCTTTCTTGTAGCGTTAGGCTTACGCTAGTGAAGGTCATGGCATCCATGATGGAGACACAGCCCGTGTCGGATGAAGCTGTGGAGATTATCCACACACAGCTGCTACCGCTGGCTACCGTGTTGACGCTAAGCACTTCAGAGGCTGTGTCCTTGTTGGGTAGGGGAGGAGCCCCCTATCAGCCTGATGTTCGCAACCTGGATGACCTCATTCGTCTTGCAAAAGCATTGTTCAGGCTGGGACCCCAATACGTGCTGTTGAAAGGTGACCAGCTACCTCTGACGAGTAACCTTGAAGTCCCAAAATCCGACTTGGACAAGCAAATTATTGTAGCTGTTTCCTACGACGGAACGGATGTCAGTCTTATCAAGACAGCGTACGTTGCTATGGGGATCCCGCTTGGATCGGACTACGCTCTTGCACGTAGGTCGTCTACTCCACAGACTATGATCCCCCCAGATACTGACTACTCTCAGCTGCAATCGCTTCGAATCTCGCCCTTGGTGATGGAGTACCATTAGCCACTCAGAAGGCTTGCCGATACGTCGAAGCTGGAATTAGCAAGGGGAATGGTTTGATCAACTACTTCCACTCTACACAAATTCTTCCGTTCTCCCCGTACGCTCCTCCCCCTTTCACTACTCGTAGCTTCCTTCCCCGCTCGATTCTGACAGGATTGATCTAGGGGATATTTCATCGAATACCTCTTGAACCGCGATGATGTAAGAAGCGTGTGGCATGCCCACGTCCATCACGATTTCGTGAAGCGTATTGGTGATGGAACGCTGCCGATTGAGAAGTTCAGAGAATATCTTGTTCAGGATTACCTGTTTTTAGTATGACATCGCGCCCTTCGACCAAGTACCCAGTATCGACTTGATGGACAAACTGACCCAAGTGATGGCAAGGTGCAATTCGCGAGAGCCAAAGCTCTCAGTGCGTACAAAACGAACTCAATGGAAGATATTGCCGCGGTATGCATAATTCTCTCCATCCCAATCCATGTGCTTTTACGATAACCTAATTTCAAACCAGGGCGCAGGAGAAATCCTCCACATCCAACGCGAAATGTCCCTCCACCTAGACTACTGCGCCGAATTCGGACTCTCGAAAAAAGACGTCGAGGAACGGGAAGAACATCAAGGTATCCAAATTCCCTCCTCATTCCGTTAAACAAAAACTTGGTCGAGCTGAAAATCCAAAGCCTGCACAGCCTACACCCGCTACGTCCTCGACATAGCGCACTCCGAAAGCTGGTTCGCGCTGCAAGTGGCTTTTGCACCCTGCCTTCTGGGCTACGGTATCATCGCGAGAAGGTTGTGGGATGATCCGGATACGGTGAGGGAGCAGGGTAATCGGTATTGGAAGTGGATACAGAATTACGTGGCGGATGATTACCGGGCGGCGGTCGAAGCTGGGGAAGGTGCGTGTTCCTGTCTAGAGAATTGGAGGCTTGATTTGTGAGGCTGGGGCTGATGGAGGGGTGCTTGGTAGCGCTGTTGGAGAAGCATGCTGTGTTGCAGTCTCCGAGTCAGATTGAGTCATTGGTCCAGATCTTTCTGCATGCTACTAAGGTTTGTGGATGGATGGGATTGGTATGGTTGATTGAGTGTATGCTGATTATTGAAGTAGATGGAGACGGGCTTTTGGGATATGGGCAATGAATGATATACATTTTCACCGTCGTAATATGGGACAAACCCTATGATAGTGAGCCACGATGGGATAAGTCTGTGGAGCAGTTTCAGGATAGCTTCTACGCTGAAACGAATATCGTTTATGGTGGTAGCTGTACTTATAACTTGATAGGGATTTTATTGATGAACCAATGTTACCACAGGTTCTAGACGCCTTTGACGACGTTTGGCTGTTGAGCTCCTCGCTTTGAGCAACAATGCCCCCTGTCCAGATTAATCCGCGATCTCAAAGTCTCAAGCCGCTCCAGACTATCGCACGTCTCGGAGCGTTAGACTCTATTTATCTCGATGTGGTGCCCAGCTCGACCGATCAACTCGGTCCCATGTCACACAGAGCGTCCAACAACGTCTTAAGTACATTGGCCATTTGCCTCAGCCTTGAAAATTCAATATGTGTACTGATCCCTGCGAAACAAAACAGGGAGATTTCAAGCGGTCGGTGCCCCGCAAACGGAGCCCGCTGACCCCTTTGGCTACGAAGTGGCGATATTTCGGTACCTGGAAGATCTGGCGGAAGACGAGGGGCGGGAGGACCTCACCTTTCCTCTTGCCGCCGAATACTTTGATTAGAGATTTACGAGCTTATGTCATTTAGTGTGGGACAGCCAGCTGAGGTTCCCGTCCTTTCTCCAGATCCTAGCCCAAATGGCGGCCTCCTATCCGGCTTCTTGTATGCTTAACAATACGCTAAGTATTGCGCAGGCCCCTACAGCGACCTCGACATAGGCTTTTGCATTTTGGAGCATACTCTGGCAATCGCGGCTGCTGCACCCACCTCCAGGTATGGGGAAGTGCCTCTTCTTCACGGGATGCAAGTGCCTCTTCCGGATTCTTGGCCGCTCTGCGAGCCGCAACATCGGCAGCATCTTTGACATGTGAGGCAAAGGGATCAGAGCCCGTTGGCTTTTGGGGATCCTTACCACCTCTGCCTATGATGGACTGGCCGGCTTTGTTGTGCATAGGTAAGAAAGTGGACATGGTCGCCATCGTCAGAGAAAGAAATGAGTTCGTAAAGTCTCGAATTGAGGTTCGCGGAAACGCTGCTTCCAAGGCAAGGCGTCGAAAGTTTTTCTTCTTCCGACCTCTGGACAAGAGCAATATCTGCGGCCGGCAGTACAGGACCAAGGATCAGCAGTATTGTATATTTTGGCATTACTTCGAGCATACCCAGGACCTAGCCAGTCTCGCTAAGTCCTCCGTAGAGTCCATCAGAGAAGACCGTGAATCCTTGTATCAGAAGATACTTGCTTCTAGACTGAAGAGATGACGAAACGAAGCGGAAAGAATAACTGTTACAGGCGCAATCCGTCATATATTCGTTCTCGCAACCATTCATCTACATTGGTTCCGAGTCAAGATGATTGAGGAAGCCCGAAAGCACAGCGCTGCATACTTGCTGCGACACATCAATATTGAAGATCTATCGGGGGACTCTGCCAAGTTTTTTCGTCTGCTTCACCATCGCATCTCATGATCTCCTAAGAATTGGGTGCATTTCGATAACGCGTAGCTGCAGCCAGGCTGGAAGTCGAGTGTTTTTGGTGGGAATCTAGCAACAGGGTGTATAATGATGCATTGATCCAGCGCGACCGTGCTCAGCAAGCTCTGAGCGATCTTCGGAAGCAAGCCAGGCATGCTTACCAGATAACGTTAGAAGCTTCTGAACATCCGCAAAATTTCATCGAGCCTCAGCTGGCGATAGTGAAGCAGAGCGACTCTCTGCACGACAAGGTCCAGGTTGACCAGATTGATCTCGAGAGGCAACAGATCCTAGGTCAACTCCAAGCAGAAGGCAGGGAGAGTTGGCCAAGAACGTGATGCCATCCAAAGATACAACGGGCACGTCTACCACACAACACGATCAGCCGGCACATCGTATCCAAGAGCTAGCAAAGAAAACGATAAAGAAACCGCTGAGATGCCACCTCCATATCAGCGAGCCTGCATGCCAAATACGCCAAAGTATTTGGAAACTTCGTCATCGACAATGACATCAATAAGGCAGAAAAACCGCCGTCAGTGCGTTACATCCTCAAGCGAAACTCGATTGCCTCTCAGGTGATTTCGCTCATGTTCCCGGAGCGAAGCCCGGGCATCGCGGCGGGAGGAAGAATGATCGACGGGCTCGACTCTGTGTCTATCATGGATACTTAGACTTCTAGCCGGGCACCGAGGAGGCTCTGCGTTTGCCCTCAAAGGTACAGTCGGGCTCCCGAGCGATCCCCCTGACCTACATCAGAGGAGTCAATATGCCCCATCCTAGCACTGAGACGGGCGTTTTGTTGTAGAGCTTGAGGGGTTCATGTAGCTGAAGATTTGGCTGGCAGCGCACGAATTCTGCTATTGATGAGGGTGGTGTTGGGCTGGGTACTTGGTACGTCAGGGCACACTGAAAAATTTCGACGCCGGGCGTCTAGCGACCGGAAAGTGGATGGAGCCTCACGGGGTTGGAGTGACAGACTTGGGCTCTACAACGCCTGCAACCGTGGACCCGGATTGACAACATTATGAGACAAGGCTTTCCACCAGTCTCCGCAGCCCGGACAAAGACGATGAAAGCTCTCTGAACACTCAATGCACCTCCGGCAATGCCGCTCTCTCCAATTCCTACCCTCCCCACAAACCCGCCCATGCCACGTATCGCTAGCTAGCTCCCAGCTCCTTTTGCCGAAAGAGTAGAAGAACCTTCTACGACCGTCACCGTGGTTTTCATATCCCAATCCTTATTCTGTGCTGTCCTCTCCCACCCGCTCTAAAAGCCAATTCCCCACACGTCTTCCAGAGCACGAACCGTGGGATCAGATTCCCTTTCATAGGGTACATCGCCCTTCGGTGTGGTGTCTCTACCCGACCCTTTTCAGTCTACCATCTTCCGTAGCAGTATCTCAATCAACCATCTGGAGAAAAGAGGCTCCTTGTTGATGGCCAGATACCTTATAAAGCAAGGCGTTGCGCGTCGAGATGTCTCCAGATAACAATCCACGCCGAAAAGAATCGCGAGATCGTTCCGCCGGTTGTGGCATCGCCAATTGGCGGCAGGATGATAGGGGGTAGAGCAGCTGGCGCGGAATTTGCGGCAGGCGCAGTGGACGGTGCAGAGATTGGTGCAGGTGCTGGGCGCACGGATTTTTCAACTTCTAGACGTGTTAGGACAAAAGGTAAAAGAGCAATGGATGGTGCTTGGGAGTCGAGACTTGCCTGTGTGACTTCTACATCGCCAATGCCATTCTCTGGGAGTCCTCGCGAGCCACGACGGCCTTGCAAGTCGTTCATTTTCGCGTCGAGCTGCGCTTGGTGAGATGCATCTCAGGGCTCGCGAGGATGGGAGCGCTCGCGGTGGTGGCGAGTTCGGACCACAGCTTCAAGTGTTGGCGTCAGCGACCTCGCCGTCGACCTGGGCGCGTGTTGATTGGGTATTGGACCATTCATCCCAATTGGTTGCCCAAATATTGGTTTCGACATCGAAGCGGTGAAGTAGTAGATTGGTTTATTCTTCTGGGTCTGGACTCGTGAACGAAAGTCTAGGCGAGCTCGCGTAGCATGGGGGCCACTCCATGCTGACAAGTACCCCGCTTATCGCGGACGATAGGGGACAGTAGGACAAAATTAAGCCGACCAAATATTTTCCAAATTTTTGTTGCTTACTAGCCCACCCTGCCCACCTCGCCCGCCTTGCACACCATGCTTAGGCCTAAAAAGCATAGGGGGTATTGTGTTTCATGAGCGCAACATCATTATTGATCCTAATAAGCCTACTTATGGTCATCCAGTAGACCGACTTGGCCGAGTGCAAAAGATTTACCTCAGAGACCCTTCAAGTTAGGGCATGAGGGCATGCTTCTAGAGGCCTGCCAAGCCAAAAATAAAATCAGAACTGAGGGCAGAATAAATAAATAACTATCCGAGGATAACTCTTGGTGACAAAGTCATATAGAAAATCAAGTAGATCAACTTTGGAATAGAACAATTTATATCAAATCGCCTTGTTGTAAAGTTGTTACCGATGGTAAATATCAGGTTGGTCTGATTTTCGCGGGCCCTCATTGAACTTCATTTTGGGCTTGGAGAGGGGGCTATGCCCTATGCTTCTGAGGGCTATACCCTAATTGATCTCAGAGAGCATTCCTTGATCAGTGCAGTACCAACATGAAATCTACCCAAACAGGCAGCAACACTAGAGCAGCGGCATTGGCGGTGGGAGCCCACAGAACTGTATGATGTTAATTCTGCAAACATTACACCTTACGTTGGTGGTGGTGGTGGTGATGGTAATGATATTACTCCGTAGGACGCGTAGTATCATAATTTTTTTGCGCAAATAAATTGGTGGGCTTAATTTTGTCCTACCTACTGTCCCCTATCGTCCGCGATACCGCTAGATCATCGACTTCCCGGCCGCTTCGGCTCCATCAAACATTGTTTTCGTCTCCACTCCCGCCCCCCGCGTAGGATTTGAGGATTGAGGTTTGAGCCTTGTGGGTTTGTTAATAATGATAACAACATAGGGGTCCTCGGGTGCATTGACTGTCATCATGCTTTTCTCAAGCTTTTGGCCAATTGGCCAATCGCTTCCTGCTTCTGTTGGTCCTATCGCCGTCTGGTGTCATGCGGGACAGCCGCACCTGGAAACATAACCCTCCTATCCTATCCTATCCGCAAACATGGGCAGCACAGACGACAATCCCAACCTTACCTCTTTCCTCTCGCAGCAATACACCCATCTCGTGATAGGCGGCGGTACAGCTGGTCTCGTCGTCGCAGCCCGCCTCTCGGAGAACCCAAATATCACCGTCGGTGTCCTAGAGGCTGGCTCCGCAGCCTTCGACGATCCGAAGATTAACGTGCCGGGTCGCTTTGGAGAGACGTTGGGCTCGGATTACGATTGGCAATTTGAATCTACACCGCAGCCGGGATTGAATGGCAGGAGCTTGCCGTGGCCGAGAGGGAGGGTGCTGGGAGGGACGAGTGCTCTGAATTTCATGACGTGGAACAGGGGGTGCAGGGAGGACTATGATGCGTGGGAAGAATTGGGAGCGGAGGGTTGGGGTTGGAAAGGGCTGCTGTGGGTCTATTATGACCGTGGGCATGACCTCAGTGTGAGACTGACAATCGAGCAGACCCTACTTCAAAAAAAGCGAGACATTCCACCAACCAGACTCCGAACACCAGGCCAAACACAAATCGATCTTTGACACTGAGCAGCATGGCACTGCAGGTCCTCTGCAAACGACTTATTCAGCCACGTACGGTGCCTCCCACCAGCACTGGCACGCTACTCTCCACAACTTAGGTATCCAGACCAACATTAGTCATTTCTCCGGCTCGAACGTTGGTGTGTGGACCTCACTTACCGGCGTGACGCCAGATAAGCGGGAGAGAAGTTACTCGGCAACTGCGTATTACAGACCCAACAGTGGGAGAAAGAACCTACACCTCATTACGGAAGCTTTCGTCCAGGAGATTATTCTGGAGGAGGAGGGCGGGCAGTGGGTTGCGAAAGGCGTAAGATTCATACATGGAGGCGAAGAGCATGTTGTCAAAACGGAATGCGAAGTCATTCTATGCGCAGGAAGCGTACAATCGCCGCAGCTCCTTGAGCTGTCCGGCATTGGCGACCCAGAAGTCCTCGAAGCTGCAGGCATTGATGTTAAAATTGGCAACCCGACCGTAGGAGAGAACCTACAAGATCACATGAGTATGTCCGCTCGTCTGTTTGCGTGATCGCTTTTGGGCGATAGCAGGAGCTGAAACATCCAACAGTGACCGCCATGATCTTCGAAATCTCCCCCTCAATCGTCACACCCGAAGACCTGCGTGCCGATCCAAAATTGGCTGAAGCAGCGGATAAAGAATACGTCCTCTCGCAAACCGGCCCTCGTACCGCAATTCCCTCCTCAGTCGCCTACCTACCCTTCTCCCATTTCGTCCCTCACGAAGAGCTTACTTCTCTAGGCGACTCCTTGCTCTCTCAATCTACTCCCACATCAAAGCCCAGCGATCGTATCCTCGTTGACAGACTTTTGGCGGACAAGAATCTAGGTCAAATCGAGTGGAACTTCGACGTCAGCAATTACAGCCCTTACTTCAAATCCCGGCCTGGGAAGAAGTACGCAACGATGATGCAGATGCTGCAATACCCCTTTTCAAAAGGGAGCATACACATCCCCCCTACTCACCATAAAACGGGCACCAAGGCAACCGCCACCGACAACCCGGTCATCGACCCCAGATACTACGCCGGCAAAGGCGGGGAACTCGATCTGAAAATGATGATCGCATCCCAAGCCTACGCCGACAAAATCTGCTCGACCCCTCCGCTCTCGGACATCATCCTCTCCCGCGTCTACCCGCCCGCGGACCCCACGGACCCCGCCCCCAACTTTACAGCCTGGGTCCGCGACTCCACGATCACGGACTGGCACCCCATCGGCACGTGCGCCATGGGCGGAAAGCGGAAGGAGGACGGTTACGTGCTCGATGGCAGACTGAGGGTCTACGGCGCCAAAGGGCTGAGGGTGTGCGACGCGAGCATCATGCCGCTACACATCAGCGCGCATCCGCAGGCGACCATCTACGCGATCGGGGAGAAGGGAGCGGCGATCATCTCCGAGGATTGGACGGGGCGGTAGAGCGGAGGAAAGGGGGGAGGGAGGACGGAGGATGTGGAGGAGCGGATGGATGTATATACAGAGACCCTGCCGTTTCGCGAGGCGGATAAAAGTTTCTGCTCTTGTCCTCTTGCTCTTCCCCTTCACTTCTGACTGCCTGCTGCGGCCTGTAGTAACTCATCCGTATACCGAATACGCCATGGTGTCCGCCGTCATCTCATATCCACTCCCCATACCACTGCCTCTGCTTCTCTTCGCTCCATACGTCTCCGTGGCCAGTGCATCCTCGTCTTGCGATAATCCTCGCCCCCACCTCGACTCCAACGGTGCAGAAAAAGAGGACTGCGGCGCCGTTCGTTGATGGTGCGGAAACCGAACGGTCGGGAGTTCTTGGTCGAGGCCGATATCAATGGCGGTGAGGTGTCGGAGCGCCTCGAGTCTGGTGCTGAGATCAACGATAATTAGATGCTGGGTCTCTGGGGTGGGTCAGTGTTCGTGTCTTTCCCCAGCACTACGATGTCTTGTACGACCCTTACCGACGGTGTCTTGTGTCGGTGGACTAGGTACGTTGGAAGGAACCGGGGTGCCGGTCCTCACGATGTGAAAAGGGCAACGCACGTCAGAGAGGGTGCTGTGCGCGGCTGCAGTGCCGGTACGAAAGAACCGTCTATGTATACCATGCTCCAGGAGTGGACCGACTTTGGCGCCGGTTGGGAGCGACGGCCTGGCAACGATGAGATCCCTCCTGGGGCGTCGGAGTCGATTTATGTTGCTCGTACCTGGAGCTTCGATCTGCCCTTCCTCCCCGTCCGCAAGGGTTAATGATCTTACTGGTATATACAAACCGAGCTACGCGGGAAGTTCAACCGTTCAACGACTCGGCGGACTCGGCACTTCATGACAGTGAACCACTTCGTTACTTATTGTCATCAAGCATATGTGGCGGAAGGATTGGCATCAATACGGACATGGGCGGATCCTCGCACAGGACCGCGCGGCCTATATGTTGTTCGTCTACTCGTCGGCGCGGGTGGGCGAGTATCGTGAGTCTAACATGCGCAGAGGCTCCGGCCGTGGACTACTGTACGAGGTGAGTGGAGTGATCCTCCAAGGCACTGTCGACCAAGAAAGCTGTCGGGCATCGCGCTTGGGCTGCGAGCGGACAATCGACTTCGCCGTGCGTAAAAAGAGAAAAGGGAGAGGCGGAGATTGGGGTACGAGTCACGAGAGACGCAAAAGGCTTTTCGCAGACGCCACACAAAAGGTTGCTTTACTGTTCAAAGCTTTGGAATTATGGTTAGGGGCAATCCTTGCTGACTGTTCCGATGTGATTCTAGGCCACAGCTTGGCAGGTATGAGGATCTGGGGCCGCAGTTTGCGAACCCAGGGCTACGTTTGCTGGCAATCGCCCTAGCAGATCACGACTTCGGACTTCCAGGACTATGGGTCTTTCGAAGAGATCGAGGCGATTCCACTACCTGCGGATGGGTCCTTGCACCACTATCGGATCAAGGAGGATATGCTTCGTGTACCTCTTTTTCCAGATGGTATCTACGGATGGACCCGCAGGAAAGATCCATGGGGCGGGCTCGTTCGGGAATCGGACAGTGGATCTGGGGCGTCGCGCTGAGCTGATCTTGATGTGTGACGTTGTAGCCGTGCCGGCGGGCAGGAATCGTTCAGGTTGTTCTATCATGAAACATTCTTGATTGACTGGTCATGCACCTCACGCCTGAAGGAATGTGAATAGGAAGGGACAAGAGGCGTGGAAATGGAACATCTGATTCGGCATTTGCATTTCCCGCCCCGTTGCTTGGCATTGAGCTCATCGGTGTCACTGGCCGCTTTTGATTGGTTCACGTGATTTCCATAAAAAGTTCTATGTCAGCGTGTTAGACTTGTCACCCCATAAGATACGGCCATGGCAGAGGAGTCCGGCATCATCATGAGCAGCCGTTCGTTGAAATCACACAAAACGCTCTACAATCCTCGTCGCCATAGCCCAAGACACATGAAGCCACCCTTTCGCGCTTTGCAACTGGACTCAACCTGTCCTATCCTCACCCTCAGGCCATTCTTCCAACCTTTCCACCGATAGGTCGAAAATGCCAGACTCTGCAGCCATCCACGATCCACATGCCACCCATAGTAACAGCTCGCGCAAGAGTGCCGGGTTCGAAAAGCCGACGACAGATCTCGAGCGGCAGATTGCCGAGACTCCTGGTCCGACATCCAAGCAGTCGGTTTACAAAGGGCTCGGATGGCTCGATCGGCTGCTGGTCCTTTGGATTCTGCTGGCAATCATCATCGGCATCCTACTGGGTAACTACGTCTCCAGCGTTGGGCCAGCTCTGCAAAAGGGAAAATTCGCCCGGGTCTCGGTGCCAATAGGTGAGTCGCTCCCTGCATCCTCTGTCCAACTTTACTGACTGGGAAACAGCCATTGGATTGCTCGTGATGATGTATCCGATTCTCTGCAAGATCAAGTTCGAGACCTTACATCACGTGTTCAATAAGCGTGCGATATGGGTCCAGATAGGCTTCAGTGTTGTCGTAAACTGGATAGTAGCTCCACTGGTTATGGTAGGCATGAACACTCTCCACTCTCCCTGTCACCTCCATAGCTAAATATCAACAGCTTGCATTGGCATGGGCTTTCCTTTCTGACAAGCCTGGCCTACGAGAAGGGCTCATCTTTGTTGGTTTGGCCCGCTGCATCGCTATGGTATATTTCCCGCAACACGATTTCGAGCGCTGCTAAGATGTACCAAGGTCCTCATTTGGACTGGTCTAGCCGGTGGCGATGAAGAGTATTGCGCAATCTTGGTCGCGGTCAATTCCGTCCTCCAAATGGTCCTGTATGCACCACTTGCCATCCTGTTTGTCAAGGTCATCAGTGGTGGCGGCAGCCATGTTGCCGTATCGTACACAACGGTTGCGACCAGCGTCGGTGTCTTTCTCGGTATCCCCCTCGGCGCCGCCATCATCACCCGGTTTTCTATTCGCGCCATCAACGACAAGTGGTACGACGGGGTCTTCCTAAAGTGGCTGGCTCCCTGGTCTCTTATCGGTCTTCTCTACACGATCCTCGTGTTGTTCGCTTCTCAGGGTCACCAAGTCGTCCACCAGATTGTCGCGGTCGTTCGTGTCGCCGCACCATTGGTTGTCTACTTTATGGTCATCTTCTCGTTGACACTGCTCGTCACCCATAAGCTAGGTTTCGGATACAAGCTATCAGCCACGCAAAGTTTTACAGCAGCATCGAACAATTTCGAATTAGCAATCGCCGTCGCCGTAGCGACATTCGGCGCTGACAGCGACCAAGCATTGGCAACGACCGTTGGTCCATTGATTGAAGTGCCTGTACTGGTAGGACTTGTCTACCTGGTCAGATGGGTGGCGACCAAAAGGGGCTGGGAGGACTGAGAGAGCGGAGACCCCATCCATAGTTGGCCCTGACCGTGAGACATTTGACTAAGCGGACAACACGTGATGAGCGCAGTCATTGTACCGAGTGCAACGACCACATAGGGATGAATGTGATCACGGCCGCCTCAAAGTCCCACAAAGCAACGACAGCGACGATCCCATCGTTCATCGGCCTTTCCGTCGGCTTCTGTGGCTCTTTTACTTCTTTCTCCTCCTGCATCCGGGATGCCTTCCTTTCCCTCCCAGACAGTCTTGACACTGGTGTATACTCAAGCTCAAAGCCCACCGCAGGCCCCAGAGACTCTTGGAATCCCAGTAACAGCGTCACGGGAGTTCTCGCCCTTCTGATTGTCGTCTGTCGAGATTGGCGTCTGCATATCGACTCTACAATTCGGCGCTCATGCAGCTATCGCGCTCCAGCCTGTAACGTCGAGGATTCCAAGGCGGAACGCGAGAAGAGTCCTGGATCCGCTCGTTCTCCTCGTCGCTTGGGACCTTTTGGGTCCGAGCGGTCTTGGTGGCTATTCGGACTCCAGATCATCCTTTTGAGCCCGATGGGTCAAATGTGGTGTGCGCCGACCCGTGCAATTCGGCGAGGAGGACTTTTCTTCCCGCTCGTTTTTGCGCCTACGGGTTGCCTGGCTCGCTTTCACATCCCGATGCCGATCTACGGTATCTCGAAGCGCAAGATTGGCCCGACGCGTCGATGCAGGCGGGAGTCGCTGTCTGGCGGGCGGGATGAGAGGTGGGGTGGGTTGCGAATGGAAGATGAGGCATGGAGATGTACATGAATAACAGTGGCGCATCGAACTGAGTAGACAACTTGAGACCCATAGCCGCGAGACCGGTGCCTACGGCGACGAGCCGAGCAGAGGCGGAATGCTTTTTCGCTCGTCTATTTTCAAAGTAGATACGTACGGTTTCAAACGAATCCATACCTTCTCGAACAGATGCGACTCTATGGCCCCACTCACGGCGGAAATACGGGTCCAAAAATGGCCCGTCCCGGCCCCCCGAGCGCCGTTTTGAATTGGAATCATCCATCGCCTTTTCACCTCGGCCTAAAAACATGGGTGGCCATGCGTCTGATAAGGACAGACGGACGGCCACCGGCCCATCTGGCAACCAACTCATCTGACAACAGTAACAAACAAACCCCCCCATCACCGCCCCACCATCTTCAGCTCCAACCACCGCATCGGCGGAAACGTCACGCACGTAAACGCAATCGCGACCCACGTCCCGATATCGCCGCCGTACCCTCCGATGTTCTTCGCCACGGGCCCCGCGTACCACGCCTGGTACATGCCGACGATGGCGCCGGCCCACCCGATCAGAAAGGCGAGCAGCGCCGCGACGCCGAGCGGCAGGCGCTTCTTGTCCTCCCACGCCGTCCAGTCGAAGGGGACGCCGCGGAGCGTGCGGAACAGGACGTGCTCCTCGACCATGATGGTGACGAAGATGGAGATCCAGTAGCCCATGAGGGCGAGGAAGTTTTCGAAGATGTCGAAGAGGTGGTCGCGGCCGGCGACGCCGCAGACGAACTCGACGATGACGACGGCGACGACCCAGAGCCAGCGCGGGATGGCTTTGAAGTAGCGGCCGAGGATCTGCATGTCGATTGCGGCGGCGTAGGTGCCGGGGATGTTGTTCTGGATGGCCGACAGGGCGAGGATGACGGTGCAGAAGCCGCCGAACCCTCCCAGGCCGCCGTAGCCGGCGAGCAGGAGTGCGCCCGAGGACGTGGCGTAGGCGGTCTGCCAGGCCGGGGTGATGGCGACCCCGCAGCCTAGACCGACGCCGATAATGTTCACAAAGATAAAGGAGGAGGTCAGGCCGAGCCAGGTCATGAGGAAGGTGAGCTTCTTGTTGGTGTGGGTGGGGTAGTAGACGTAGAAATCCGAGCCGGCTGCCGCCCAGCCGACCGGGACGGAGTACTGGAGGGCGAAGAAAGAGAGGCGATTGGCAGTTATTTCGCCGGCGGTACCGGTGATTGGGGCGGTGGATTGGAGAGCGGTGTTGAAATGAGGACCGGCGGCGCCAATGAGGACGAAGAGCGCAATGACTTGGGGGACGAAGGCCCATCTGATGGAGGGGCGAGGTCAGCTATGATTGGTGGCCAGACGGGGGCCGAACGTGGGGGTTCGGAACGGGTGTCTCTATGTACCTTTCGTACACATGAAGGACCGCCATGCCGAATATCGCTACGACGCCAATGATAATGGCGGAGATGATGATCCCCACGATGATGGTCATGTGCCCACCGTTGACGGCTGAGAGCATCTGTCCGGCGATGATGCAACTGATGACGCCGTACCCGACCATGAGGATGGCGTTGAGGATGGCGATCAACTTCGCCGGCCAGTATCCCATTACATATCGTGCCACAATCTGGAGCGCGCGTTAGTAAAGGGTGGTTGCGTGCATTTGCACGATTGTTATGTCCCGGCGCAAACATACCAGTGTTCGATTCCCGCTTTCGGCACCCCAGGTGCTCGTGTATGATGTGCCCACCGATCCCAGCGCGCAGCCAAAGACGGTCAATAACACACTGTCCACCCACCCCAGATTAAAGGCCAACGGGCCAAGGAAGCCGACAGCGAGGTTGTTTACCGTGACGTTCACACTGAACCACAGGATGCACATCTGAGCGTACCCCATGAGTGATATGTCGTGTTTTTCCTCCGGTAGCACCCGACTGATCCCTCGCGCCTCCAGACCAGCGAACCCTTCGATGGTGTCGTTCCATCTCTTCAGCCTGCCTCTGAGGATCACCGGAGTGGGCGGTATGTCGTGAGTCCCGAGCGAGGAATGGGAGTTTTGGGTCGTGTTTTCTTCCGAATTAGTGCCCGTGAATGAGGAGATGTTGACGTCGGCATCTTTGTCGTTCAGTCCGCCACGCTTCTCCACGTCGGTTTCTGGTATCTGATGCGCCACAGAATGGTGGAGGGGATCATTGGCAAGAGTCATGATCGTGGTCGCGGAGAGCGTGGTACTTGCTGTGGAAGTATGTCTCGCAACTGCGACACATGTGATCAATTGACAAGGGCGATGATGATATTAATGGGGGGAGTGGGGAGTCGGAGGAATAATGGTTGGGGTAAAAGATGATACGGTAGTACGCAAGTGTTACATGCATGATGGCCCGTGGAGGCTTGGAGGTCAGCTCGGCTCGAGCCACGGTTCTCGTATGCGTGCAAAGTCGACGGCGTGCGCGGCATGCCTCATGGCGTCCATGCACGGATCAGCATGATTTCAAGCCATGGCCCAGTTGGATCATGTCGCGTTGGTTCTTGCGTGCCCTCTCGTTGGCCTCGCTTAGAGCTGATGTCTTTCATGCTGGTAACCTGGTGCGTTAGAGGGCATTAGTGGCATACGAGAGTATTAGATGCATATCTAGCGTCATCCAACACATGGTTAAGTCGCAAGTAGCAAGTAGTCAGTAGTAGGTCCTCGCAACTTGGCAAGTCTAAGTACCTATGAACCCCCTAATCATGCAAGTCGTAGTCAATAATAATATCAGGCAAGGGCAGATCTTAATTTTACACGTCCTCACAGTCTTCCTCACCTTTTTCCACGCCTTCCGCGTCTTAACGTCCACCAAACGCAATTCCCGCATCATTTAATTCTTTTCAGGGTCTAGATCCGGAATGCAGCGAGCAACACGCCAATGTGACTTTCCCAGCAGAGTTTCATCCGGGCTTCACCATGATTGCACGGTCAGCCTTAGCCTGAAAAGTGCAAAGTGGCATGTCACATGTAGAATGTAACATGTTAAAGTCTCTTCGCTCAATGATCTTGCCTCGTCCTACACTTGCCATGTGTGCAAGATCCGGTGCGTGGCAATCTGACTTCTGAGCTAGGTACTGGCACTGGGCGTACGATCGTGTTTGCACGGTTGTTGTTTGTTGGTGGACCACGGTCGATTCGGCCAGCAGGTCGTACTCTCCTTGTGTTTGCAGGAAGTTGGTCTGACGGAAGATGAAGGATTTAGTAAGGGGACTTACAGGCTTTTTGAAGGGTCTCTGACGAGATGAGGATCCAGGGGAGCAGGTGTACAGCGTTGGTCCGATTGATGACTGGGTAGGTGTTATTCCGATCTGGACTCCATCTAGCTCTCATCGAGTGTCTGCAAAGTTTGTTGGACAAGGTTTGAAAAGGAGAATAATATTAATATGAAGAGTTAACTTCCGACTTGGAGAAGCGATATTGATAAACCCCACGCTACACTACACTAGCCAGGGGCAAACTGACTCGAGTCTCGCCTTCCCCGCGCTAAAAACGCCAAGGCCTCACACCAATAAGTACCTAGGTAGGTACCTAGGACCTAGGTAGGTACGACTGACTGATGAATAGGCCCTGGACGTATTCTTCTTCCAGCAAAGATTGGTCGGGGAAGCAGAGCCGGGTCTGCCATAGAACGCCATGTCGCGCCGGCTCTTTCACACCGCCCAATCGTCAGCTATCCTGGACGTCTAGTGCATGTGGCTAGCATGTGGCTGGTAAGGTGTGGAAGGGATAATTAATGGAAATTATATCAATTTATCGTTTTATCGTTTTATCGGCAGAATAATGATAATGCGATTGCAAGGGAAGAAGATCCGGTACTTCGGACCGTTAGAACTAGCGGTCAGCCGGTCAAAAAAGTACACGAGGACGAGGAAGATAGTCTGCCTTTTCCTCCAATAACACTCTCCCTAGGCATACAAATTTACGCAAACTCATTATTTCCTCAGGCCAGTACTCACTCATTATTGCTAATCCAATAATATGTACGGAGTAGATTGTAGAGTATTCATCGTGTCAGAATGCTCCGATATCGCTTACTGATTGCGAAAGCCTCAGAAAGCCGTGAGCTCGGGTCAGCAACTGGGGACGGTGCAACAGTGCAGGCCTATCACACTTCATCCCATCCCATCACAGGCTCGCTAACACAAGCTGCACGCCTTCTCACCGCACCAGATGTCTTGGAACTCGATGCAGATTCCGTAGAAAAAATGCCCAATCAGGGGGTGCCCGGGATAGAATGGTGACCAGGAAGAGGATCATCGTGCAGGCATACTGCCTGTTGGGAAGCCCCACCCCAATATCTGGGAACGGGATGGATCATGGCCGCTTGCCGTGAATGCCGTCCCCTGCTTCCCAGCCAATCGCCCCCCCCCTCTCTTTCCCTGAACATGCTGCATCTGCACCGAAACAGCAATGAAGGCGGGCCTCTTGCATGATCCGTAGGACCAAGAATGTCCGGGCTCAGTGGACAACGTCTCTCGATCATTCTCATTCAACTTCATCCAACTTCATTGTTCGACCGGTGCTCGGCAGCTCTTGCCAGACTTGAATAATCTTGACAGCACTGACTTTCATTCTGACTTCCCAACAGCCTTTTATCCCTTTCAAGAAAAGGCCATATGAATCTGGCTGGGATCGGTTCGGGGAAGGAGCACTGGCTGCCGGTCTGGGATGACTAGCTCCCAGTCGCGCTGCAGCCAGTGCAGCCACAGTCACCTCGGCCTACTCCTTAGCGTGAGGTACGTGCAAAGATCTTGTGCACAATTCACCCAATTCGAACTTCGAAGTATCCCACAACTCACAGCCGTCAGATAAGGTACGGTAAAGGGGAACGGCCGAGACTGGTGATAACAAGAACCAAAGGATCAACTTCAAGAGAACCTCAACTCCGTTCTCCCAACTTTTAATCCTTCCAACATCCGATGCACCTACGGTAGACTCTTCGCAGTCAGCCTCGACTCCAAATGCTTGAGTGAAATCGTCTGCACTTCACCAGCGTAGCTCGTGCGACTTGCCAGCCCACGACACGATCATACAACATCGTATTTCATCATGGGCATGACCGAAGCACACTCGCTGGCCATCGAGTCATGGACACTCTACACAGTTGCCATTCTGGTCGTCATTGCCAGAACGTACGTGAAAATTACACCACTTTCAAAATTTTCTTCCTTTGCCACACGCCAGTCGACTGACATGCCTCCAGCTTGTCTCGAAGGATTCTGCTAGGATCATTCAAAAAGCTACAGATTGACGACTATATAATGTTTTTTGTCGCCGTACGTCTCAACGCTTTTTCCTCCCACGCCTTCATCTTCCTGATCGAGGGCGCCTGATCTTTTGATATCTACCGTCACGCTCCCCCATGCCCAAGTCCTGTCGTACTCTCTCATGCAAGGTACCGCTTGTAAGTGATACAAAGCTGACCATACGACCAACGACGATAGTGCTGCTATACCATCGTCATAGTCGGTGTCAACCAAACGGCAGTGAACCTCAATGCCTACCTACCTCCAGCCTTCCTCGCAACTATCACACCCGCTGAAATCCTAAATGCAATCTACGGCTGCAAATGGACCTTCGCAACGGAAATGACAAAGCTGACGACGGTCTGGGGTTGCAAAGCTTGCCTGCTAATCTTGTACAATCACATGACGTGAGTCCCACCCCTCAGAAGGCTATCTGTAACGCGTGCGGATTCTTGGAGACCATTGAAGTTTCCAAATGGATAGGAAATCAAAGCACGGAAGACGGCTAACAATAGGATTGTATAGAAAGGGGCTGCCGAAATATCATCGTGCGGTGAAATGGGTCGCAGCGTACGCCGTGCTCGGCTACGTTGAAGTCATGGTTCTTTTCTTGGCTGTCTGGTGTCGGCCTGTGAATTGGTATTGGAAGGTTCCTGTTCCTAACTGTAAGTACTCTGTCATACCTACAATTCCTCCCCCCAAAGATAAACCAGCATCTGACCGATCGCCTTTCCAACGCCCACAGCGCAATGTGCGAGTTATTACAACCATCTGATCAACGATGCCGTATGGAACATCACATCCGATCTGTTAATCCTTGCCCTGCCCGTTCCATTATTACTCAAGGCGCAACTGCCCATCAAAAGGTCTGCAGTCACCACCCGACCCACACCCTCCCAATGACTGACCCTCCCGCCAGGAAACTCGTCCTCTTCGCCATCTTCTCCCTCGGCACCCTCGTCATCCTCTGCGCCATCCTCAACCGCTACTACAACTTCACCACGGGCTACGGCTCCCTCATCTACCTCAACTGGTACGCCGGCGAGACCTCCACCGCCGTCATCGTCGCCAACGTCCCCCACCTCTGGCCCCTCATCTCCCGCGTCTTCGGCCTCGGCGCCTTCAAGTCCAGCAACGGCCCCGACTCCTCGAACCGCTTCCACCTCAGCTCCACCAACCAGGGCCTCAACTCGCGTCGCCGCGCGGCCCTCGATCACGACGGCTACATCCGCAGCGAGAGCGAGGAGAGGATCGCGGGCGCCGGTAACGGCGGGTGGGGGGCGAAGAGCATGGGCGAGGGGGACGTCGAGTTGGCCCATGCGAATGGCGGGTTCGACACTAATATCGTTGGGGGCCGGAGGGACGACCCGCCCGTGTGGGGCATGCCGATCCAGGGGTCCGGCGCCGACGATAAGGATCGGATCGTGAAGACGGTGCATATTAATCAGTTCAGCGAGAACGACTGAGTGGGGACGGTGTGGTGATGGGGGAATACCATATCGCGCTTTGTGGAGGATGAGAGGGAGGGGGGGGGGGCCGTGAGGCTTGTGGATGGTGGGGGCAGGATGGGGCTGTGTGGAGGGTGGGTGGGCGTCTGAGCATCTGTTGCTTCTATCTGCCCGGTGTCCGCGAGGGGCGTGGCGTGGCTCGTGCTGGTGGTCGTGTATGATTATCTATCTATCTGTGTGTGTGCGCGTGTGCGCGTCAGCGTCTCCAGCGACGGCGCTCTCTCGTTTCTTTCCGCGTGGAGACAAAAGGGGGATGGGATATACGGAGACTTGTGTGTCTGTATGTATGTATGTAGAATAGAAAATCTATACGTATCCAACTGAGTCCCGGGACCTGGGTCGTGTGGGGTGTTGGTTTTCTGCGTTTGGGTGTGTGTGCGCTGCTTACCTACTTACGGACGGACGGATGGACGGTTATGGCGGCTATGTGGACTCTCGTCAACCTGCGTGGGGCCTGTGTCGGTGGTTCGGGGCGTGCATCGGCGGGGTGGGATCTGGGGTGGGTATGTGCTTGCGTGCTGGTTTGCTGCTCTTGCGGGAAGTGCGGGACGTGCGGGTTGTGATGGGTTGGGGGATTTGGGTCGCCGTGGGGGGGTTTTGGGGTGGGTTTGTGGTGTGGGGAGGGGGGAAGGGGGTGGGATGGGTGGGTGAGGGTCGTTGTGTTGGCCAGACTGAACTGGGAGGGATGGATCGATTGGGATCGGGGGGTGGGGTTTTATCTGGTTGGTGGGTCCTGGCTTGAGGTGGCTTTGACTCGGGTTCTGGGTCTGGTAGTTGGGGGGGGGAGGGAGGGAGGGAGGGAGGGATGGGTAATGGGGTCTCGATGATATAATTGGGGATTTTTTGGGGGGAAGGGATGGGGATTCTCGTGGGGCGGAGGAGGGGCGGTGGACGTCTTGTCGCGTTTTTGGGATCGTGGTCGTTCGTTTGGGTTTGGAAGGGCGCAGTTTGTGGGTCCGTTTGCTTTGCTAGGTGTGCTGGTTCTTAGGTCTGGCTCTGGGTTTCTTTGTGTTCCGTTGTTTTTTTGCCCTCCTTTTTTGGGGGGGGGAGCACGTGAATGAAAACGCAGTCGGAAGAAAAGAAGGAAATGGAAGATGAAAAAGGCAACCTCCTCGCCTCCTCTCCTCTCTTTTCTTTTCTTTTCTTTTCACTGGTGTTGGACATTCCATCACGTCCCTCCAAAATAGGCCTCTGAAGAGGCAAGATGGGAGATGTATATCATTCGGCCGCTTTTTGATGCTTATACCGAAGGCGTAATAACAGATTTGTGTGGAGCGAGAGAGGGGCAGAAGGAAGTGGGCGGAGCGTGGCTCTGGAGAGAGGAGCAAAAATAATGAGAGACGGGAAAGGGAAATGGGGAGTGAGATTGGGTATGCGTAAGTGAGAAGGGAGGGTTGGAGATGATGTGGGGTTCCAAACTTCTCTCTTCCTTCTTCTTCTTTTGTCCCTTTCTGACGCAGGGGTTCGCTGGATGTGTGGGAAAATGAGGCTGGGGGCTATGGGGATGCATTGGGCATTGGGCTTTGTTCACAGAGGGAAAAGGGATGGTGGTTGTACTCAATCGCGTACTCTACCGTACTTCCAGATGCACGTGGAATTGCGGTTTCAAGCCGTGCGTGATCTGGAGAGACTTCAACCCTTTTTCCCCATCATCTGGGACCATTTGCTGCTGTTGCCCTAATCTAGAACACGTCCAGCCTCGACCACTGACTTGAGTTCAATCACCCCGGGCCACGTATCCCAAATTGGTGGGACTGTCTATATTCCAGCGGGGACGGCGGCGCTTGCGCGGTTTGCTGGGTCTCTCGAGTGGAACTGCTGGCGCCACGCGGTAGCTCTTAAAGCAAGGCTAAGATGGAGGAACGTCGCTATAGAGTAGTTGATTGCTCCTAAACGAGTCTCTGGAATTACGTATGGTTCGGCAGCTGAGAAGATTGTTATCTGATATTATATAGAGGTAGGTGTAGGAGAAGGTCAGGTAGGGGCTTTTGTGCGAGTTGCGTGAAATATAAGAAGGGAGACGCAGGGCTGGAAAGTTGGGAAGTGGATGCGGCGGGAATTGGTCCAGAGGTCGGAATTACCCTCAGTGCAGTATCCGATGTCGTGTTACGTGAGTATGTAGAGAGCAATGTTACGACTCAACCCCTGGAACGAGGGTGCTGTCCTCTGAGGTAGGAACAATGTAACAAATTTTCGGTATCTTGTGGCTCCAGGATTATCGCCTTCCACTCCAAACTCCCAGCTCACGGCGAACTCTATGCAGAAGGTAAAATCTGATGCGAACGTGAGGTTCTGCTTTTCCCCTCGATATTGAAGTCTGCCCCTCTTCACGTCTCGAACGTTGTTGTATGGTGTTCCCAACTAGCAGTCAACCAGTGCCTCTCAACACTGTCATCTGCCACATCAGGGTTGAGTGGGTCTTACAGGGCCTATCTTGCCGGTACAAGAATTTCGAGGCTTCAACATAAGCTTCTGTCTTTGAAATTAGATCTTTGTTTCTTTGCCCGCCAGCATGCTCTACATAGCCCGCATCTTGATATCTCAAAGCCTTTCTGTCGTCATCTGACCGTTGAATTCTTCTGTCGCTTATACGCGCTTCCCCCTCGACAACGTCCTATTTCAGCACACGCGGACCCAACATGTTGTCTCGGCCCACCGCTTCGCCTACATCACGGAGCCATGCTCAGCAGGTGTTGTTTGACTGCCGACCGGACCGGCATATACCTCAAGGTATCGAGTAGCGACCCTGATTGCGAACGGGTAGCAGGCCAGGTCCACTTTCAGAAAGGCTTTTGCTTCGAAGCGCCAGGGATCCTTGCCTATTTCTGCGATCACTGGCTCAAATATGCGGATTTGATTCAAGACGTTTGGGTTTCTGTAGAGTCACGCCTTTGTGCACCAATGAATGCCGAGGGATAGGGAGGATCGCCGTTGGTGTCCAGTACGTGCAGTACGCCTCGAGCACAAAGCTCGACATGGAACAGCCAGGGAGAGGAGAGTGTCTACGCCGTATCAGCATTCCTTGAGTCATGTGTGCACCTGGCTGGTCGCGTATTCAGCTTCCTTATGGCGGCCGTTTCATCAAGTGGAATCTTGTAGAGGACGTTCTTCCACCAGGCACCTCGGCTTTTCATCAATGCTCGGCTCTCAGTCCTTTTTGTAAGCCAAGATTGAGAACAATCCGTCTAGCTAGGCATAGCTGTAAAGCAATTTTCAAGAGAGCTAGTGTATCCTGAGAAGACGAAAAGCCGCTATTTTTCAGAGCTGACTTCAGTCGGATTGATGGACTGCGTGAGGTATGCCTTGGAGCTGAGAATGCGTGGTTGACTGTGGGATCATGGCGTCGCAGATGAGAGTACAACAGAGCGAGGATAATGATCACAGCTAGTACCTTTCAATAAGGAAGGGAAGATGAGAGGATAAATGCATGTTTATTGTGTTCGTATAGTAGACTTGAGGATGGATCCTCGGATGCTTCAGCCTTATAGGCTTACTCAATAGCCGAACGGGCGCTAATTTCTCCGCATCCCGATGCCGCAACGTGAGAAAGTTCGTCACGAGAGAGAGAAATTTTTGGTGCTGGTGGGGGAAATTGAAAAATTTGTTTAATGTCCATTTCAATTCTTTTTTCTTCTTTCAGGATTGAAGCTCAGAACTTGCACACGAGCCTCTCAACGCTCAAATATATCTACGCCCACTTCCCCTCTTTCCATTGGATCATCCACCCCAACGATTGAGTCTGGGCGAACCCCTTCCCACAGCGTCGCCCCCTCCTACAAACCTGTCTTCCCCAGGCATCAATCACTTCACGAGCCCCTAATATCAGCCTCACTCCCACATAAGAGAAGAATATATCCATAGCCGCATGTTGGGGGCATAACGGCAATCATGCTCTCTCTCCGCTCCTCCGCTACCCAGGCCGCCATCAGAGGATGTCGGCTTGCGAAGGGCCCTCTCCGATCCAGCCTACTCCTCCCACGGGCAGTCCTCCCCGCAACCATTACCCACACTTCCGAGCCATGGCGACGACACTTCGCCTCTCCTGCCGACTCCTCCCTCACCACACGCTCAACTGTCGTTCAATTGCTCAGCAACATTGGCTCTAAGCGGGAGGTGCAGCAATACCTGAGCCACTTCTCCTCCGTTTCCTCGCAACAATTCGCTGGTACGTGTTTTGGAAACTATATTCCTTCTTGGGCCAGATCTTGAGTCTTGAACATGTCTTGGCAATGTCTCCCTTGGAACATGCACCAAGGCTCATACTACCCCCTCAAACGGGCAATGCTGACTGCCGGAACCAGTCATAAAAGTAGGAGGAGCTATCATTACGGAACATCTCGAGGCTTTGGTGTCTGCGCTAGCATTCTTGGCACAGATTGGGCTGTACCCTGTATGTGGAATCGGAGTCGATAATCCTTGGGACGTCAGACATGGATGAAGAGTATTCACTCTACACACATTTCTCAAGGCTCGATATTCCCTCTTGAATGGGCCGTACTGACTTGGCTAGGTGGTCGTTCATGGGGCGGGCCCGCAGCTCAACAGGATACTGGTGCGCACTCTACTTCCGAAACGTTTAGTACCTGGATTTCTAATCTCGACATGTGCAGGAGAATGCTGGCGTGGAGCCACAATTCGAAGGGGGCATAAGAATAACGGATGGGAAGACGTTGGGAATTGCAAGATCTCTGTTCCTTCAAGAGAACCTGAAGCTTGTTGAGGAATTAGAGAATGTAGGGGTCCGTGCAAGGCCAATCACATCCGGTGTCTTCGGCGCGGAATTTCTTGATAAGGAGAAATACGACCTGGTGGGAAAGATTACCAGTGTGGACAAGAGTCCTATAGAGGCTAGCATCAGGGCCGGTTGGCAGCACTTTCACCAAATTCAGATCACATGGCTGACTGGTCATCAGGCTGTCTACCTATATTGACCTCGATGAGTGAAACTTCTGATGGGCAGGCAAGCATTGACATCGCCACTGGTAGCTTCCGAGCTGACTTTGGCCATCAGGTTCTCAATGTGAATGCAGATGTTGCAGCAGGAGAATTGGCGCGAGCACTGCAACCACTCAAGATCGTTTATCTAAGTGAGAAAGGCGGCTTGTTCAACGGTGACACTAAGGAAAAGATATCCGCCATCAACCTAGACGAAGAATATGAAGATTTGATGTCAGGGAGACACTGGTGGGTACGCCATGGTACCAGGCTGAAAATCAAGGAGATGAACGATCTACTCGCTGACCTCCCTCGAACTTCGAGCGTTGCAATCATTCATGTAAGTAATACCCGAAAGAACTTCTGTGCAAACTCGTACATTGAATTTCACGACACTTACTAAATTTCAATGCTCTCTTTACTCTTTACTACCGTTTACTGCCTTAACAGGAAGGGTTTCTGTTGAAAAAGAACTACTAACGCTATGTCAACTAACAGCCATCGGACCTGCAGAAAGAATTGTTCACGGACACTGGGTATGCATAATCTTTTGTTGTGTGCTCGAGGCAAGGAGATCTTGACTAAGTCATTCACAGTGCTGGAACACTGATAAGAAGAGGGAACAAAGTTCACGTGAACTCTAAGCTGTCGCAATTTGATGATCTCGAAGGCTTTAAAAAGGTCCTTGTGAGGGACAGAGAAGCACTTGACGCTGCTGCAACCGTCGACAGATATGTACAGCATCTGGGTCAGCGAGACTTTAAAGCATACTTCGACGAGCCTATGGAAGCTCTCGCCATCGTCTTACCACCACAAGAAGGAGCTTCGATGGCCCAGCTCGCCACGTTCACGATAACAAAAGCCGGATGGCTTACTAATGTCGCTGATAACGTGTTCACCGCGCTTCTCAGGGACAACCCCAAGCTGGTTTGGACGGTTAAAAGCGATGATGAGAATTTGACGTGTAAGTATATGTCTTTTGCTTTAGTCAGAACGCTTCACGGCTTGGAATTTCCTTCAAATAGACAATGCTAATTTTGTACAATTTCAGGGTTCTTTGACAAAGCCGAAGGGAGTCTTTCACGTGGGGGTGAAGTACTTTTTTGGACAGGTGTGTTACATCCCCAGTCCTTTATTCCAGGGCCCGTATCCTGCCCCTAACTCGAACGACACGTTGCGGGAGATTCCCCCCCCGAAACTGTCTCAAAATCCGTACCTCCGCTCAAAGAAAAAATACTAAGACAGATGCTAGGCATTGAAAGCGGCGAGGAGGTAAAAGAACTGATGCTAGGTAGGTATTTCCTAGCTCCAGGCTTCTCTATTGTATGCCCTTCAATGCTGACAAGAGAACACCATCAGAATTTAGTAGATCTGGCAGAGAACTCTTCGGTAAGCGATCAAGATGTCCCTGGATCGACATCTTTGTTTAATGCATTTGCAGGAGATGTCAATCTTGAGAACAGGCTTCAGAAAGCCGCCAGAAACATCCCACAACAGCAACAAATGAGGGCTTATTCAACGACAAGTCGTCCATCGAACGCCTTGCGGGACTCGAGGCATTCCCAGAGAGCACCTTTGATGACTTCCACACGATCATACGCTACTCAAACTACGAATCCTAATCCTCCCTACGGTAGACTCTTCTCCATCAGGCCCCGAGTCACCTCTAAGTTCATTCTAATTGCATTGCAGGTACCAAGAACAGCTCCAACCAAACGCCATCAAAAGTCGCCCTTATCGGTATGTGTGCATATTCCTGTAAGACTCAAAGCTGTTTCTAACCATGCGCAGGCGCCAGAGGTTACACCGGACAAGGTACGGGATGTCCCCCTGCAGTCGAGCCGACAATTCCAGTTGCAAGACGTACTTCGTGAGCGTGGATCTTGGTGCTCTCTCTGCTGTTTGGATTTGCCTTGTGACTCAAGCTTCAATCTGGAGAAGGGGATGCTAATTGCGATGTTCTATTAGCTTTGATTAATCTTCTTAATGCTCATCCACACATGGATCTCCTTCATGTAAGTGGTCCTCCTGGTTTGCTCACGCCTTTATTATCCTGATCGCGATCTAGGTTTCGTCGCGTGAGCTTGCGGGGAAGAAACTGCAAGGGTACGAAAAAAGGGAGATAACTTACGAGGTGCATACGACCTACCTTACCAGGCTAATTGTTGCTAATATGGAACAAAAGAACCTATCGCACGAGGATGTCAGAAAGGTATGTGGGTTTGTGGTCTTTGCTTCGAAAAGCCTTTACATTCATATCCAGATAGAGGCATGCTAACTTGCCCAGATGAAAGATATTGACGTGTAAGCTATTTTTCCGAGCCATTTCTTCCTCACTTGTGTTTCACAAGTCCACCTGCACCCCAAAAGAGATATGCTGACCACAAAATTGCTTTAGTTGGGTTATGGCCGTAGGACTTCTCCCGCCCCAATTTCCCTAATACATACATCTTAGGGAATGGCGAGACCTGTCTTGGGACTCGGATTTCTCTCGTCACATATTCCGTGGCCCCATTGTCGGTTAAATGTAAAGGCACGATCGCTGACCGAAGAATCTCACCAGCTTCCCAACGGAGTTGCCAAGCCTTGGATAGATTCCATTCAAGAAGCCAACAGCGACAGTTTAATCATCGATCTCAGCGCGTATGTGAATTTCTTAGTACTCCATGTCTGCTGTACATCGATCCTTCAATCAATCTCAAGATGTCTTTTGGGCGCAGAGTGCCAACTCTACTGTTCGAAATCTGCCTCCACTCATGCAACTCCCACGAAGAAGCAACGCTAACCTTGACAAGTGACTATCGATTTGATTCCAAGTGGACGTACGGCTTACCAGGTACGTCGACTAATCCTGAAATATGGTACAAGATGACGTGCTGATTCCCCTGCCTAGAGCTGGTGGACCGCTCTACCATTGCTAGAGCCAAACGGATCTCAAACCCGGTCTGTTACGCCTTTTCACCCTTGAACTTATTCTATGATGCCAATCTCTGTCGTGCATAAAAGAAGCTGACTCTTACATGTCTATAGGGTTGTTGTGAGTATAGATGTCATTGCGTGCTCATCTAAGTACTAAAGTCGACCAGATGCAACCGCCGCACAACTGGGCATCGGTATTTCTCTTTCCAGCAACGCTTCCAATTTCTCAGTGCTTACTGAACGTAGCTCCTCTCCTTCCCTATATTCCGGATGAGCCTGCCGGCCCAACAATTTTCGGTGTATCTGGCTAGTACGTCTTTCCCGATTTCTTAATTTCTGTTGAAGTCTAGTCCTTGAATTCTTGAACAGGTAATGCTGACTGGAAGAAGTTCTGGCGCTGGCACGAAGCCGAGCCCCAAGGTGCCTATTGACCCGTCATGCCAGAGAGGGATACCTCCACTTTGTTGACACTACATCCAGAATGATGTTGAGAACCTCACGAATAAGTGAGTCATTAAGATTCGACAATTTCGCAGAAACTGGGCTAAACAATTTTTAGTATTATACCTTACAGTACGTCGATATTGATAACCGCAAGCAACTGGCCCATCTGATTCCCAGGACCCTTCTTGAGCACCCATTGTCTGTTTTGCGTGAAGACATGCTAATTATTTCCATCAAATAGGCCTGACCGATCGTGAGATCTCATGGCTCACACAAACGCGGCTAATACTAATGCGTTTCAGACATCCACGAGCGAGAGATTTCGGAGCAGCTTGGACGCTCTGTATGACTCTAATCTGAACCCCCAATTCTGTAGCCAAATTCCAAGTCAGCTTTTACTGATCAAAGCCTCTCTAGGTTGCATTCATACCTCATGTGGCTGTTTGGGTAAGTGTTTGCCAGCGTCCTCGGATAACGCACCAGGCGAGCTATTCAGCTAACGATGACCACAGTTCCAAGGCATTCACGTAAAGCTGGCGTTTCTGTCCTTCTCATACCATCTCGCTGACGATCTTCAAAGCATACTATAAGCATTCCGCTTGCGAAGTCATTTACCTCCCGGGATATCAGGAATCTCTACCAGGAGAGATATGAAGGCGAGCCCCTAGTGAAAGTTGTTGGAGAGAGTCCTCTGGTACGGAGCAGTCCTTTTTTGAATTCGCTCGAGTCACAAGATGTGTTATGGGGCAGACATCCGCATTACGTGCCTCGAGATGTCTCATCACTCGAGCACTATCCTCGGAATGGCATGCTGACAATCTTATAGGTCAAGAAAATCGCCGGCACGCATGGCGTTGAAATAGGAGGCTTTGGTACGTGTAGAGCTTTCCGCTGGGGGACCAAGGCTGACTTTGATCCCGTATAGGTGTCCATAGTAGCGGGAAGAGAGTTGTGGTTAATGCCACCATTGATAAGTACGGATACCTACTCTATAATTGAGCTCGATTCACTTGAAGAAGAAACGCTGACGCCGAATCATCCGTAGCCTGCTCAAAGGAGCAGCTACCCAGGGTAAGCACCTGTTCACTTACTAATGCGTTATTTCAGAGGCATCGCGAGAGCACACTGACTCCCGCCACTGTCCATGGCTCAACATCCTGTTCTAGGAAGGGCATGACTGACTGTAGACCTTGCAGCACTTCAAAACATCAACCTCGCCAGAGGATATTCAGAGTGAGCCTCGTCTAACCCCATACTCTTCCTTTTCTCAACCTATCTGGGAGTCCCGCACCATGTTGCCGGATCCCATACGCCGAAAAACTGTCACCTCGAAAGAATGGCTGACTGAATCTCCACCTTTCCAGATTCGAAGGCATACCACTCCACGCTAGCGATTCAGGCGGCAAGATGAAATTCTAGAGTTGGGGGAGAACGAATCTTTTTCCTGTGGATATTGATCGGCGGATTTGGAAAAGCAGATGAAAGGTTGGCAGGCATCTTGGATGGATGTGCGCGGAGATGGGATGAGTGGATGGATGGATGGATGTATGTATGTCTACGTATGTCGGGAATGATGGTAGTGGCTTGTAGATAAAAGTTGAATCGATTCGATTAGCGCTAAAATATCACTCTGACTACCTACCCACCTCGTGACTGAGCTGTGAATGGGCAGCGTTAGAAAGAGAGCCGAGGAGTGGGTCTTCATATCTATTCGACCAGCTTACAATTCTATAAACGAAGAGCGCGCTTTGACACCTACCTCTGGTCCGCTATCTCATGAGCTGTGACTTCAGTATTACTGGATTCGAGTCACGACGTACACCCGGTACGAACACCTGGCTATTTCCAATGACTACTTCGACCCCGGGGCTTTGCTGCTCTACTCTACTTTAGACGTCAGCGCATGAGTGAGTAAGTAGGACGTTTGTCCTGGTTTGGAGCGCTTCGTGCGGAGACGGGTAGGTTATGAGGGACGGGGGCGATGGCCCTAGGGTTTTTTTTTTCCGTATTTGGTTGCTTTCTTACTTGTTATGTTCTGTACGTGTTTCGTTGATTGGGGATAGCTTGGTCTAGTGGCTGGTTTGGACGCGCGGTTTCGGTGGAATGGGGGTTCGAGCGGGAGGTGCTCGGTACCTATGGAGCTCTCTTTTCGTTGCAGACGTTTCTGTGATTGTCATACGGTAAGATACATGATCCGTATATACACATCGCATCGTCCGCTTTCACGCCCTGTACCCGGACGCCGTCTCGATTATGACGCCTCCGCTAGCTTCAATAGGCCTTCTAGATTAATACTCTTCGGCCGCTCGATCGGCAGCCCCAACGCTCGATCCCAGACCAACTGCGCCAGCGGTCCCAGCCCGCGCGAGACGCCAAAGGTGGCGGTGTAGTAGAGCGTTTCGTGGAAGCCGTAGTGGTGGAACAGCACGCCGGAACTGCTGTCGACGTTCGGGAACGGGTTCTTCGTCTTGCCGTGTTCCGTCAGCACGCCCGGCGCGATTTCGCTGTTCCGTTTCACGAGCTGGAAGACGGGGTCTCGGGCGATCTCGGGGCGGGAGGAGGCGAATTTCATGAGGGCTTCGAAGCGCGGGTCGGGTTTCCGCAGCACGGCGTGGCCGTAGCCGGGGACTACTTGGCCGGATTTCAGGGTCGACCAGAGGTAGTCTTTTACGTCGGCGTCGGTGAAGGACGTGCCGATGTGGGATTGCATTTTTAGGATCCAGCGGAGAACTTCTTGTGCTGCGAGTCTGTGAGACTGGTATTAGCATGGGCTTGAGTCAGAGATGAGCAAGTAGAAAAGTGAGGAGCATACCCGTGCAGTGGACCTGCAAGACCTTGTAACCCAGCACTGTAGCTAAGAAAGGGATCACTCAGCGCACTGCCGACCAGATGTGTCGTGTGCGCTGAAACGTTGCCGCCTTCATGGTCGCCGTGTAAGGCAAGGTACAGCCGTAGCAGATCTTGGAAGTTCTCGTTCTCCTTCCCGCCCTTGCCTAGCATGGCTGCAAAGTTGTACGACCAGTCCTGCTCGGGGTCTACTTGTACTGGTAGAGACCCACCACCTTTGTAGCTATTTTGGTAGATCTTGGCGGCTATCGTAGGCAGTTTGGCGAGCAGGGAGATGCTGTCGTCGAATGTAGGCTCCCAGTAATCCGCCTTATTGACGCCCTTCTCGTAGGCTTTGGCAAAAGCCGAAGTATGGTTGAGAGTAGAGACCGCGCAGGCGAATTGGGTCATCGGATGCAGGTCTGTAGGAAAGCTGTCGAGCATGTGTTCGACGAAATTTGGCAGGACGGATTTCTCGGCGAGTTCTCGAGAGAAGGCACGGATTTGTGATGTAGAGGGGACTTGGCCGGTCAGAAGCAGCCAGAACATGGCTTCGGGCAGCATTTCGGTGCCGGAAGTGCCTTTTGGGAGGACTTCTTGGCAATCTTCGATCGTTTTGCCGTGGAATCGGATGCCTTCGTTTGCGTCAAGGACGGATCCTTCCCATACCATTGCTTTGAGTCCTCTGCATTGCTTGTCAGACTGGCCATCGGAGGCAATGGTGGTGATTGGTGTACCTCATACCGCCAAGGGTGTTTTCCACCTTGACTTCGCCGATTGACTTGCTGGCATGGCTCTTGACCTTCTTGAGAAGTTCTCGTTTTGCGGGTATGGCCTCTCTAAGAGTGGTCTTGAGGTCTGGTTCGGGGGCGGAGGAGTAGGTTCGTATTAATGGTACGGTTGAGGGTATGAGTATGGGCTATTTGAGTGTTAGAATGGGAATTGTCTTGCTTAATGGGACGACTACCTGTAGTAGGCGTGCCGCCCTTGGTGCTACTCTCTTTGTAGAGAGCATGGCTCTGGTAGGTGCCCCAAGGATGGCCGCTGATGGGGGATAACACAGGGGTCAAAAACGGTCTGAATGGGCTCCTTGTCCTTGCGTTGTACTCTAGTGAGATTCAAAAGTTCAATTGAAATGTGGATGTCAAGTAGTAAAGTCTCGGAATTATGGCTGTTGCTCCCCTCGTCCATCACAATGACGTTTCGCGGCAATTCTATCGGACCTCGGCAACATTCTTGGTCGGTGGTGGGCATCTTGCCCATGAGCCCACACCCATATAAGTTGAATCATGCTTTGATACCACTGTGATGACTTGTATCTATATATGTTGACCAATGTATTATATATATGCCATTTGGAGTATAATTGAAGTAGTCCGGGTATCCTCTTGCCATTGACTTCTACCATCAAGCCCTTCCTCAAGAATCACAACTAACTCGTGGTCGACGGAGAATAATGAATTGCTGACAAGCGTACGAGGGTAGTCCACCAGCTTCCGTCTCGATTTGCACAAAATGTTCCGAACAGCTGCCAGAAGCCTTCCCAGGCAAGCTACCCAGAGATGCATTCGTCCTTGTCTTGTACTTCGCCGTCAGCCAAGACCCACTGCTAGAGTCATGGCCTACCATATTCCTGCCGTCAAGCCACCGCTTCCTCCTGCATCACCCTCAAACTCCTACCAGCTCCTCCCCACATCTCAAAAGAATGGCGCCGCGGAAGACGCTCTTTTTACCCAAGAAGTGAAAGACGTCGAGCAGTGGTGGGCCTCTCCCCGATATGATGGGATTCGGAGACCATACTCTGCCGAGGATGTGGTTAGCAAGAGAGGGACACTGCAGCAAACATACCCGAGTTCTCTGATGGCGAGGAAGTTGTTCAACCTTCTCAAAGAGAGGGCCGCACTAGGGGAGCCGGTGCACACAAGTAAGAGAAGTCAAGAGTGAGAATCCTCGAAGTCGAGGGCTGACAGATTGGCAGTGGGGGCCATTGATCCTATTCAAATGACTCAACAAGCTGCTAACCAGGAAGTGCTTTATATCTCTGGGTGGGCTTGCTCCTCCGTACTCACGTCCACGAACGAGGTCTCTCCGGACTTCGGAGACTATCCGTACAACACCGTGCCGAATCAAGTGCAGAGACTATTCAAAGCACAGCAGTTGCATGACCGAAAACACTGGGATGCAAGGAGGAAGATGAGCAAGGATGAAAGGATGAAGACGCCATATGTAGATTACATGCGACCAATCGTTGCAGATGGAGATACCGGGTGAGGATCTGGAAAATCGGTAGACGAGAGTAGCATTCTGATGGAATCATAGACATGGAGGCCTTACCGCCGTCATGAAGCTAGCCAAGCTATTCGCGGAGAACGGTGCAGCAGCTGTTCACTTCGAAGATCAATTGCATGGCGGTAAGAAGTGCGGTCACTTGGCCGGCAAGGTCTTGGTTCCTGTGGGCGAGCACATCAATCGACTAGTCGCGACTAGATTCCAGTGGGATCTCATGGGCTGCGAAAATCTGGTCATTGCACGAACGGATTCCGAATCTGGAAAGCTTCTTAGTAGCGCTGTTGACGTCCGCGATCACGAATACATTCTCGGTGTCAATGAAGATGTGGAGCCGTTGGCTGAGACTTTGCAAGCGATGGAGCTAGAAGGTGCCACTGGAGAGGAAATTGATCAGTATGAAGCGAGGTGGGTGAAAGAGCATAAGCTCATGACGTTTGATGAAGGTAGGGGAAGCATCTTCCTCCCCAGAACTGAGCTCATAGTCTGACCTTTTCAAGCTGTCGTAAAACAACTTGAGTCGGAGGGTGCAGATCGGAGCAAGGTTGTCCAGTATAGCACCCACGTGAGAAAGCATCGTAACCTCCCTCTATCGAGGCGACGTACTCTCGCAGCGAAGTACACCAATGCTCCTGTGTCCTTTTCGTGGGATATTCCAAGGACTCGCGAAGGCTTTTACCACTATCGCGCGGGGCTAGCAACAGCTACAAAGCGGGCGATCGAGTTCGCTCCATACGCTGACATGCTTTGGCTTGAGACTGCTGATCCGAATGTAGAGAGAGGCGGGAAGTTTGCGGCCGAAATCAGGAAAGCTCATCCTGGGAAGCAATTAGTTTACAATCTCAGCCCGTCGTTCAATTGGATGGGTCAGGGTTTTAACGAGGCTTCTCTGAAATCTTTCATTTGGGATCTTGCCAAACATGGGTGAGTACTGTAAACCTTTGCTTTTGAAAGTAAGCGAGAGCAGCTGATTTGTTACTCGTAGTTTCGTCCTGCAGCTGATCTCTCTGGCTGGTTTGCACTCTACGGCAACAGTAACAGCAGAGCTTTCAAGAGACTTCAAGAAAGATGGCATGCTGGCTTATGTGAATCTGATTCAAAGACGCGAGAAAGAGCTCGGTGTAGATGTGTTGACTCATCAGAAGTGGAGCGGAGCGGCCTATGTTGATGGCATATTGGGCGCTATCCAGAGCGGAAACAGTGGAAGCAAGAGCATGGGCGAGGGAAACACAGAGAAAGGCATGTCAATCGATCTCATAATTTTCTGCAGCATACTGACAGGTTCGTGCCCTCAGGCTTCTAGACGTGAGGAGTTGGTCTGCGAGATGTGCGGGCAGCAAATCAGATCGCCGGGATTAGTCCTATCAATTCCGCCGACCTGCACATCCACAGAGTCCTTCCTCGCAATACATAAATATCACCCACAAAAATTCTGAGATACCCCCAAGGCATATTAATCCCATCTTCATTAGCTCAGATTTGCTCCATCACCTTGCGACTTGCATCAAGCGAACGAGGAGCCATAGCAATTGGTGGACAAAGAAAGTCACACACAAGTACAACAACACTCCTAACTATCACTTCAACGTTTGTAAGCTACCAAACACCTCGATATTACGCTGCCTGCATCCTCCAGTATTCAATATCGCGGATTCGACTCGCAAAACCAGTATGGAACACCAGCCTAGGACGGAGCGCAAGGATCGGGCCGAACAGCTGCGGAAGATGAAATTCGAATTAAGGTATGAAAGGTCAAGCAAAGACCCGGTCATGACGGCGGATGAAGTCATGTTCGTAGCGCTGCAGAGAATGGCGTGCGACCTCGCATACATCAAACTCTCTTTCTTGGAGAAAGAGGACAGCTTCAGAGAGGACGAAGCTCAGATAGGCAAGGTCGAGGCTAGGCAAAGACAGGCAGAACTCGCTTGCATGTGGCAGGAGTATGCGAAGCTCGAAGAGAAGCTGGGTTTCAGTCAGATGCGATCTAGAGGTGATTTCGTCTTTTGTCTACAACCCCCCAAACGATTGTTCAGAATCTGACTGAGTACTAGAAAGTAAAAAGGCAGCCAAGCTCCGGGAAAGCCAGTCAAATGTGCAGAAACACGCAAAATCGGTGGCTTTGGTTGCAGACGCAAGCTCTAATCTTGGTGGTCTCGTCACCTGCCTGGCACACAAAGAGAAGAAAATTCTGAGCGAAACTCCCGAAGTTACGGCAGAGACGCAAGACGACACACCTCGAGAAGAGGCAGAGGCAGAACACAAGACGCCTTTCAAAGAGGAAGAGACGGAGGATGACGCACATGGAAAAGTGGCAGAGGCCGAAAATGACACGCCTTCCAAAGAGGAAGAGACGGAGCTTGATGCACATGGAGCAGTATCAGAAGCCGAAGGTGGTACTCCTTCCGAAGAGGAAGAGACGGAGGACGACATTCGTCTAAAAGGCCTATTTGCACAGATGGAGAACCTTTTTGCCCAGTACAAGAGCCTGGGCTTAGGAGCAGAGTTCGAGGCTCGGCATCATGTATTCTTGAAGAGGCTTGATGAGGAGAAGGCTAGAAGTCTTCGTGATGCTGCAATTCGCGACGGTTTAGACTGGGTTCAAGGTACGAGCTGATTGGGTTGCTTGCCCAGTTGAGGAACACGGTTAGAGACTCTGATGGCAAAAGGACAGATCGATGACAGTGAAAGATCTTCACTTTTACCCTTCTCGAGGTCGTTCGAGAAGTATATAGTGTTTTTGCAATACATAATTACGTCTACTCAGTGCATTGGTCTATGAGTTTTGTGCGATGTTGTCGTTGGGTGATCGGGAGTGGCCGGCGCTAGGAGTAACAATTAACCCGAATCGCCGACGCTGCAAGAGATTCCTTAGCTGCTGACGCACCAAAAAGTTGAGAGGCGAGAGAAGCTGAAAATTTCTTGACCAGTGGCCCTTCCACATGCTCTTCTTTCTCCTTTCTCTTTGCCCTTTTCCCTCTTTCCACCGCAATCGCTCTCTCTGAGGGCTTGTGGCTTCCCTTTAGAAGTGCTATATCATGAATGCATTTACACTCCTCTCCACTCCCCTCCCACTTTGAGAATAATCAATTAAACCTACCTACCGCTCCGAGGCTGCACGTCCGCACTATTAACCCTTGATTTCCTACAGCCTCAAAGAAATTCCATTCCAACTTCCAACGCTCTGGTGCTCCAAAATCCCGACACCTGTGCGACCCTATTCTTTCAACTCCGCTAGAGAATGCCACATTCAGTCTCTCCTCCCACGGTGCCCATCATGGTCACCAAATCCTCCACTCCCTCGGACGTGCCTCCCACCCACGAAGAAGTCTCCTCCTTCCTCCAGACAATCTTCAAAACAAACACCTCGCAAGAGTCAGTCGACGCCTCCTACGCTCTCACAAATCTCTTGATCACGTCAGTCGGCTTCCGTGGCTTTCACGCATATGGCGTACTAGAAGAGATCAAGAAGGCCGCGGCGGACAAGAAAGATGGCTCGAGGAGGGAGAGCGCCATGAATCTTCTGGGTGCGCTGTTCGAGAAGTTCCCACCTGCGCAAGCAATCAGCGAGGTCGTGTTTTTGCTCCAAGATGGGGGCGTCATTGCGCCCGCGCTGGATGCACTGGCGGACAAGGGCGCTGTGGTCAGGGAATCTGCGCAGTATGCCTTGGATGCGCTTTTCAAGAATCTGTCACCCGAAAGCTTGGTCGTGGGTCTCATTCCCGTGCTGTCACAATACTTAGGCAAGAGGTCTGGGAAATGGCAGGGAACGGTGGGCGCGTACGAGCTGTTGGGAAGAATGGCGGATAGGGCGAAGATGGGTCAAGGGAGTAAGGAGGAGGAGAGGACTAAGGATTTGCTAAGAGAGTCTATGGGGAAGAAGTTGGCCGGGTTGATACCGATTGTTGAGGCGGGAATGCATGATCTGAAAGCTGAGGTACGTGATGGTAGGTGGCCAAAAGCAACACCTTTGCTAATCACTTTCCGCAGGTTGGAAAACAAGCTTTGAAGACGATGACCTCTCTCACAACTCTACTGTCTAATGACGATGTCGCACCTCGGATACCTCTCCTCATCAAGACTATGCAAAACCCCTCCACAGAAACCCTACAAAAGGCCATACACGCCCTTTCACAAACTACCTTCGTCGCCATTGTCACATCTCCTGTCCTCGCCCTCCTTACACCGCTCCTTGAGCGATCTCTAAATACCCCTAGCACATCTCAGGAAGTTCTACGGCAGACAGTGGTGGTAGTGGAGAATCTTACGAAATTGGTGCACGACCCTATCGAGGCGAGGACCTTCTTGCCAAAATTGAGGCCTGGTGTACAGGGAGTCAAAGACCGAGCATCCCTGCCCGAAGTTAGAGAGATGGCTACGAGGGCATTGCAGGTCATCAGAACTGCTATGAAAGATGATGATGGCAATTTGTTGAGTGGCCAAATCGCGCCTACGTCTGCCGAAGACGTGCTAAGAGTCTTGGAAAAAGAGGTCAAAACACATGGTGGTATAAGTGCAGAGCCAGGCGATGCCGAGCTATGGACAGTCACGAAAGGCTATATATCGGAAATGGTCAAGGAGGATGTAAACCTCCGTCAGGTCGCTCGCATCGGCGCCTGCACCGGTCGCTATCTACTGCAGCTAATGAAGACGGGAGAAGCTGACTTGATCTCCCAGGCATTGGAGAAGCACTTTGTCGAAGAAGACCACCGTAAATTCGGACAGCCCATCAAAGCAGACACAGGCGAGATAGAGATCGTGAATACTGATTTCTCTTTGGCATACGGTGGTATGCTGCTTCTGTCGCACACCAACATCACCTTGCACAAAGGTCACAGATACGGCCTTTGCGGGAGAAACGGGGCCGGCAAATCCACCCTCATGCGAAGTATCGCAGAGGGCAAGCTAGAGGGCTTTCCAAGCAAGGATCAGCTCAAGACCTGCTTCGTCGAGCATAACCAAGGCGAAGATGCGGACCTGAGCATCCTTGAATTTGTTGCTAAGGATCCTGAGCTGGCAGCTTCTGGGAAAGAGCGTATCTCAGAGGTTTTAAGCGAAGTCGGGTTCACAGCTGGTCCGAACGGACGGCAACAAGAAAAAGTCGGATCGCTATCTGGTGGATGGAAGATGAAGTTGGCTTTGGCCAGAGCTATGCTCATGGGCGCGGATGTGCTGCTCTTGGACGAACCTACAAATCATCTTGACGTCGGGAACGTCAAGTGGCTAGAGGAGTACCTCAGGAGCCATACTGAAATCACCAGTCTGATTGTCAGTCACGATTCTGGCTTCCTCGACAACGTTTGTACAGACATCTACCACTACGAGCAGAAGAAGCTGGTTTGCTACCCAGGAAACCTCGCAGCATTTGTCCGCGTCAAGCCTGAAGCGAAAAGCTATTACACGCTCTCCGCGTCCCAGGTCCAATTCAAGTTCCCGAACCCAGGTATTCTGACTGGAGTTAAATCATCCACGCGAGCCATCATTCGCATGCAGAACTGTACATACACCTACCCTGGATCCACGAAACCATCTCTCCAAGACGTCACATGCGCCCTCACACTTTCTTCCCGAACCGCAATCATCGGAGCCAACGGTGCTGGCAAGTCTACCCTGATCAAGCTATTGACTGGAGAGACCATTCCCCAGACCGGCAGAGTCGAGAAGCACCCTAATTTGCGTATTGGCTACATCAAGCAGCACGCCCTTGAGCATGTGGAAATGCATATGGAGAAGACTCCGAATCAGTATCTCCAATGGCGGTATGCGAACGGGGACGATCGAGAAGTGCTGATGAAGCAGACCAGAGTGCTCACTCCGGAGGACAAGGCTCAGATGGACAAGATCGTCGCCCTGCCAGGTCTGGGCGAGCGAAAGGTCGAAAATTTGATGGGAAGACAGAAATATAAGAAGACGTTCCAGTACGAAGTCAAGTGGGCAGGCATGCTGCCCAAACACAACACCCAAGTCTCCCGCGAAACGCTTGTGGAACTTGGGTTCGGCAAGCTGATCCAGGAATTTGACGACCACGAAGCTTCACGTGAAGGTCTTGGTTTCCGCTTACTCGAGCCCAAAGTCATCTCCAAGCACTTCGAAGATATCGGTCTCGATCCCGAAATCGCGAATCACAATGAGATTTCTGGTCTCTCAGGTGGGCAGAAAGTCAAAGTCGTCCTTGCGGGTGCCATGTGGAATAACCCTCATCTTCTCGTCCTTGATGAACCCACCAATTACCTGGACCGCGACTCGCTAGGCGGTCTTGCAGTCGCCATCCGCGAGTACAAAGGTGGTGTGGTGATGATTTCCCACAACGAAGAATTCGTGGGGGCTTTATGCCCCGAGCAATGGCACGTTGCTGACGGGCGAGTCACGCACAAAGGACACCTGGCTGTCTCGATGGACCGATTCGAGGATAGTAGGCCCGGAAGCAGTGCGGCGAGCAGTAACGTGTCGAGTGCGACGGCGAGCGCGGTCAACACGGATGTGGAGGGCGACGGGGACATGAAATTCAAGGTCAAGAAGAAGACGAAGAAGTTGACGAGGGCGCAGATGAAGGAGCGCGAGACGAGGAGGAGGCTGAGGCATATAGAGTGGTTGAATTCGCCCAAGGTATGTCTCTCACGATCTGGATCAACATGAAAGAATTCGCTGACAGTGAGATAGGGAACACCTCATCCTCCAGACACGGATGATGACGCATAGGCGTTTGAGACTGGTAGACTATGGGAGGAGTCCTACATAACGACTATAGACGGCGTTCTTCTGGGCTACATGATGATAGATACCTCCTTTATGTCACGAAAGGGCCGAAAAATGGCAATAGAGGCGTTTTGGAACTCTTGCGCCTATCATTGGGGAGACTCGTCTAGACTTATCCAAATGGCATGAGAACACATTTGCGCCTTCCGCGGGCCCTTGAATGCAATTCGTTATGCTGCCACGTAGTTTGTCTGAGCTTACTGGGTTCTGGGATCGAGATTATAGTCGTGGCTGTTGTGTGATTGGATGTGAGTATCGTCGTTGATAGCCTTCGGGCGCTCTGGATACGGCACGTGCTTTTCATCTGAGGTAAGGTAGGTACCTAGGTACAACATACCTACTCGCATGTTGAAGGCTGAACACGATTCTCCAGCGCGCGCTGTCAGCCACGCTGCCGCTTTTCTCGATCGGGAAAGAAGGTCCTGAGATGCTTTACTAGCTAGTTAAAGTAGGATCAAATGGCCGTAGCATGCTTGCTTCTATCTCTGGACCACGGTATCTGGTCTCCGGTATTTTCTCCATCCTCGTATTTGCTTCCATTCGTGATCTGTGGCCCTTGTGGCTCTGTCGTTTTTGGACAACGCTCTGGAGAGGAGTGCTGGTGTCGCGAAATACGTCTTTGCTCTGTAATCTCTTCGCGGGTACTCGCAGTAGGTACCTAGACTACCTACCTACCTAGAATCCTAGATGCTTGCTAGATGGGCGCCTGAGCCCGCTAGCTAGCTGGGGGGCCTACTGCCCCCCTGCCGGGCAGAGATTCTGGGACGCGCTATCGGTGCCCCTAGAGACCTCGACGCTGGTCGCTGCCCTTCCGATCCTGCAGGTGGCCAATCGTGTCTTGCCAACCCCGCCTCGTGCCCAGGAATATCGAGTAATCTTCGTGGGATTTTCTTTTGGTAATCGGGACTGATAAAGGTCCATTGATTCACTGATAAGATTTATAAGAAGGGTCTTGCTCTTCTCGGGCAAAGAGAGAGCGAAAAGTCGGGCGATTGTCAAATGCAAAGCCGAGTCAGCGGGGGCAGCCTGTCGATGATCGCTGATACGACGTTTGCGTAAGTACGTGCTCAGCTTCAGTTACTACGCGTCTGTCAACGGTTACAGGCGGGAGTCAATTTTGACAGCGACTAGGTAGGAGGGAAGGAGACTGCGTGTCAAAAGGAAGTCATCAGCCCTAGCGACGCGGTGACCCGGTCTAGATCCATGCGGTATCATTATACTTCAATGATCTGCCTCGCACTCTCTCCCTTGCTCTACTTATCGTCGACGCCGAATTGAAGCCAGCGAGGTAACGAGCATCCAGAGCTCCGTTGATACAACCGCAGATAGATCCTGGAACCGCAGATTTGGAGCTTTCTGTACGGGGGCCTGACTAGATCCTACACACGCACTTGACCTTTCGCCATTTTATATGCTTTTCTTTTGAAAGAACATTGATCCTGCAACAAAGTACCACCGTCGCAGAGGGTCTTTCGCGAATATGGCAAATGAAAAGTCCGCCCTCGACGACATCGTGCGCAACACCTCCGACGACAATGTCGACCTCAAATCTCTAGACTCCGACGCTCTCGCCTTGGCTCAGATGGGTTACACCCAGCAGATGAAGCGCAACTACACTTGGTTCTCCCTCCTCGGTGTAGGCTTCTCCCTCACCAATTCGTGGTGGGGGATCTCGGCCGCGCTCATTACGGGCATCAACTCTGGCGGCCCCGTGCAAATAATCTACGGCCTGCTCTTCTTCGCGCTCATCTCGACATGCGTGGGGATCAGTCTAGCAGAGTTAGCGTCGGCGTTCCCCAATGCTGGGGGCCAATATTTCTGGGCGAACGAGCTGGCGCCGAAAAGATATGCAAACTTCGCGAGCTATTTGACGGGGTGGTTCGCTTGGGCGGGGAGCATCTTCACGAGCGCGAGTGTCGCGTTGGGGACCGCGAGTGCGGCGGTGGGCTGCTGGCAGCTGGCACATCCGGACTTGTACGTATTGGGCCCATACTGCTTGCGTATGCGAGGTTGCTGACCGGTCTAGCGTGATATTGCCATGGCATGTCTGGGTTGCATATCTTGTCATTAACGTCTTCGCTTTCGTCTGGAATTGCTATGCCAAGTGGCTCCCCGTCATAGCTCAGATATCAATATCCACTTCACTGATATCTTTCTTTGTCATCATGGTCGCGGTCCCCGCGAAGGCGCCGACGCATCAGGATGCCAAATTCGTCTTTGCTAATTTCGTCAACAATACCGGATGGTCAGCGAATGGGATCGCTTTCATTGTCGGCCTCATCAACACCAATTACGCCTTTGCTTGTCTCGACTGCGCGACCCACCTCGCCGAGGAAATCAACCACCCCGAGAAAATGGTTCCCATCGCCATCATGGGCACCGTCGCCATAGGCTTCGTCACGTCGTGGTTCTTCTCCATCGCCCAGTTCTTCAGCATCAGCAACCTCACCGATCTCCAGACCACCCCCACCCTCGTGCCCATCCTGGCACTGTTCGACCAAGCCCTGGGGAGCAAAGCGGGCGCCATCGTGCTGGAGAGTCTCGTCATAGCCACGGGCGTCTGGTGCCTGGTTGCCAGTCACACGTGGCAGAGCCGCCTATGCTGGTCCTTCGCGCGCGACCGCGGCCTTCCCTTTTCGAAATTCCTGAGCCACGTCGATCCCCGCGTCGACGTCCCGCTCCGCGCGCACTTCGTCAGCTGCTTCATCGTGACGGTCCTGGGACTGCTGTATCTGGGGAGCTACACGGCGTTCAACAGCATGGTCACGGCGTGCATCGTCCTTCTCTACGTCTCCTACGCCATCCCGGTCATCTGCCTGCTGATCAAAGGCCGCGACAACATCCGCCACGGGCCGTTTTGGTTGGGCCCGTTTGGACTCTTCGCCAACGTCGTGCTGCTCATCTGGACCTGCTTTACCATCGTCATGTACTCGTTCCCGCCGGCCAAGCCGGTCACCGCGGGCAGTAAGTCGTCCGGCCCTTGTCTGTCTACGGCAACTTCGGACCCGGGACGAGCGAGGGCTGACGGGTGCTGCAGATATGAATTACGTTTCTGCCGTGTATGGCGTTGTGGTGCTTATCATCGTGGTGGATTGGTTCGTGCGGGGCAAGAGGGGGTACAGGGGGCAGACCTTGAGGCACGAGGAGGCCGAGGCCAATCTGACCGGCAACGACGTCGTCAGGTAGATGGAAATTTGGCATGTGGGTAGGAGCTTTGTAGTCATCGCGATCTACTTATTCTTTGTACACGGCGGACGTATATCGAACGAGTCAAACAAACACCTCCTCGGTTCGAACCGGCCTGTTTTCCATGACTCCACCTCCGAATGTACTTCTAAATACTACTTATATCCTCAACTCTCGAAACCCTGTCCTCTGGAACGACGCTGATGCGTCAGATTTCGTAGGCTTTCCTCGTGTAATCCAACCGTCGGGCTCGAGACCCGAATCCGAGTCCCGTCACCGAGCACCCTGCCTACCTTCTTCGAAATTTGCTTGTGGACGCTCTAGATTTTTGAGTCACGGGTCTGTTGTACTTGTTCCGCCATTTTTTATCAGATTGGACCGTGGCCGGTGCCCAGCCTGCCCGGCGCAAGCATCCGCGGCGTCGGCGCCCACATCTGCATCACCAAGCACTCTCCCTCCTTCCCAATTTGCATACAGGACATGTACATTTTTGACATCTCCAAGTGTCAGGTCTGGTCTACTTGTTCCGCCGTTTTTTGATCAAATCTGACTGTGGCCGGTGACCGAGGTACCGAGACGGTCTGGCCCGACGTCCTCTGGTGCTTCTCGACCATCGACCACCAACCACTAACCGTCAATCATTCGATCCTGATCCTTCTCACCTGACATACCGTGGCTGAACTCCCGTCTTCTGAATCCTCACCGTCTGGAACGCCGACTCCTCATCTCTCATTTTTGGAAACCCTAGCTTCTCTCGGACGTCAGGCTCTTGGACTTCACGATCCCGAGCCTCGAGCTTCTCGAGTCCTGGCTTCTGAGCTTCCGTCTCCTACGCTCTCGCCTCCTGAGCTTCCATCTTCTGAGCTCTCGCCTCCTGAGCTTCCATCTCCTGAGCTCTCACCTTCTGAACTCCCACCTTTACACAGTCAAATCACTGCTCCAGAATTGAATCGGTTGAACGTGGGCTTTTGTAGACGTCGCGATTTGACGTGGATACTGATTCAATTCTGGAGCAGTGATTTGATTGTGTACAGGTGGGAGTTTAGGAGGTGAGAGCTCAGGAGACGGAAGCTCAGGAGGTGAGAGCTCAGAAGATGGATCTCTTTTCCAACTGATGCTACCCGTCTCAATGGGCAAAATCATATGCCTGACTCTGCCGACAGAGGGGTGTTTTCGAACTTGTGGCGACAAGTCCCTGGCCACCTCAGTTGTGTTGCATACTTCAAAGATAGACCACGACCCAACTCCCTCCCTCCCTCCACCCATCCGCCCCCACTCCTCTGAGATATCCTCCCAAGTCCATCCTCCATCGTCCTGCCATCCTCTTCCTCCTCCTTTCCCTTCACATTCTCTCAACCCCCAATCGCGTACGGTTGCTCGTATTTCTTCTTCTTTCGCTCCGCTGTGGATGGACTTTGAATCCGTATATCTACGTACCTTACCTTACCGTCACGCTGTGCGCTGCAATGGGTAGGTTATGAGCGCCCCCCGGGGGGGGGTGGAGAAGGTGCGGTTGGGCCTGAGGGACGCGGGGGGTTTGAGTTGAGGGAGCGGTTCGTGGCGAGAGAGCGGCGGCTCGATCCGATCGATCCGTGCTCTCTTGTGGTTCTTTCGATCCTTTCTCTTATGTATGGGGTCTGTTTGTCCGTTGCTGTTCCTCGGATCATTCTTTTCTCGACGTGGGCATTGGCCCGCTTGGAGGGGCATGGAGGGTTGGGGTTTGGGGGCGGGGTTTGCGTCGCTCTGCCTGCTGTTGGGAATCGGGGTGGGATTTGATTCGGTGGTGTCTTGGGTCGGTTCGCGGTGGGCGGCTTTTTTGGGAAGCGTGGTTGGGCTGGACGGGTGTGGGGCTTCGCGGTTCGCTTGGTGGTTGGGCGGGGTTGGGCGCTGATGCGTGGAGGTTGTGCTGGGGGGGTTTTTTTGGGGGAGATGGATGGGTGGGTTGGTGAGGGCGAGGGATTTTGTCCGCGCCGGGGATTGGGGGGTTTGGTTTTCTGTGTTTTTGGGATTCGAATCGAGGTGGTGGGATGGCGAGATGGCGATCCTCTGGTTTGGAAGTGCTCGTACTCGTACTCTAGCCGCCAGAGTACTACTTATATAAGTAGAGTCAGATTTCTTGTGCAAAGCTTCTGAAGCTCATCTTGGCCAGGAATATGGAACCCAGCAGCCGTCGCCGGGATACGGTTAGAAATCCGCTACAATCCGCGTGTGTGGTACGATGAGTTGAAGCACGCACACCCGCAACTCTGGCTCATCAAGCTCGATTTCCCAAGGCAACGACTGCCCTACCGATTCGACACATTCTCAAGCACGGCCGCAGGAGGAAAAATGAGGGCAGGGTCAAATGTAAAGTATTTTGCTTTATTGGAAAAGTCATGAGGCACGTCTGCGCCTAGCTATGTGAAGGCTACCTAATGACTCTGATATCTCGCTAGCGCCGAGGCGATACAGTCCTGCCAGATCCTATTCCGTCCACGCCCGCCAAGTCCACCCGCACCGCCAATGCCTTCCGGAACCTCTCTAGCCAACGACTTTCCAGTAGATGAAATCCCAGTCTACCGTCGACCTAGGATCTATGGGTTTTCCTATGACCAGACAGATCTTTCTATCCTGCCATGGTCCGGGCCCCGACCCCACTATACCGCGCTTAAGGATTTGATTAGAAGCGGCACCGGGGCAGTCGTTGCCGTTGGAATCGACCTTGATCAGGAATAGTTGCGGCTGTGCCACCTTCGACTCATCGTACCACACGCGGAATGTGGCTCTTTTGTATTCTAATGCTGGCGACCGCTGCCGGGTTCCAAATTCCTGGCCAAGATGAGGAACTTGAGTGCCAGAGTTAGCAGGAGGTTCAGTGGCATTCTAGAGGAGTGTTGGGTGGCTTCACCATCACCAGCGGGAGGCATAGTGGGGGGATCTCCAGGTCTGAGAAGAAAGGGTGTGGTTTGATAGAGTTGGGGATTAGGTCTCGCTGTGCCAGCAGGTGGGAGAAGAGCGGGTCTGGGATTCTGTGACATTGTGACCGATGTGTAATGACTTGGTGGTGAGGGATGATTGGCTTGCACCGAGATCAGCGCAATGGATGCTGGTGTATGTGTATGAGGATTGCAGAGACTTGAGCGTTGGTGCTTTCTGGATGTGAACAAGAAAGACAAAAAAGCAGAGGGAGCCCTCCCACTTTATACCCATCCTGAAGAGCCCGTCTGGAACCCGACATAGCACAGCGGAGGTGGCGAATGCAGGGGTTGAAACAAACGGGCAGGAATCGTCGGGCAGGCAGGATTTCATTCCTGATGGGCTTCATTGCTTGGGATCGCACCTGATTTGCAGGACGGGAGCAGGCGTTGCCAAACAGGCGGGCTTTGTCCCTCAACGTGGCACCCGCGTTGCTGGCAGTGAGTCGAAATCGTCAAATTCGCGGGCTCTTGATCTCCGACGTTGTATCTGATTCGCTGATAGGTGGTCAAGATTGCCACATGGACAGGGCATGATCCCCCGTGGGTCCCGAGTCGCTGGCAGTGAGCAGAAACCGTCAACCAGGCGGTGTTTTTTCTCCCTCGCTTACGTCGTGTGTGATTTGCTGCCAGAGGGTCGGGATTGCCACTTGGGCAGGGCTTTATTCCCCAACGTGGTATCTGTGTTGCTGGCAGTGAGTGGAATCTGTCAAGTACGCAGGCTTTTGATCTCCGACGTTTGTGGTTGTATCTGATTCGCTGATAGGGAGTCGAGATTACCACATGGGCAGCGCCTTATCCGTCGACTTGGTATATGCGTTGCTGGCAGTGAGCAGAAACGTCAACCAGGCGGTGTTTTTCCCTCTCTCTTACGCCGCGTCTGATTTGCTGCCAGAGGGTCGGGATTGCCACATGGGCGGGCTTCGTCCCGCACGGTTGCATCTCGATTGCCGAGTGGCCGGCAAGCCGTTCAACACACTGGAGTGGATCTTTTTCAGCGCGCGTCTGGGTCGATGGGGCAGAGGGCAGGATTTGCTCGATGGCTCTCGCGAAACTTCCTGCCTTTTGTGAAAAGCAGCGATGCCCGGGTTGGAGAGGACAACACTGAGATTTCGAGGGAAAGTGTCATGATCAATCGGACTCCGGCGACTGGGTACCTAGGTACGTTTCTGTGAAAGCGGCCCTCGAATCGGGAGGAAGGGGCTGGGACTTGCCTGATACCTATCCCTTCACGGTTTCAGGTTCCAAGGTCCCGTTTGAGTCGAGGGGAAAGCGGTCAGGATTCGCCAGGCTTTTGGCGGCTAGATTTCTCCGGTTTCTGGGACGGCGGTGCTCGAGTCGAGTGTTGTTTACCTGCCGTTGTATACTAGGTTCTATTTGTCGAGATCTTCTTCGAGTCTCGGTCGGTGGGGACGAGGGCGGAGGGTGTGTGGTGGTTGTGACTTTCTGACTGAAAGGGCTGGAGGTTTTGTGAGTGGAAGGAGGGTTGAAGCTGCGTGGGAAAGCAGGGTAGAATCTATCAACGATCTCTGACTCGTCGCGTTCCTCAAGTCTTTCTCACGTCGCGAAGAGAGGTGGAAGAACTTGCTGGGTCCTTTTAGTCTTTGTTTACTTACCTTTGAGTGTTCTCCTATTTGCAAAGGCAGGGAGTATAAGTGTCGAGCGGCTACGACTCCATCTCTCAGATTCTTGTCTACGCTCACGAAGGAAGCAGTCGGGGATCTGCTGTACAGGTAGTCACGGTTCGATGCTTTGAAGCTTCATCATTCAGGTATATTTTGGCGGACAGGAAAAGAGACGTGGACGTAGGGATCGACAATCGTATTGAACGGAGGAATTTGAACGGGCAATTTCGTCTCATTAATTAGTCCAAGCATGTTTTACAAGAGCGTGATGACCCGCCAGAGCCCGGAAGCGTATTCTAGGCGGATGGGTGGCACAAAGGGGAAAGACGCCAAACTCCATCTTGCGCGCTGGTGGTCAATAGCTTAAGGGGCGGCTTTTCTGGTCGAAAGGGCGTGCTCTGCGGAGGAGCCGTACAAGATACCCACTGTCCGGGTTGACAGAGTAATCCGCATCTGCTAGTCATGCCAGCAACCATGCTCCCAGCGCTGCGTGACATGGCGATTTTCAGTCTTCCCTCGCTTAATGATGATGCTTTGACGCGACCACTGTACGAGATCTGTTAGTCTCCGCCGTTGCACAATACAAGGCGGTGGGACTCACCACTCGGGATGATGATGATGAGCAACAGCACGATTATGGCCACGATAATCCAGATCCTCATTTTCATATTCTTCCACCACATCTGCTTGCGGACTCGGTTGGCACCGCGGCGAAAGCCTTGGGCCGACTGGTTGAGGTTTTCGGATTTGTCTTGCAGCTGGTCGATGTGTTCGCCGCGCTGGGCAACAGATTCGAGGTTCTTTTTCATGACGTTGACGGTGTCATCGATTTGCTATTGATCGAGAGTGGTTTTAGTGATTGTACTTTGGAGAGAGTAAGGATAGCTTCTTTGGCTTGTGCGGAAATGGATAATTCAGTGAACGGCGGTGGCTTTGTGATGAAGGGAGCATAGTTGTGCATGGCATCGCTGTTGGGAATGTCTCAACTATCGTGGTTGGGAGACGCAATGCCGCTACAAGCAAGGCACGTCTCGACCGCAGCTTTGCCTATTGTAGCGGAGAGTGTAGACTTCATCCACCTGCTCTGTGGGAACAAGCTCTTCGGCTCATCGCGTAGTAACTTCATCAACACCTCATGAGGTATGTGCACGTACCGATTGAATGGCTGCAGTCCTTGTATTGCCGCCCTCATATCCAGCACTTCCACCCTGGCCCGAGGCGCCCGAAGGGATGTAGGGGTCGTACGGTTGCTCACGGCCTGCCATTTTTGCTGATTGTGTTGCAAGATGTAGCGCCTAGAGAGAAAGAAGGACTGATGTTGGGAGAGGTGGAGCGTGGTCGGTCTGGTTGTAATATCGCGGTGGAGGTGTCAGGTTGGAGGTCAGGTGTCAGCAAAGCGGAGCGAGAGTCGGACGGGCAGCAGTCGCGCAACTGAGCTGGCAGCGGTGTTGATATGTCAGTATCGCTTTGCAGCTATTGCTTGTGGATATGGGTCGCTGAGACTCGAAGGATTGATGGTGTTGACTGGTCTGGGATGATGGCAAGGTACAGAGGTTGGGAAGTCCTGAAAGCGCTAATTTTGGAGGATCACGTGATGTGGCGGCTTGACGTAGACAAAGAGATGAGCCTCTTTCGGCTTGTTCAGCTTCAGGCTCCGACAACGAAACCTACCCGTATCATTTCCATGTGCTGAAACCTTGCATACAGCTCTGGGACAAGGAGCGAAATCTACGTTGCATACTGTTGAGAAAAGGCGATGAAGATGACGGCACGGTTGAGGCTCTGAGAGACAGGTAGGTAGGTCCCTATTGGACAGGGTGTACTCGTACTACGTACCGAGAGTGAGGGTTACACAGTAAGCGGGCAACGATTTTAATGTATTTGCCGCCAGCACAGTGAAACATAAGTACTTAGCAAACCGCGTTTTAGCCTGGCGAAATTGGCCAACATGCGGGTACGGGTACGACCCCTATGTAAACCAAACAACTTTTGCATCAGCAATCAGCATGGCCATGGATTATTTGTTCATTCATTTGTTGTAGCAGGACTTTAGTAGAGAGAGTGTGAGACAGAGGATCACGATCGTTGACCGAACACACATTCATATCCTATACCATAACGTACATTCATCGATTGGCCCTAGCAACGGAAACCGAATGGCCGCCGCCGCGTCATCCATCAATGAAACCAAGCCTCCAAGCGTCCTTTCCGTAACATCAAAGTCACGTAATCTTGGTGGGTACTCGTAATGTTGGTAATCTTGCAGGAATCAGGACAATCAGCCCAATCAAAGATCTGCTGAACAAAGCAACCTCACTCTTTCAACTTTTCCTCCATCATCTTTTCACCACCATCACTGCTGCCATCAGCGCGGCTGGAGCATCCTCCGTCACTCGTTTGCCAACTCTCGTCGCTCTCTCAATCCTCGTGTCAGCAGGCCGTCGCTTTTCTCGACTCCTGAATTCCCAATCCGCCGCCTCCCCACCACCTTTACCAAAGGCGAGACAGGCAAGACGTGGGAATAAGAATAATACAAAGCCGGATTGGAGAAACCCTCAGAAGGCAGATTTTGAGAGTGTGCCCGACCCTTCTTAATAGATAGTGGACGGAAGAAACATAAATAGTGAAGTTGCCGCGCCATCGAATCCGCGCCTTGATCGTGTGTACCGGCTACGTCCGTCAACAGATCCTACACACTTGAAACACTCTCGCGCATCATGAGGCTCACCGTTGGTACTGGGAGTTCATGCTCGTCATGGCTATCAAGTACAGCGCTCGCCCTGTTGGCTGGGAGCACCCTCACCAACGCCATCGACTTAGACCTGCAAGACCCAAGTAAGCAACTCCCTCTCCTGCCTCTTTCCATTGGCCTGGTGGCAGTCTCTTTGAGCTAATTCCATCGAAATAGATTCCATTAAATCCGCAGCCTCCACCTGCGCCTACAATCTCCTGAGCTTTTACACGGGGAACAACACCGGAGACGTCCCCGGAAATCTGCCTGCACCTTATTACTGGTGGGAAGCGGGAGCTATGTTTGGAATCCTGATCGATTACTACTACTACACCGGTGACAGCCAATACAATGACCTTGTCATACAGGGCATGCTTTGGCAATCGGGGCCAGACAATGACTATATGACGCCAAATCAGACCAAGACAGAAGGAAATGACGACCAAGGCTTTTGGGGCATGGCTGCCATGTCTGCTGCGGAGCAAAAGTATCCGAATCCTCCATCAGATAAGCCTCAGTGGCTGGCGTTAGCACAGGCTGTCTTTAACGATCAGGCTAGTCGATGGGACAATCAGTACTGCAACGGCGGCCTGAGATGGCAGATCTTCAGTTTCAACACTGGATACGACTACAAGAACTCAATTTCCAACGGTTGTTTCTTCAATCTAGGTGCTCGTTTGGCTTTGTACACCGGCAATGACACTTATGCGCAGTGGGCCGAGAAGACCTTTAATTGGACTCAAGCGGTCAGCTTGATGGACGACACCTACCATTTCTACGACGGTGCTCATACAACTCTGAACTGCAGCGACATCAACAGGGTCCAATGGACCTACAATGCAGGAGTGTTCTTGCTTGGAGCTTCTGTAATGTACAATTACGTAAGGATGCCACTCCTACGTAAAGAGAAACATGCGCTGACACTGTTCTTGATAGACCAATGGTTCTGCTCTCTGGCAAGAGCGAGTTTTGGGCATCCTCAACGCGTCCTCCATCTTTTTCGCTACCAATCCCCCCAACGTCATGTACGAAGTCGCCTGCGAACCGCCCAACACCTGCGATACAGATAACTACTCATTCAAGGCCTACCTGGCACGATGGCTCGTCGCATCTATCAAATACGCCCCGTTCATCCAGACTACCGTCATGCCGTGGATCCAGGCCTCCGCCACCGCAGCCGCACTGCAATGCTCCGGCGGTAACAACGGCCAGATGTGCGGGATGAAATGGACTCTGGGCGCCAAGTGGGACGGCACACAAGGCGTGGGACAGCAGATGGGAGCGCTCTCGGTCATCCAGGCCAACTTGATTGACCAGGTCAGCGTCCCTGTGACGAACAAGACCGGAGGCACGAGCCAAGGCAACGCGGCAGCTGGCGGCGGTGGCGGCATCTCTACAAACAATCCGGCGCTCTCCCAGGTTGCGATAACGCAAGGGTCAAAGGCTGGTGCTGGGATTTTGACGTTTCTTGTGCTGATATCTGTGATTGGCTGCTCATGGTGGATGATGGCCTGATTATGAAGGGTGCTTCGCTATGGCACATAATGTCTTTTGATAATGGTTCATTACGAATAGAGCCGTGACCACCGAGAGGGGTAGACCGCATTGGCTTGCCCCTTGGGCCGGGGGAGGCGTTCTTGGTCGGCATTTACAAATGGCGTCGATTTCCTTTGGGGTTTGCTCGGAGCTGTACAGAATATAATGTTTGAAGAATTTTAACAATCGCCCCGCGCTACGTGACAGTGATCTGCTTTCCCATCGCACGGTTTTAACCAACGAAACTCTCATTCCAGCGTGGGCATGGCGCCATTCTCCCAAGATCTCTTCTGCCGACTCCCATCCAAGAAAGTCGCCGCGGTTGCATCGGCTCGACCACTCCAAGCCGAGGCGAAGAACGGTATCAGGGACCCGCGAGCTGGGTACCCTTGTCTAGGTCGGATCCCTACGTCAGACCTATATCGTGCCGTTTCGCCCTGGTAGAGGAAGCGGTGTTCGTTGTTGCTTGCGCTTCTTGGTGGATTCTCTTGGCGGTATTGATTAGGTGCCTGCGCGCCGGACGGTGGGTAGGGTATACTGATTGACGCCTGATGGACTTGTACTTTCGTCGTCTGGCGCAGTGGGTTGTTGTGGGTGGTGGTGTTTTGGGATTGGAACGTTTGCGAGATGGGTTGAGGGAGTTTGTGGATTAGGAGGGGGAGGGGAGGGGGGGTTGCAGGTTGCGATTTGCGGGCAAGTGTGCTCATGTGGCCTGACGCGTGCATCTCCATGGAATGATACCGGCTATGGGTTTGTTTCGTGCCTTCTTCATGTTGCGGGCCTGCAGGAAGCTGCATTGGATACTCGAGACCTCATCAGAGACCCCACCTGAGGCTCATTTCTCGACGCCCGTTCCACTGCTTCCGTCTCTCAAGATTGGGCCGGATATGTCGATGGAAAGGCTCGAAATGGGTAGGACTTCTCAAGTGGAGCTCGACGGACTACGGCAATGTTCAGTCAAGAAGATGGAGATGGGTGAGAGGCTTGAACCGACTCAGTTCAATAGTCATAAAAAGTGAGAATAGACGATTCTACTAGAGCTTGTAGTCGTAACGCCGAAGCAAGGTCAGCGCAAAACACTTTTGTACTGTCTTCCAACCATAGTTGATCAGGTGTCGATAGAATAGTATGGAGAGGGGGCCTCTTGAGAGATGAGCTGTAGCCGTTTGTTAGTCCATACCGTTGCAATCTCTCTTTCTTGGTGGAAATGTTCTCGGGGCAGTCAGAGGAGGCTGCGGATTTCGACATCATCTGACTAGTTCGAGGTAGAGGCTTCATTGAGCGCTGTTTGTCCCGATCTGTTTGGATCCAATAGCCTCACACGGTTTACGGGTGGCAACGTTCAAGGACGAACATATGGAGTAGTTGCATCTGAGCAGGCATAGAGGCACCGTAGTTGATTTTGAAGTGCTCTCTTGAAGTCTGAAAGAAATAAGAGAATCCTGTCCCAAAGCGAATGCTGCTGACTCAGCCAAAGCTTTGTGGTTGAGCGGGGTCAGGGACATAAAATCTCCACAAAATGCGGTCAAAATGATGTTGCGGGCGTTATTTGGTGATCGGACTGAAGAGCTGCGTAGCTAGAGTCGAATGGGTCTTCTCAATCAGCACTCCCATCTACCTGGAAAGCGGGAAGCAATGAAACCAATGGAGAAATCTACCGTCAAGGACGCTTGGAAGAAGATTGCCCTATTCCTCATCATACTTCTAGTTTTGTGGCAAATGACAGTCCATTTTGGACCTTCCATGACCGTTTCTAGAGTCGGAGACCATGGTGATTTCGAATCTTGGTGTCCTCTGGCAAACCCAGATGCCATGAAAGCAAATCAGGACAATTTGCGGCCATCCAAAGACTTCACTCTTGATGCTTCTCTGGAAAAGCAACTTCAAAGACTCTCCGCGGCTGTAAATTGTCCAACGGAAAGCTTTGATGACAACGGCGATGTTGATGACGATCCACGGTGGAAGACTTTTGATCGCTTCCACGACACACTGAAAGACCTCTTCCCTCTTATTCACGGCCGTTCAAGGCTGGAGAAAGTGAATCGATACGGCCTTGTATACACATTCCAAGGCACGTCCCAACACCTGAAACCGCTTCTATTGACCGCCCACCAAGACGTCGTCCCCGCCTCCTCCATCTCAAAATGGACCTATCCGCCATTCGAGGCTCACTACGACGGCCAGTACCTCTGGGGCCGTGGATCTAGCGACTGCAAAAACAATCTCATTGGCGTCATGTCAGTCCTAGAAACATTACTATCACAAGATTGGAAGCCAAAGCGTTCTGTCGTGCTAGCTTTTGGCTTCGACGAAGAAACCGGTGGTGTACGCGGTGCTGCCAAAATTGCGGGAGTACTCGAGGAAGCTTGGGGTCGTGATGGCTTTGCTCTGATCCTTGATGAAGGAGGTATGGGTCTCACAACCGTGGGCGACTATGTCTATGCTCGCCCAGCTGTCGCTGAAAAAGGGTACATGGACGCCCAGCTCATCCTCGAGACCTCCGGCGGCCACAGCTCGCAACCACCCGCCCACAGCGGAATTGGAATTATAGCCGAAATGATAGTTGCCCTAGAACAAAATCCCTACACACCAGTCCTCACCAAGGAAAACCCTCTGCGTGGCTTTCTAGAATGCCAAGCCAAGTACACGCCTGGAGAACTAGAGCCATGGTTGCGACGTTCTCTGCAGCGTGATGATGATGGTACGGAGATCGGGAAAAAGCTTGCTAATGAGAGAGGACCGCAGATCCGGTATTCCATGCAGACATCGCAAGCTGTGGACATCATCAAAGGCGGCGATAAAGTGAATGCGCTCCCGGAGACTGTTTCTGCGATTGTCAACTATCGCATCGCCCCTCATGACTCCTTGGCCATCGTCAAGAGCAAGATTGCGAACCTCCTAGAGCCCGTTGCTCGCAAACACAACGTCAAAGTGCAGGGCTTTGGCAATAAGAGTAGCGGAGAGCGTAGAAATGAGGGTAGTGATAATGAGGAAGCAAGGTCATCTTTCGGAACGCTCTACCTCAACAGCTTGAATGACCTCTCACCCTCCCCGATATCCCCCACCGACATTCAAAACCCCTTTTGGCACATCTTCAGCGGCACCATCCGCCAAGTCTTCGAAGACACCGAAACCCTCGAGGGCAAGAAAGTCGTTCCAGTCGGCGACATCATGCAAGGGAATACGGATACAATACAATACTGGAACTTGACAAAGAACATTTACCGCTTCTCGCCGGCAAGGGAGGGCACGAGGTTCGGGGTTCATACGATTGATGAGCGTATTGACATGACGGCGCATTTGGAGGGGATGAGGCTGTATTATGGTGAGTCTGGAATTTCGAATGGACTTGCGTGGGAGTAGAGAAGACGAGACTGACAGCAAATGCAGAGGTAATACGCAATTTTGACGCGGCCGAAATCTAAATAGCGTAGCCGCATTTCTCTTCATATGTACAGGCGGTCTGTTTGATGCTGCCTGAACAATTTTCAAAAGTCGATCCTGGCGGAGCTATACGGTGAACATAGCCTGCGACCGCGAGGCATCCAAGCCTCTACTTTGAAATTCCCTACCATGTTCATTGTTCCTTTCTATCTCTCAGGGTACACCGTATAGCATAACTAGCATGACCACATTTTCATCGTTTCATGTCAGACTGAAACACGAGAACAAATGGCTCTGTCAACCGACGTGTACCCTACGTGCCCTCGGTAGTAAGTGAAAAGGTCTGTCGGATAGAATCACCACAAACGAATCATGAGACGTCGAATACGAGCTGCGCGTGTTTCAAACAGGTCGCAAAATAACATCATATTCTTACCATCATCAGTTTCATTATTACCTATCATGGCCATGTTCATCACCCTTATGCCTGGCCATTACTTACAACATACGCCCCCGGGAAGCGACTGCGGTGAGCCGGCTGAGCTCTAAAACTTGCGATGCTTGGAACGGGAATGTGAATTCTGAGTCCACAGTAGATGGGGTATCTACTTCACCCCAAGAGCGCTATGTATCACTCAGTATTCAGTCACGAACCACGCTCCACGACATCCCAATGTCCGAGACGAAGTTCCCCGGGCGCCAGACTACTCGTCTGAAATTGTGCCTGGAGAAGTTGAGGGCGAGAGGGAAGATTAAACCTCATTCTGTAACAGGCTATTCCTTATGACTTTGAGTAAAAGAAAGCCAGTTTGATTTTTCCTTTAAACTTTCCTCCCTCCTTGCAGAATTCATACTTCTCTATCCCTATACTCGTTGGCGTCGACGCTTAACACGATGATCTCGCTATACCGTGCACTGAGTCTATTCCTGGTGCTCCGCCTATCCGAGTGCATTTTGTTTATTCATCCAGACTGTGGCGCCAGTACATTCCTACCTCGCGACCATCCGCTCAATCACCGTCTGACCGAACGTCGTGTAGATACCGCACTTTTCCAGAGCAAATTCCAGAAGACTGTGCAGAGAATCAATACTCTGTCCAAGGAGATGTCCGTGCTCGGGTCAGTCAGCCAGGTACAAGGGAACCTGGGGTTGCAAAGGATGGCCTCCTACCTCTTCGATCCTCTCGTGACCTTTTTCAACGTCGCCCAGAACACTGCATCTGCCGCAAGCGGCGGTCGCCTGATCTTTACTGACCAAGGCTATCACAGTGGGGCAGAGGCTTCTGACACGGTAAACTCACTTCGAGACTTGCCCTAAGGATCGTCTTTGAACTGACCTCGGGCTGAACGACTTAGGTCATACGCTGCTCCAGTGATGGTTTTACCAAAACGAGCAACGGGGATTACTACGATCATGATACTTTGGATGTCTCAATCATTCAGGACCCAGACAACATCAAAGGCTGTTACTTCCCTCCTGCCCCACAGGGGTATCTGAATGTATTCGTGACTGTGCCCGAAGGGACGGACAGACCCTCCATTATTCGTTTATGCCCTGGGTACGATGCGCTTCGGGTCCCTCTTTACTTTTGTCACCGGAGTGCGCTAAAGACCTGCTAGATTCCGTGACAGAGAAATAGCAAAGTCGAACCTCCCGCCCACGGTTCCTGCCAGACAGTGCCGACAGCTGCAAGACTCCAGGCAGCTCAGGCAGCAACTGTCCACCACGAATGCGAAGACGGCGGTAGATCTCGCCGTGTCACAGGACCCTTATCATGAGTATGAGCGCGCGGTAGGTGTTCCGATCTCACTTTTTAGGTAGTGGCTGATGTGGGACGTACAGATGTATCAGACTGGCGCGGGTCTCATGAACAATGGCGGACAATCTTGGTTCGCCACACCAAATAAATGGAAACCCTGGAAGACCCCATCGACGGATGGCTGGATTACTTGGCGCAGCAATTTGAATCAGGGGCCTAGTGGGCTTATAGTCCCTGCCGCGTAAGGTTGCCCTCTCAAGAAGATGAAATCCGTTTTAACGTTTCTACAGTGTTGCAGCCCTTAGCACGCTCATCGAACAGCAGAGGTACTGCCAACAGAGACCATTCATCGGTACGTTTCGTCTATCATTTTAAGGATATCCACTAATCATAATTCCAAGACGGCACGTTTCAGGCAAGCCCGTCTGATCCAGACTGGCATAGATGGCTTACTCCCCCGGATCCGGATTGGACCTCCTGAGCTCAAGACGCTCCGTGCGTTCGGTTCGTAGTGTGTGACCCTGAGCGTGGAGCTGTAGTCTCGAGCGAAGCCCTCAAGGAGACACGGAGTGGGAAGGGACCAGGCCGAGTGTATTTGCAAGATCGGACGGGACCGAACGATTGTGGCAAGTTTCTCTTTTTCTGGCTTGTCGACTCAGTCTCGGTTCATCACTGGAACCCTTCCGCTGACCGCTGGTCTTGAGTTGAGTGGAGTCTTGCTGCCTATTGTCCGTAGTAGAGCTCCGGACGGGATGAGAGACAGGATGCTTATCGAGTTGGTACGTTACGAGATTATATGCGAAATAGCAAGCATTACAAACGACTTCAAAATCCACGGTGAGACCCGAAGAGTCACCGTCTCATTGAATATTAGTGTTCTCATCCAGTCATGGATGCATCGCTGAGGACCGAAGCAGATGGGCAGGTATGTGATTGGGCTGTCCCAACGCCAGGGCAGTAGGCAAATAGGGGCCTGAACAGGCATATTCTCGTACCCTGGCGCTAGAAAAAGTCCCATGCCTATGCGGCATAGACCTGGAGTGAGATAGCTAGCTAGATACATGCGTAAAAGGGAGTCCCCTTCCATAGAAAAGTGGCCGATTCCGGTACCGAAACCCCTCTTCCCGAATCCCTCTTTATCGGCAAGGTGCGGGCGGGCGGGACAAAGAATGCTATAACTCTGAAAGAGATAAAATCGAATGAAGAGTCCATCAGTAGCAGCAAGGCAAGTATATACGCTACTTGCCACGGACACGTGTCCCTTGCTATGTATAGCTTCAAGAACCGCCGAAACCAGATATGCGGTATCCATATCCACGAAACCAATGCGATAGCCTCTACGCGACCCACTGACCCACAGTCCCACTGTAGCGATTTGCAGGCCGGCGTCCGTGGAGGCGAAGCGGCCAAGAGCAAGTTCTGCCTCTTGCTGGACCTCAGTATCTCATGATTCACGGCTTTCTGCTTCCGATCCTAGGGTTACATACTCCTGCCTCTTTCCGCAACGAGCAGTAAGTGGAGGCCATAATTTGGAGAATCTAGCACTGGAAGAATACACACTATGATCACAACGGTCAGCGCTTGAGCGGCATCGGATCTAGGATCATGGCTGGGGGACTGTGATACTGCTGATGTGTGGCTTTCCCGCATCGGTGAGGGATGGATGATGGCTGGTACAGATCCTTGAAAGATGCTCGTTTCTTCGCATACACCGGCCGTGAAACCATCATCCGTAAGTCTGTCGACCCGTACCAAGCGCCACAGCGTTGCTTTTGCTTGTGTTTTCCGCCTCGAGGAGGGTGGGAGCACCAGTCACGCAGTTCGGATAGCTAGCGCCGAAATCTCGTTTCTCAATGCTCGCTTCAGACAAAAACCCATCTCCTAGTAATCACATAAAAGTATGGGTACCCTTTGCCCTCTCAATTTGCACAAAAGTCGAGGAATATCGGGGCGACAACATGACGACAGCCTGGAGCCGAAGCGTTCCGAAAGGCCCCTAGGCATACAACATAATGCGCATTCGCGAAGTTTGCCTGTGAAAATGATTCCTGATACCATGGACCCCGACGTCGGCTGTGAGTCCAGCCGCTCTCGGACCCAGGCTCAGGCTTTGGGACGGATTCCGTGCAATGGAGATCTTGGCCGTGAAAGTTGCCCTTTGTAGACGGCAGCTCGTTGTTCGCTTCCTTTGCGGCATTGGTAGTACAGATATGTACGGGTATTTCTGCGTCAGAGCTGACGCCTGTGTGTCTCATGTTCGACCTCTACCAAGATACCGAGTGTAGGTCCTTTGAAGTTGGTATTTGGCACTTATTCCCCCTCCGTAAACCCAGAAGCTCTACGGGGTAAGGCGTCGCTTGGCGGATGAAGATTGCTGGGTATTGAGGAGGGAGACCTCGGCTTGTGGTCATGTGGCCGACGCAGGATTCGCGGTGGAGTAGATCAAGGTTGTCGCGTCTTGACCAGCATGGCTCAAAAAAGGCATCTTGTTGGGATATTGCAATAGTCGATCTAAGAGCTTGATAATGTATATGGTTACTTAAGAGTCCTAACTTTCCTTAGTACCTACACAACGGGCGGTCGTTCCGCGGCTTTCTTTTACTTTGAATCCAGAAGCTTGTACTCGCTTGGCAATAACGTCCGAGTCAGATTCGTGATCACATTTGCTGTCGGAGAACTCAGGGTCGCATTGCCTAGTACATCAAAACCAAGTCCATCCCTGATAGGGACTACAGGAACTCCGTCGCTCATGTAGCTATTCATGATGATGCTGAACGCCGAATCGCTGTCGTACATGTACAGGGTTCCAGCTGCTACCCTTTGAGTTGCTATTCGCATCGGTTAGAGTCAGCGAGTAGCGATTTGGTGATCAAAGGAGATGAATACACCAGAAGCTTGTCCATCCGCCCTGTGGCGGGTTGGACGCGAGACATCTTCGTAGAAGTTCAGACTGGAAGAAGACGTTCCTCCATGTTGCAATGAAGCGCGGGCTGACAACTTCCGGCTTGCCCGGGACACCTTGGCTCAGGAGCGCTATGCGGCAGGAGTCTAAGATCGCTGCTCAGCCACGCACAGATGCACATGAGCGATGGCGGGTGTGAGGTTTGCCAGTGTGACTTACTGTGCTTCCAGATTCTTGGGAGCTGGACTATCGCCTGAGGACGTAAATTGTTGGTGACCGAAGAGAAAGGAGGTTCTTGGAACTGTGGCTCGGCGAAGACATGAGAATACCGGGCCTGGTCGCCGCCAGGTTTCCTGGCGAAGGGAACCTCTAGCAAAGCTTGTTTGCAGTCATCTACATTTGGGCTGCCGTAGACGTCTTCGCTACAGATGAAGGAGCGGACCAGCGGAAGACAAAGGCTGAGCAGAAACAGTATGCTTGGATAGACGCAGTATAACATGTTGTCGTTGGTGAAGAAGACAAATTGGACCCGTTTGACGAGTGGTATGTATGACCGGCGAGGCGAAGCTATTCTTGTTGCGGACGTACGAAAATCAGCTTCCAGAAACGCATGAATTCGCTCATGTGGAAACGTGGAGGCATTCTGGACTCGGCAGGCCAGGGGAGGTGACATCCGCACTGGTACTCCGTATCTGCGTTGGAATTAGACGTTGTGGCGGCTCTACGCCTATGACAGCTTTAAGGCCCAAGCGACCAGATACGTTCATTGGCGTGGAAACGTGCGCATTGACATCATCAATTGTTGGTCAGTGTCTCTCTCTTGATCAGATCTCACCGCGGGCGTGACTTGTAAAAGATAATGAACAGCACGTTCAAGAAGCCCTCCTCGATTCTCAGTATCTAGGATTCAAATTCCGTGAGGGTGAGGTCGGTAGTCCATAAATCATGTTGCTACAGCGACCTTCCTGCTTGTCATTGACAAGTCTTCCAATGTTGTGCTTGGCCTGGGTGTTCGCTCAAGTCTGCATTGTGGAGGCTTTTGTGTTCTGCAGCAGAGAGGTTTTCGGTGTTCCCAATTATAGAGATTGTACGCGCACATTGTCCGCGATACCAACGGATAACGTCGTTCAATTCTTCGTCGAGCAACAGCTGCGCACGGCATTACCTGGAGCAAACTGGGCGCCGTTTGTTGATCCTCGTCCTGTTGGACAGCAGGAACCAATCGTGCAGGTACCTAAGTGGTGGAGTTATGGTAAGGCTAGCTTAGCCACCATGGCGCTGAGCACGCTGTCCTTTCTGCTCGAGATGGAGAACCCTATGGCTGAAAGTATTGTCTAGGAACTTGCAACATTGCGTTAGTGAGTTATGTTCACGGAGGTGAAGGGGTTTCGGTCTCTGCGACGGAGTGGATCAAGGTTTTTGCAGCTGGATTACAGACACTGATGACTTGTCTTGCGAGATACCAGCAAGGTGGTAGCGCTGTAGTCAACAGTGAGTCATATACCGGTCGCCAGTGTTGTAGAGAGGGGGTGTCGCTGATTGTTTGAGTATCTCTTAAGGCGTCCAAGGTATCCCAGCGCTTTCTGTGTTCGTTTGGCAGGATGGAGCGGCGTTTGACCGAACGATGAACGACTATATGAGCGCGCAGTTTCCGACAGGGATTGATCCAAGGAACCCGGCAATCCTGCAAAGTGATCCATCTGTCTTGGGTAATTCGACAGCAACCGGCATCTTGCTCACGGGCAATGCATCAACGTCTTAGCGCTACTATTCTTTGAAAATCCCGTATCTGGAGCTAAACTTACCTTGCATTCATTCGATTCTGCTAGAAGTGCATTTTCACATCTGACCTGAAAGCGGTTGACAAGGCTAGGTAGGATGTTCATTGATGATCCTATACGAGTAGCAGATGCAAGAGGTGAACGATAGACATCGCACCAACTCCCCATCGCTTTTTCCCAAGGATGACCTTTTGGCCTCACGTGCCATACGAGTAGATACAGACAGTGTTGACTGTCTTCGTCTTCAGCTCCAATACTTAATGCCAAGAGCCAAGTAAATGAAGCTCAGCCAATACAGTCTACTTAGACACAGCTCGACTAGCGTGTGGCCTCTTTCCCAATCCTGATTTGTGCGCTTATACGTCAATCACGTGCCCTAGGAAGACCTTATTGGGTTTGAATCTCTGTCTCTCTGTCTTTTGGCTGACTGCCCCTGAAGGTGGTATATACTCGTACCTTAAGATAGAGGCTACATCCCGCGCACAGAATCATACCTGCGAAGGCGGCATTCAAAACTGACTGAGCTGTCTCCAAATCGACCAAAAAACGTCCCCAGTGGTGCAGTGTTCCCCGGCTCGATCCTAGGCTTAGGAATGATGGATCACATGGCTGCTGATGTAAGAATATTCTGGGTATATATCCATACACGAGTAGGTATGTCGACCCGACCCAAGTTCATGCTCACCGGCCCCTCCAACGAGCTTAGTTGCATACGATGCCAAGCCGAACACGCTCCTGTTCAGGCTTAGTGCTCAAGAACCCCGCAGGCGACCCCCAGTGGTAGAGTACCTACATGACGGCAGCAACATGACTTGTTCCATTTCATTCCATTCCATTCCCTTACCTGCTTCGAAGAAACAGCTAATGATAATACTTGATCCCTCTCATTTGCCCGCTGACTGACTTACTTGCAAGGATCTTCTGATCTAATGCACGAAGCTGTCGCCGTTGCAGGGCCAAGGGTCCCTTCCCTTCTACTCTGGTCGAGCGTGCTAGGCAGCATAAAAGACGGGTCTTCTCGCTCATTTCTCCTACATTGCGATGCTCATATTTCCACATGAGCAACTAACACGTATCGTATACCGCACAAGTCTTGCTCAAGTCTTGCTCAAGTCATTCAGAGGATCACCGTGTTTGCAGCAAGCTTCATCCTTCAACCCAGGCTAGCTTGGCAATCTCATCTGCCTGCTTTTGCACACGTATAAGCTTATCTGATTTCCCCGTAATGCCCTCGGCCAGTAGAGCCAATAGAGTTGCAGTTGGCCCTGCAGCCGGAAGAGCAGCCCCGAACCAATGGCAGTTCGTCAATCTCAAAGAGCCCAAAAAGATCCAGGACAGGGACGTTATCAGCATAGTCCGTGCTCATGCAATGCGTAATGTACGTCGAAAGCAGCGATTGGAGCTTACAGCACAGCATCAGAAGGGACCCAAGGCGCTCCAGTCCGATCATACAGCCTCATGCGTGACGAATGACGGCTCAGCACAAACGAATCCAAGTGGTCGATCAATCAGTGGTAAGGTAGATACCGATTGGCCGGTTGCAGTGCGCGAGATGCTCTCTGAGCTTGAGATGATAAACTTAAATGATCTGGCGAGTAGGATCGAGGCTGAAGTCGCAGTTCAATGTGGCGAGAATATTCAACGGCCGAAAGACCGGCAAGGAGACGGGGAAGACCAAGACGAGACGAGGGGACCTAAGCATTTTATGCAACGGATAAGCTGTAATGAATCCCCAAAGTCATTTCTTGGAGATGGGGTGTTTGATCCTTTCAATGCTATGCCGATTGATGGTAACGCTAAGTACCATAGCCATGTGCTGAACCATTGTAAGATCCCCTCCGCAGCACATGCCTTATTCGTTGTAGACTCCATGAAACCTAATTTCCTTGTTTACTGATCTGTCGCATTCATAGTCGCTTCGGTCATGGCTCTAAATTGTCTACCGGTCGGCCGGGATACATCTCAATCTCCTCTCACGAGGATATGGCTTCCTTATGCTTTGCAAGACCCAATGCTTTTCCTTGCCACTCTGACATTCGCCGAGGTACATCTGGAAATCCTATCTGGAAATTACAAAAGCCCAAAAACGCTTCTTCACAAAGGCGACTCAATCAAAGCCGTCAACGCGAGGCTGGGGGATCGCGAGCGTGCGCTGTCCAATGAAACCATTGGGTCTGTGGCTATGCTTGCCGCGATGGAAGTAAGTCATCAAACCCGTCTGCTTACCTGTTTAGGCAGAGTCGAAAGTTGGACATGACTAACATGGATTTTCGCAGGCCATCCTCGGCAATTATAAAGATCTCAGGATCCACATGAATGGTCTACAAAGGATGGTATACTTGCGCGGTGGGCTGCAAAGCTTAGGATGGGACGGTGTCCTTCACATGTTCATTTCATGGTATCTCATTCCCCTTGCCTGGCCAAGCGCTAGAACTTGGCTGGACCCGTCAGAACAAGAACATTGACTTGCGATTTAGGCAAGACCTGCTGTCTTCCGCGATGATGGCTTCAGCTCCTCGATACGAACCAACGCCTTGCTGTCTCCTAATCCAAGGCAGTCTGCCCTCATCCAACCCGGTCTTCTCTGACCTTGGCCTCTCAACGCAAGTTTGTGACGAGATTGCCACTTCCTTTCGAGACATGCGATACCTTACCGATGCAATTTTCACTTGGGAAAAATACCAAACCACCCTCGAGATCATGTCCTACAGCAAGATGCGTACGGCTGTCGTCCACCGCCTCCTGTCAATTACGAACCAAAAACCAGTGTCAGAGATGACCAACCTCGACTACCACGTCGAAATCTGTCGTCTTGCTGCTCTTATCTATATCAAACTCGCCCTCCACATGTACTTTCCCATCTGCGCCGTAATGCAAAGCCTCAAAGCCCAGCTCATGAACCTCATCAAACAGGGCGAAGCCAATTGCACAATCGGCGTGGGAGCCCGTCCACAACCCGGCTCCATCACATGGGCGCTTTTTATGGGCGGTATCCTCTCCCTCGATAAAGTCGAAGAAGAATGGTTCGCTCAGCGCTTGGCCAAAGGAATCAGATCCTCGGGTGTAGAGAGTTGGACGGAAATGGAAGAGCGCTTGAGACAGGTCTGTTGGCTGGATAAACTGAACACACCTACATGTCGGAGCCTGTGGAGCAGGATAGAGGCTATCCATGCAGAATACTGGGCGATTCAGGTGCGTTCCGTTGCCTCGGATTGGGATCGAAAGGGACTGTGTTATTGGTATCCCTGATTTTGAAGAGAAGACTTACGCGTCGCCAGGGATCAATAAGGGAATCCTAGAGAATGAGATCGGACGATTTTGCCTTATGTTGGATGACTTGTTGCGGGAGTTATCGAGGCAGCGGGAGTCATTGTACATGACGAAAGGTATTTTAACTTCTTTGCATTACCATGGTCATTACCATGGGTGAAGGACCACTGAAGATTCGATGTTTGTCCCGGGGATCTTATCGATGGAAGTGACTTTGTATCTATGGGCTCCGCCCTACGAATTCTTATGTATTGCTCCCCACGTTAGCGTATTTTCATCTCAAACCTAGGTCCACTCATCAAGTCAACAAGACCTGCATTTGGCAATCTCGTCCACACAAGACAACCTGACCAGCTGACAAAGCCGCACCCGGCTGCATGCTTATGTGGGCGCAAATGAGCCGGAAAATCGAATTATGCTTGAAGATCTATCGTATTTGTATCGCCATAGTAGCGCCAATACGAACCAGACCTCGGTGACGACTTGATACCTCCACCGGCCAGCTGATCTCTCTTCGTACTACCACCATATATCACGACTCATCTCTAACATTATATAGATACCATCCACCCTTTCCGGGCCTATTGAAGCATACATCACCATCCACGACGTCCCTTTCTCCACCCTCTAGGCTAGATAGTATTATCATATCGTCATCAAAGTCGAGCTGCAACTGTAGAGGCTTGAGTCAAAATTCTCTGGCCTAATTCCCTTCTATATAGCGTTCTGATTGGTCAGACTAGTAGATAGATTATATGACTTGGATGGGCGGGACGGACTTCGGAGTACTCGTGCTATGACGTAATCAATCTGAATTGGATCACAGCATCTTGAGTAGCCAGTCACGCTGCACCACTTCTCTATAGCTACACGGCTAATATAGTACTACGCAAAATGAAGAGGGTTTGAGCTCAGAAGAAAGCCACAGATCTTTAAAGCCGATGACCAACGCCGGAATTAGAGATCATTAACACGAATAGAAATGACATAGCCCGGAGACATGGCCAGCCTACCTCCTTCAGACTCAACGGCCTCATTCTGGCATACGGAGCCTTCTGAGTTTCTTCTAGGCCATCGGACTACCCCAGATCTGCCCGCAGAGGCCGACATTATCATTGTTGGCTCAGGTATCACTGGTGCATCGGCTGCGAGGTTTCTGGCTGAAGATGCAAGAGCAAAAGGGCTGAAAATTATTATGCTTGATGCGCGAGAAGCGTGCTGGTGTGCTACAGGAAGAGTATGCCAAGCCACACGAAATCTGTTCCCCGGTGTCTTTCCGCGGCTCTAACGTGATTACTGCTGTAAATGTAGAACGGAGGCCATTGTCAGCCTCTTCTCTTCGACTCCACCCCCGACGTTGCAGCTTTCGAACTCCGCAACTACAACACCGTCAAGTCCTACATCAAGGAGCACAACGTTCCGTGCGAGTGGCGCTCATTGACAGGCTGCAGGACCTTCTGGACCAAACCGTTGGCGAAAGCCGCTGCTGACGACGTGAGAGATTTGAAAAGGAATGCTCCCGAGTTGGGCAAGGAGGTCACAGTGATAGACGATGAGGAGGAGCTACGGAGGTATAGGGTGAATGGCGCGCCGGGCGCAACTCTCTCCGCTTGTGCCGGGAGTCTATGGCCATACAAGCTCATCGCTTTCATTCTCGAAAAGCTGATTCGAGAGGGCTGCTTGAATTTGCAGACGAAGACACCAGTCACAAGGATTGAGCTATGCACTGATGATACCAAAGGCCTTGCGACTGGGCTAAGACAGATCTTGCACACACCTCGCGGTATCATCAAAGCGCGCCACGTCGTTCTCGCCACTAATGGATACACTTCTCATCTTCTCCCAGAGTTTGCGGATCTCATAGTACCCGAACGTGGAGTCATGACCGCTCTCGTCCCTCCCGCCAAGTCGAAGCGCCTCGAGAACTCTTACGGATTCGTCGGCGCATTGGGTGGGAATCCAATCCATGACGACTACCTGAACCAGAGGCCTTTCTCTGACGTACCAAATCCGGCTGGGCAATTGATGTTTGGCGGTGGATATGCTGGAAAGAAGTTGAATATGATTGGAGAGACCGATGATTCAGTTCTGGACGAAGGTTCGACGAAGTATCTGAGGGAGGCGCTGTTGAAGTTGCTGATACTAGGTGGTGAGACCGATGGCTTGAAGGAGTTGGAGGCTACGCATCAGTGGTCTGGGATCTGGGGGACTTCGAAGGACCATCATCCATGGGTTGGTGCTGTGCCGGACAGGCCAGGTGTCTGGCTTGCAGGTGGCTACTCTGGTGCGTAAGTCCCAGCGAATGGCAACTCACATTGTTAAGCATCTGTGTAGGTCATGGCATGCCTAATGGTACGCTATGCGGTAAAGCCGTTGTGGAGATGGTCTTGGCGCAGGACAGTGGTGTTGCTGTTGACGCAGTCCAAAACAAACTTGTTACGGATGGCAACTTGCCTCGAGCCTATGTTATCACGAAGGAGAGGATCGAACGCTGCAGAGATATCGACTCTGTGCAAGTTCAGGATCAGAAGGGCATGTCGGGAAGACGTTCCATCGATGCGTTGGTACAAGCGCAAGAAAGTCACAAGCTCTGAGTCCTTCAATATTTTTGTCGTCTGGTAGTCTCATCGGAATTTCTTGTCTCGAATCAGGTTCCATCCTCAGGGGTACTCGCCGGCTTGCAAGGTTGAAATTTCGGCCTAGGATGACAATGAAGTATTTCGATTGCAGACGACAACGCCAATAGGTACGTAGCTCTATCTGGGCCACTCAACCTACTGCAGCGACTCCTACCACTATATTGTAGTGACTAGAGACTCGACGAAACCGAAATGCATAGCATGTGTGGCTACCTCTGAGAATGCGCTTTGCGATCCTTTTTCAAGAGGATGGGTTCCTTTAGTTCCCGGACAAACAGCACAGCTTTTGTCGTGGCATAAGTGTCGTCGCCTTCGCATAGGAGGGACGTTCATGGATTACACGCTGGCCACCTGAATCGTTCCTGCTGTGAGAGACATGTCGGCTCTCAGTTACAGTGGCGCAGAGGTCTAGGCTCGGTAGTCCGAAGCGACAGGCAGCACGCTTTCCCGAAAAAGGTAAGTTTAAGCGACGGAAAATCAATTCCCCGTAAATTGATTACTCTGTACTCTGTAATCCAATTATTCCGAATATCACAATCCACAAAATACCTATCTGCCATTGGTGTCGCATGGATTCAGATAAGAGTTTGCCGAGTCCAACCCAACTCTAGCAAGTACGTGTTCAAAGCCAAGTCAGAAGAATGTGAGCCCATGGCATTATAAGAGGCCGAGACTCTTTCAAAGTGGTCAATTTCCCAAATACAGAAGACGCAGCTTCTTAGAACCCCCAAACACAGAATATATGTGGACTCTGTGTCCGTGGGGACCGGCAATTCGGATAGACTCCGGCGTACCACGAGCTCTAGGCCTGTCGTATGCTTGCGCCACGGGCGTTCCTCCCGCTGATAGGAGGTGGACTGTCGTCCGAGCGGTCTGGTTGAAGTGTGGATGACGGCGAGATCTATGCTTTCTGGCTTGGTCGAGGAGGCATAAATGAGTCAATCAGTAAGTCAGACTGTGAATGCGTTGAAAGATTGGACGAGACAAGAGGAAACAAGTTTGGTCAATGAGTCAGACTGTGAATGGGTTGAAAGATTAGACGAGACAAGATGCAACAGGCTTGATCAGTGAGTCAGACCGCGAATACGTTGAAGGATTAGACGACAATGAGAGTCGGACAGGGCTAGATTCCATGGGTTCGACCATGCGTGCCAAGACTTTTCGACCACGAAAGGCGCCAGTCGATCCCTCATAGGAATCCCACATGGGATTGGCACATCATACACTACATACACTACCTTAGCCACCGGAGATGTTCGGCCTCTGCCAAACACAGGCGTCTAGGGACTTTGAAAATTCCCCTAAGTGAATACTCGACGGTTTTATCCACTGGAGCGGCTCTGATATCGCTCTATCTCGTCATAATCAATCCGTCACGGAGGAAGGTGGTCTTTCCTCAAGTTCTTCGTGTCTATTGATCTGGGAATCAATATTTGGCATGCACGCTCAATGTGTCGACCATAACTCGAAGAAAAAACAAGCTTCAGATGCCATGGATGGCGCCAAGGACGTCCGGCTCTTTCTGAGAAAGGTCCGCTCTTCAAAGGCGTTCGTACTCACAGTCATCAATCTAGCCGTCTTCAGTCTGTGTTCCATGTTGCAATTTTCCCAATGCGAGATACTGACTCCAAGCGCCTCAGCCGATGCTTACCTGTATGCTCTGATAATCCCGGTCCTCCCGTTCGCTCTGGTCGAAAGGGTACAGCTTCACCAAGATGAAGTACAGCTATGGATCGGTATTCTACTTGCAGCGTACGGAGCTGGTCTTCTCGTAGGATCCCGTAAGTCTCGCTCGCCGTGCCCAAGCTGTGTTCTCAGTCTGTTCTGTTCTTCTAATAATAATCCAAAGCGACTATTGCATGGTTTGCCGATCGTGGTGATTCCCGTCAAGGGCCTTACCTCTGGGGACTGGTCACCTTAGCCGTGTCAACCCTGGCGTTTTCGTTAGGGCAGTCGAAATCCGTGCTCTTCGTAGGACGACTCGTTCAAGGCGCCTCTTCGGCTATTGTGCATACTGTGGGAATGGCCATCCTGGCTGATACTGTTGACCCGGCGGCGGCTGGAACAGCTATGGGCTTTATTGGGATGAGTGTTGCTCTTGGAGTAATCGTTGGTCCTGTAATTGGGGGCGTTTTGTATCACAAGTATGGATATCTTGCCGTATTCATTTCTGCATACGCGGTACGTACATTGCCCCCGGTTGCAGTCCCAAGACGGCTCGATTTCTAGCAGTTTCAACGTCCAACTCTATCTTCAAAGTCGAATTGCTGAGTCAAGTCTCCGTAGCTTGTTGCGCTAGACTTCCTGCTGCGAATACTCATACTGCCAAGCCCAAAAAAGGCCAACGTCCAAGCAGACGCAACATATGGGACATTTGCCGCCGGCCAAGACATCGCCCAAACTCAATCCGATGAACCTCAGCGCCGAACGAACCGTCCGTCAAGATCTCCATCTCCATCCTCCAAAGACTCATTGCTGTCTTCGAATCCCAAAGAAGTCGCCCACACGCATCGACATCCAATGCTGATCCTACTGACCACGCCACGCATGCTTGCCGCCGTCCTAGCAGACTTCATGAAAAGCGTCGTCCTGACCGGCTTGGAAACAATCCTCCCACTCCGCATCAAAGTCCTCTTCCACTACAACTCAATGCAAGTCGCCCTCGTCTTCCTAGTCCTCACAATCCCCTCCTTCGCCGCGCCAGGCCTAGGGCTCCTAAGCGACAAAATTGGCGCCAAAATCGTCATCTCGCTCGGCTTCATCAGCCTCGCACCCCTGCTGGTGCTTCTCCGACTCGTCAATCACGACAGCGGCGCACAAGTCGCGCTTCTGTGCTCATTGCTGATTCTCCTCGGCGTCGCGCTGGAAATGTTGTCGACGCCGGCCTTCACCGAAGCCATCTATGTGGTTGACGATACGGAGGCGGCCGACGCTGGGATTTTTGGGCCGAAAGGAGCGTATGCGCAGGTTTTTGCGCTGATGACTATTGCTTATGCGGCGGGGTCGCTTGTTGGGCCGTTCGTGGGGGGATTGTTGGCGGAATGGATGGGATGGAATAACTTGACTCTTGCGAGTGGCATTCTGTGCGGGTTGTGCGCGCTGCCTTGTCTATATGCTACTGGAGGGAGGCGGTCGCTGGGACGGGCGTCTGGGGGACGTGACTCGGGTTCTTGACGAAGTGCTTAGAAAGCTTAGGATATAGATTCAGGACCTTTTGATGAGAATGATGTAGATGAGGATGATGTAGGTGAAGATGATATAGATGAGGATGATACAGATGAGAATGATGTAGATGAGGATGATGTAGGCGAAGATGATATAGATGAGGATGACATAGATGAGGACGACATAGATGAGGATGACATAGATGAGAATGACATAGATGAAAACCTTCAACAACCTTTACACACTCAAGGAAAAGGAATACCCGTGGACGACAAGGTCAAATGCCCATTTTGACACTGAGGTAGGACACTCAGTCACTAGAGTCTCACCTCCTTGTTCCCACAAATCATACTTAGCTCCGGCTCGGTCCTAGGACCAACCATCGTAGGTACAGAAACCTCGTCTTATTCCATCCACGCTTTCCCACGTTCAACCCACCAAACGCAATGCCACACTCACACGCTCACTTCAAGTACCTATCCCACGAGCTGGGATAGGTCTAGAGGCAGGATTAGATGTAAAAAGATCATCTTGGCTTTGTTACGAGAACATGGCACGGCGGACCAGGTCCCCGGATTGTTAGTTGCTGCGATCCAGTGATACATGTGCGTGCGAGAGGGTTCGGTGGCGATTGTTGAATGGCCGGGGGGCAGGGATGGGGAAGGTAAGGTGCGGGATTGGAGTGATGTCTCGCGGATGGACTCACTGTCAGAGAAGTGCTTTCGCGTCTGTTTGTCAGGGGTGGATGTTGGGACACGAGTCGTGCGGAGGGGGCGTTCGAGTGCGCCGCGATGATGGCCGGAGACCGTCTGTCCGCGATATCTCGACAGTCGAGACTTTTGGAGACGAGGAGCTGCTGAAGCACGAGTTTGTCGATCCTCACGTTGAGGACTTGGCCTTTGATGGTCTTGTAGGCCACCTCGGCAGAACTGCCATTTACATAGGTACCTTACTGTGACCACTAGCTTATCACCATGCGCGGTGATAGGTACCTTATGTAGATCACAACACCCCCGGATAGCGTAACCGGGTGCGCTATCCGGGTAGTTCCGGGGGTCGGTGATACACTACCGCTCCGCTGGGATTCAAGTTCATGAGCATCAAGGTCAATGCTCATCGCGTGGCCTCTTTTTGTACGTCCACCCAAGTCTTGTTGAGCCCCAAAACGATGCGATCTTTATCATCCTATACCTCCTTCCTGTCGAGTGCGACCGTCATACTCGGAAGCAGCCCCGTGGCCGTCAATTGAAGCACCAACTCGTACGGACCCGATGGTCCGTGGCAGGTAATGCGCTCATACTCCATCTACGTTCAGATCAAGGTTGACTCAAAGCAGGCAGTCACGGTCCAAGTAGGAACCGATTCATCAGGAAACGCCCCTTCATCCGTTGCCTTGCACCCTGGAGGATTATATGGATCAATGATCGACATGAATAAGTTGTGCAGTGATACTCCATCCTCTACGCCGTGTTTTGCCGAGCCAGCAGGACTGTACGACCCCGACAGCTCTTTCAGCGTCTATCAGAATGACACCAGCTCTTCGGGAAATAATTATCCAGTGGCAATGGAGAAGCGAAGATGTGGAGGATGAGGATACCAGCGAAAGAAATGTCTTAGACATCATGCGCATGAACACATCAGGCGGCCTCCTTACGGCAGAAAATACTACAATTGCGGCAATGGATGTTGCAAGTCTCACTGTACCCGGAGGCACTTATTTGGTTGAAGTAGGCCAACTTGCACTTGGTGGGCCCGGCGATGGCATGTCCGCCTACCAAAAAGGTGTTATAGGCCAAACCTTTCCTGGTTCTCTGGCTGCCAACAACATAAATCCCATCGAGCTCCTTTGGCCTTCACTACGGCTCAGCTTCTCTCAATGCCGTCGGATCTCTGACGTGGGCTGGCCACGACCAAAGCCGAGTATTGGGGGACGTGGGATCTTTCAATTTGGCGGTTGAGAGCCAGAGCAATATGATACTGTCACTGCTTGATGTGCAGTTTGGTGTCGAAAATGGATCTACCCCCTTCAATGCAAGTTCCTTCAATGGCCTCCTGTTCCAACAGACAGCAGGGGTATTGCTGTTGCTATGTAATGTCCGTGTGAAAGCATGACATGAAGAAAAGCATGAAGGTGGCAATGGACCAGTCTATTTACACCGAGAACATTTCGCCATATTCACCCGAGTCCGATGGCTGTTGCTGCTTGCATACATCAGAAAAGAAGGTCAGGCCGAAGGCCGCTGCCGTCGGAGCGATTATTCGTCCGACGAGCCAAATCGTTCACTCAGCAGAAGGACGAAATCGTACCTCTGCTCGTCGGGCGTCGGACTAACCCAAGCCGAACAATGAAAACATACGGAGATAGCGAGACCGTCACTACCCTAGTAACAGAGACCGCATACCGTGTACCGTGTACCGTTGTATCTTTGGTTGATTTGTCACAAACGTCACAAACCCGAGCACGCAATCTCGGCACCGAATTAGTCGGACTACAATTACAAATCAAGGCACGCTTACGTTCGCAATACGCAGTAACTACATATGAAGAGGGCATGTACGCTCTCATTGTACAAGTAGAAGACCAAGCCGAGTCTACCATCCGACTTGACTACCTAATTCAAAATGGCATCTACAATCACCGCCCCATCAACCGTCGTACCCCACCTTCTACGCAATGCCAACGACCATGAAGTCCAGGCGACCCCGAAAGGACGTGAGGCCCGTGATGTGCTTGCCGCCTTCAATTACTACAAAGATCCCGGCGATGGCAATCTGCCGCCACCGACCTATGTAGGTAAGCCGGAGACGTTCGAGCAGCAACCGACCGAGACTCGGAAGATGCTCGTACACGACATTCGGGGGGAGGAGGATAGGTATGCTTTGGATACGACGGGGTTCCAGATCTATCGGCATGTCAGTCGGGAGACTGCGTTTGTGGATGAGGATGAGATCAAGAGGGATTATTACCCGGAGGTCGAGGATATTTTGAAGTCTGCGTAAGGGGATTTTCTTTTTTTGGTGGTGTTCCAGCCACGTCAACGGGCCGTTTTCAATCAGACACGAAGCTCGATACTAACATCGTCCGTCCAGCACCGGCGCCTCGCAGATCCTCATCTTCGACCACACCATCCGCCGCTCATCCTCCAACAACCGCCTCACCAGCCAGGCCAACGACCCCCCCGCTCCCCGCGGCCCCGTCCAACGCGTCCACATCGACCAATCCTACAAAGCCGGCCCCGACCGCGTCCGACACCATCTCCCCGCCGACGCCGACCGCCTCCTCAAAGGCCGCTATCAAATCATCAACGTCTGGCGTCCCATCAAGACCGTGCGCAAAGACCCGCTCGGCGTCGTGGACGCGACGTCCGTTCCCGACGACGACCTGCTGCCGGTGCAGTTGATCTATCCGGATCGTGTCGGGGAGACCTTTGGGGTCAAGGCGAATGAGGGCCATCGCTGGCACTATCTCGGTGAGCAGACGCCGGGGGAGGTCTTGTTGATCAAGTGTTTTGATTCGAAGGTGGATGGGAGGGCGAGGAGGGTGCCGCATAGTGCGTTTGTGGATCCGGCGACGGAGGGGGAGAGTCCGAGGGAGAGCATTGAGGTCAGGGCGTTGGTTTTTCATCCGGATGATGTGGAGTGAGGTCGAGATGCCGTTGGTGGAGAAGTCGAGATTGATCGAACAAAGCTTGTTACTTCATCTACTAGATTGGGATTATCATGAATTTATCGTTATAGGTGTATTGTAACCGCGGTCTGGTGAGAGATTGGTTTTCAATTCGGCTTCCGCACCGGCGATTCTTCTGTTCTATTACGGGGTTTTCACCTTGACCAGTCTAGTAACGCTTGTCCCGTCTTGAAGGGTATCCGGCTCTTCTTCCAGGCGGTAGCCTCTCAAGCGTGGAATCACAACCGTCCAAAGGTACCAGTAGACGACACCGCCTATGAGTCTGCGCATGGATACGGTCAGCATATCTCAGCGAGTCCCACAGCATCAAACCTACAGTCCACCACCCACGACGGCGTAAGTAGCATACCAGAACCCCACATCACCTTCTCCGTTCTTTGGTGGGATAAACGGCGCCACGATCAGACACGAGCTCAGAGCCATCTTCAGCCAAACAGCCGTCTTCCAGGCTTTGAAGGGTCGTTTCAGGTCCGGTCGGGTCTTCCTGAGCCACAAGGTACCTATGCAGATGGCCAAGGCGAAGAACTGGGCGGGGTAGCCTTCCACGTCGAGGATGAATGCGTACACGTCTTTTTGCGGGGGGAGGGTGATGACTAGTAGGGAGGGGATGTAGTGGACGATCAAGCCACCGAGGGGGGCGTTGAACGGGTATGACGAGGACAGGTATTTGGCAAAGGGCAGGAAGCCTTGGCGAGCGATTTCTTGGTTCACGCGGGCCTGGAGGCGTTTAGTCAAGATTTCTCTGAGACGTGGCTAGATGGGGTTCTTTTTTACCAGGGTAAAGGTTACGACCATCACGTTTCCCGCAGCTGAGACAGCGACTAGGATTGGTAAGACGGTACTCCCCACACTTGCGCCGAGCATCTTCTCAAAGAAGAGTGCGGCGATGAGCTCCCCACTGTTCTTGATTTCCTCCAACGGTACGACAATGAAATAGGCGATGTTGAGCATCAAATAGAAGACGGCAACAGTCAGCAAAGCGGTCGGAGCCATGGTCTTCAGCGTCCGGACGGGGTCTTTGACTTCGTTGAGGACGTTGTTGACGTTGTCGTAGCCGGCGAATGAGTAGGAGACCTTGAAGAGGGCGGTCGAAAGGGTGACGAGGTCCCAATTCGAGCCTTTGAACAGCCGGGCCAGGGACAGCGCTTCGGCGCCTTCGTGGGACGACGTTCGCGGCAGGAAGAGAGCCACCACGCCGAGGATGGCCATGGATGCCATCAGACCGATCTTGACCCATGCTAGCGCACTCTGGATCCATATACCCGTCTTTAGAAAACATCCGTGCACGATCGTGATGGCGGTCAAGAGGCCGACGGCGAGCGTGCGCTGCTTGAAGGCGGTGACCTCGACGTCCAACGCGACGAGCATGTACTCACCGAAGACGACGCAGTTGCTCGCCGTGAAGCCCAACACCACGGCTTGGACGGCCACCAGCGTCGACGCCAGGAACCGCGGGCGCTGGTACATGAACTTCAGGTAGACCTTTGTGCCGCCGCTGCGGGGCAGCATGCAGCCGAGTTCCATGGACACGGCGAGGCCGTAGGCGGCGATGGCGGCGGCGATGGTCCAGATTGTGAGCGCGAGGCCGACGCTGCCGGCGGATGTGTAGATGGTTCCGGGGGTGGCGAAGATGCCGGAGCCGACGATGCGGGAGACGGTGAGCATGTAGGCGGCGGTCCACGTGAGGTTGCGGCCGAAGGTGGCGGTCTCGGGTAGGGTGTGGAGTTCGAGGGAGTGGTGGGTGGGGACCGATGGGAGGTGGCCATGTTGGAGGTTGTTTGTGGGTTGGGTCGGCGCGGCGGTGATGGGGGGGGATGGATGGGGATGGAGAAGGGGCTGCTGCTCATGGGATACTTGAGGCATCACCGAGTCCAGGCTGTGTCTCTTGCGCTTGCATGCCTCGATTGGATGATCGGTCGAGGCTGCTGGGGTGGCGGTAATGATACTTGGGGGGAAGACGCCTGCGAGCAGGCAAGTGGTAAAGGAAGCATGGTGGGAATGAGCGTGAGGTGTTGGGGGTCGACGGATTCCGGCATTACAAATACACAGATGATGCTCATCACTTCATTCAGCGCGCGTCCATGTACAAATGTGTCTGGTCAATCACGACATTTGATCACTCGATCAATTGGTCCTTGGACTCATTGTATGATATCACGTCATTCTCGGCAATACGTTAGCGGGGCCAGAGTTGTCCGAGTCTCTTGACATGGTCGTTGACTCCCGCAGCATTGGGCATCTGTGTTAGTTGTAACTCACCATGGGCATGGTTTATTTGGGGTCGGGCGGTGGATTTTATTGATCACTTTGACGCATTGATTGATTGATTGATTGCACATGCTATCCTGAAGTCATGCCTTAGTGGCCGACTTTGCTAGTTACGTAATCAACCATGCTCCAGCCAAAACTGAAGCCATACTGATCGATCTCGCCGCCAACGCCTTCTATAATATTCAGAGACATGGGAGTACCCTATACCGCAGGGGCCTTGTCATGATGTGTCTGTCCCAACTACTACTATTCATAAAGGATCTATCAACCTCTCAAGCCAAGCAAACATTATTCTCAAGGATCGCTTCACATCCAGTCCGGACTGATTACAGAAGCTACGGTCTGGGCTTAATCTTCAGCCCAAGACACTCACTCAAATGACATGCGAACAGCTCAGGCTCGTACGAACCACCTTCTTTACACGGCTGTACCCTTGAAGTAGTCGAACTGGATGAACGATTGATAGACTATATTTCTCAATCGCTCAATTCTGACGGTCCATGTGTCGCGAGGAAAGTCTTGGGCATTCGTTGGCTTTCATGTGACCGTCCGGTTTTGGCAATTGTTGAATTTCCTTTTCAGGTTAGCTTCAACTATGCATCTGGTAAGTAGCTGTGTTCCGGCGACGCTCAGAGGGTCCCTGTGGTACTTTTGATTAGCCACTGCATTGCATTGCACTCGGCTGAAAGTGCACCAGCCAATCACACGCGGTTCAAAATGAGGGAGATCTCGGGTCAAATTTTCCTAATCCTGATACATAAGAAACCTCTCATCTCACCCACTATTAGTCCTCCACTACCCCGTACAGCAGTGCTACAGCTTCAATCACTGTATACGCCTCCAACTCCGCCAATATCACACCACCGCGACGCATCAATGACTTCAATCTTGAGAGCAGACACCCATGTCACAGAGCTCATCCCTTACCTCCCGACGAAGCCTCTCCCATTCAGTATCCCGGAGACATGGTCACACATGGCCTCCACGCTCATCTCCGGTGACAAAGAAGCAATCCTTATTGACCCACCCCTGACAATCAAACAAGGAAGCGAGCTGGCAGCTTGGATCAAGCATGTCATCCCTGACAAGACGCTCAAGACCATCTTCATTACCCATTGCCACGGTGATCATTATTTTTCAGTGCCCGAAATGTTGAGACACTTTCCTCAAGCCCATGCGGTAGCTACCGCTGGCGTCGTCAAGCACATGGACAGCCAAGCCGAGGCGGAGACTTTCACCGCCTACTGGCAACAGTTCTTCCCCGGTCAGCTTGAAAGACCTATCGGCCTGGTACGCGCACTCGGTGAAGACAACAAGTTTGACCTTGAAGGCCACGAGATGCTCGCCGTTGAAGCCAGACATTGTGATACGGACGATTCATCCTTCTTACACGTACCCGACCTGAGTCTCGTGGTAGCTGGGGACGTCTCCTACAATGACATGCATCAGTGGATGGCAGAAAGCCCCACCGAAGAGTTGCGCAATTCGTGGATTGCTGCCCTCGAGAAAATCCTGGCGTTAAATCCTGCGACTGTCATTGCCGGTCACAAGAGGCCAGGGGCAGTGGATGGCATCAACAACGTCTATGCGACGATTGCGTATATCCGCGCGTTCGGCGAGGTCAAAGAAAAGTCAAAGAATGCAGAAGAGTTGTACCGGGGAATGATGGAGCGCTATCCTCATAGGGTAAACCCTCTCATACTCTGGACTGCATGCGAGTGGAATTTTTAGGATCGAACATGTTCAGACCTGAGGTCATCATTCCTGTGGAGGATCAAGGTGCGTAACATAGTGTGGTGTGTAGGTAGAGGTTGAGCAAACCATGAGCGATCACGCCTGGATGAAGTGTCAAGGCCAAAGTCATTTTCTTTTATCTCCTTCACTTCTCGAAAGAGGCCGCAAAGACCCTGCAGATTTAGTGTACTTGGCATGTTTGCAGCTTTCCTCGTTTCGGCATGTGTAACCATTCTCACACTTTTTGATTACTGATCGTGCGTGCACTAGCGTGTCTTGCAATAGGTAAGGTATGCTATGGTTAGATACCTATGCTATCAGACTCATAGCATTTGTAAGCGAACACGCTCTCGCAAGGTCATGTCTTGCTTCATAATATTTGTAGATGATCACTGTACCTACGTGTTCGTACAAGCCAGGTTCCCCAAGCGATCGTACAATTTTCTTTGGTTGTAAGTCGCTATGTCTGCAGAGCCATCGCCCGAATGGAGTGCACAGTCGAGCTCTGCTTCAGAAGCAACAGTACTGCCAAGGTTTAGCTTTGTTCAGCAATCTGAGAACGTCATTGCCAGTAACACCCGTCGGGCCGTGCGATCGCATGCCATGAAGGCAGTAAGGAGGCAGCAGCGGCAGGACAATGTTAAAAGTTTCCGGCTGAAGTGGCCAGAGGAACAGACTGCTAGTGAGGACTTGCAACTGACGTGGCCCAAAGAGCTATCGCTTGGATTTGAACATCAACAGACACGGCCAAATCCTGAAAGCCGCATCCAACGAGGGACAGAAGAAGATGTCCTCGATAATCATCCTATACTGGATTCTTTAGAACCTGCTAGAATATATGACACGTATACTTCACTTCAAACGGATTTTCAACTGGGCCAAGTAGATACTCCGATGGATCGTCCATCCGAAGGAGTAGAATCTTCTTGAGCTGACTGGAGACAGGCTTCTTCCCAGTACAATACTGCAGGGTCTGACGAGGATGTAACTCAAACCGGCAGCAATGCACAAACCCTCCTGGGTGCAGGCCGAATTGATCCGTTCCAGACTTTCCCGGTGCATGCCGGTCGCAGCATATCAGAGCTCATTGATCATTGTATGTCGTCTTCGCATATTTGCGACTGAGTTTCGATTACTTGCAGCTCTGTACCGAACCAAACCTAACTGACAGATCCTAGACGTTACAATCATGCCTGCAACGTTCTACGGCGTGCGATGTCGCAAGCCAGTACATGTGGAATTGTACCGCATCGCCATAAGCCATCCGGCTTCAACACATGCAATGGCTGCGTATGCGTCGAAAAGTTTGGACTTTCTCCACTGCTCAGATACATCACAACCTACGTTGAATCATACAATGAAAGCTGTCCAAGGAGTGAATCGGGGTTTACTTGCCACCCATCGAGGTCAAAATAACAGAGATGACGGCATTATGTTGTCCATAGCGATGTTGGCGTTTGCCGAGGTAGGCTTCTATTGCTGCAATGTCGTCTCGGAAACTCGGGTTGACGATAGTGCGATGACAGCTCCGCTTTGGCCGAAATGACGTTGCGCGACAGCATTGGATTGGCTTGAGGGAGGTTGTGAGATATAGAGGCGGCCTCCGCGCTATTCAATGCAATCATTTTTTGAAGGCGGCACTGGCTTGGTAGGTGACCCGGGGCAGTAATTCTAGATGGAGGTTGTGCGGCTGACGATAAGATCAGGAACTCTACCGTTTGGAGCGCCAGCAGATACAGCGAAGATGTTGGATCGCCCAACTTGCCATCGCTGGTCGCACCAGAAACGCCGGCAGGTCTCCACCTCGCGTGTCACGACTTTATCGAGTTCTTCTACAAGCTGAACAACAATGCCCATAGTCATTCGGTATACTCCGACCCAAACGACTCGTCGTATACGGCATACCCCTACCAGAACTCGCCTAACGCTCGCAAGCTGTCGCTTTTCGCCCCCGGCAAACCTCTCTACCGCCTCCTGAACTCAGACTCCGACAGCCCAATGGGCGTGTCCACCCAACGCGCATCCGAGGCCTGTCGAATTCCCTGCCTCCTCTACATCAACGCAGTCATGTTGGAGTATGCCACCGGACCGTATCTCATCGACGACTTCTTCTGCAAGCTTGTCAACGCCGTCTACGAGGATAACCTGGACACTTGCGTCTCGCCCGAGCAGCTTTTCGTCCGCTTGCTCCTTGGCATCGACGGGGTGGAGGCGGTGAGGGAGGCGCGGTTGTACGAGGTCACGAGGCTGGCGTATGTGGTGAAGAGGCTGGGGAAGAGCTCGATGGAGAGGGTGCGCGGTGCGCTGTTGAGGAATCTTGTCCTCTCTGATGGTCCTTGGCGGGAAGAACGCCTCTTTACCTGGGATCCGGCGGTGCTGGAAGCGGAGGTTTTGAGGGATTGAAAGGGAGTCCGTATTTCGTTCAGCGCTCGCGACAGTCTTGCAGACTAGTCCAGACACGAATTGACGATGCTGGCGGTCTCATGATTTATATTGTAGTCTGATCTAAAGGTAAGATTGGACTGGCAGTAGGAAATGAAGGTCGGATCATGTAGTCCGGGGACTATCGTAGGCGCTGTTGTTGATAGCAAGGCAGAGCACTAAGAAGGCGATCGGAGTGTACTTTGATGTGGTGAATGGAAAATCCTGGGAAACAGCTAGAAATGCCTCCAACGTCACCTCAACGTCACAGAGCCTGGACCGAGACTCTTTCCTGTGTCTTTGAGAAGGTGCCGAGCGGGCTAGGAACGGATACCGACTTCGCCACGCCCTCCATCCGAAAGCCACCCGCTTGCAGCCTGCGAGGTTCGCTTCGTCCTACGCCCCATTTACATTTGCTAACCTGTTGTAAATTCCGGGTACATCTAAAAGCCATGCGGGAAGAAGCTCTGCCTTCCCCCAAGCACCACTGGGTGGAAAAGAGTGGATAGCTCGAAGCAATCATGCGAACTGTGCCGTGGGTCCTGTGCTCCGGATAGGATCATAGGATTCACGAGATGTGGGGCTAGTGAGTGGTCTCTAGTTGTAAGCCTACGTGAATGCACCACGCCGCGCAGCCTTACGGTGCGTATCTTAGACCATAGATCAATCGGGTAGGTCGTTTCAGCTCGAAAATATGATCGATTGAAAGCACTGTGCCGTGATCCTCTTCCAACCGTGCATTGACCATCGAAACTTGATCCTGAAAGCGCATTGTGGATTCCCGAAAAGCTCAAGCATTTGCATAGTCTTAGGTCCCTCTCACTTAGATCCCAGGGCGTCAATACTTATTCGTAATCGTCATTCTTTGAGGACAGACATAGAGTCAAGAATTGATGCTCCACTTCGACTACTACATGCCGTATCCTCTCTCCAAGTCATCTCGTGTCGTAGGAAGTTTTGCCGACGGCAGCTGCATCAGTTCCTTTGTAGCATCCGGCCTCGGTACAGCCATTTCCTCATGAAGCTGGACATACTTCCCTTCGGGCAGTGCCTGCTGACTGTATAGGTCATGGCCTTCGTCCTTCTCAGTATTAGAAACGATCGAAACAGATGTGTGTTTGAAGCTGGGTAATTTGACTTTCTCCAGTCGAGCTTGATCTGAGGGTGTCGCAGACGCCGGTTTGTGATTCGAGTCTTTGGTGGACTCTGGCTTGCGCGTAAATGCGCTGGATACTTTGGGACCGATATGTTGGAAGAACTTTGGGATGACTGGGAGGCAACTGATGATGATGCCGATGGAGAGCTCAGCACATGTCCACATCCCCATGGGAACCGTGTTGTAGCTAATGTCGGGCGATTGGACAGTTTTCCAGGTGTAGTACGTCCGTAAGATTGATGTAATGCAAGCGTTGATGCGAGATGTTAGTAGAGTTCATCAAAGTCTCACGAAACTGTAGGTGATTGCGGCTCAGGCGCAACGACCTTGATAGTCCAGAACAGTAGTCTATAACGAGAAACAACCTACACAGATCCAGTCGCAAAGACTGTTATCACGAGTATCTTCTTCTTCAGCGGCATACGTAGCTTCCAAAGGCACGGCATTGGAAGTATCAGGATTGCGAAATCAGAGATGACATTGAAGATCCCGTTGGCTTGAAAAATAGCGTCGTCGCTAAAGCAATAGCCAGTCGTCATGAGCGGGTTCCAGATTTTCCTCGGTGGAGTGCATAAAGCAATCGTAAACGCCGTCTCGACGCCATAGAATATCAGGTTGCTCCAGATGCAAAGGTGTGACCCGAGATAGATGAACATATTACCTTTGCGGGTAGGTGCGAAGATCCGGAGATACTGAAGTAGGATGGAGAGTTTGATGAAGAAGACCACAAAGCCGTAGACAATAGCTGAGATATTGACCCACTAATCTTGCTGTTAGAACTACTTATCCGTCTTGGGCTTCTTTTTCATTTGGTCTCACGTAAAGCATCTTGAAATAGGTTTGCAGTTGAACGTTCCACATATGCGTACCTCCGCCATACCGAGTCACAATCCCGGACGGGATAGTCTCTCCAATCTGAAGCAGCTGCTGTAGTCAGTACAGAATCGGTCTTGCGTCGCGGGCTACCTTACCCATGCTAGGAAGATGACGTCTGGACGGAATCATAGGGTCAACGACTGTAGTCTTGAAAGAGCGAGGGAAACTTACAATCCTCCAAGCCTAGCGCTCGAACAATGTATACCTTAGTATACATGCGTAGCAGGACGGCCAGGGTACCGAAAGTGACACACAGAGCTATAGTCAAAGCAACGAAGACGTCAAGATTTGGCGCGTCGTGGAAATTTGGGATTAACCCTACTGGGGGGCTCATAGCTGGTCCCTCGAGCAGTGTTCGGAGCGCCGTTTGAGCCTGCTCAGGAGTCAAGTTCGTGGTTGAGCTCGCCATCATGGACGATGCTCAAGTCACATCCAAGAGAAGCAGTCGAGACAGGAGAAGGAGGTAAACTAAGTTGACCCAGGAATAGGTGACAACAACTGACTTCTTTGTTTTTGTCTGATGTTGGAGACCAGCATATATAATCCTGCACATGGCCGGAGCCTTGCCTCTGGCCTCTCTGCCTTTCAAAATGTAACCCGCCTTGAATTCCATGCCCCAAGTTTCAGCCAAATATGTCCGCGCCGCTGGGACTCTCATATGCGTGTTGTAGCCTTGCAGGTCAGCAAATGTAAATGGGGCGTAGGACGGAGCGGGCTGCAAGCGGGCGGCTTTCGGATGGGGGACGTGGCGAAGTCGGTATCCGTTCCCAGCCCGCTCGGTACCTTCTTCACCGGATTATTTGCCTTGCCTTCTTGAATCTCTTTCTGGTTCGCACGCTTCCTGGGACCGGAGACAGTGTTTGGGTTCTGTCTGAGCTACGGGCGATCGGGAAGAACCTTGGTAGGCCCTTCAAACGAGGCGCAATTCATGTTCGCATTGGATATTGTTTATTGTTCAAACACGCCGATTACAGGATTTTCATTCATGCATATGCAAGTGCGTGGAGACACCGGAAGTAATTTGACCGCACTATGAAACTGACAGCATGTGGCCTGCATGATCCTTGCTTCCCCCTCAGATTTGAGTTGTCTGGGGGTCGCATTCATCAGGCGAGGCTGTCGTTCGCGTAGCGCACGTAGCTCGAAATGATCTTTGGGTATCTTGGGTGGAAGAGGTTTATATTTGTCGCTGACTTTGCCAAGTCGTTTGCTTGCTGAGAACGATCTATGATTTGAAAAGTTGTAGGTACAAACCCACAGGTCCCAGACGACGGTGTTTCAATGAGGACTACCTTACCGCTTGGTCCATATGTTCCTGGGACTCAATTCGGAGTGTACAAATGCAACCTGCTGCAGCTTGTTCCCGTGCAAGAAAGATGGGGAACGGGGAAAGAAAACGTGAAGGATCCTGCATTCTCATCAGCAGTTGCCGTCAAGGATGCTGGGACATTTTGCGCAAGGCTTGGCGGAGGCTGTGATTCACCGAGCGCGCGCTGCATGTTGCATTATGTCGATTTCGGATTTCTTGAGGATTTTCGCGGGGGTGAAACGGCATCTATGAAGTCTGGCGGGCGAGATGGGCGGGAGGGCGGTGGGGATGCACGGGATCGAGGTCGTGAGTGGGATGGACGAGGTGTTGTTGGGAAAGAAACGTCCGGCGTGGGGGCTCCTGTGGCTTTGGTGCTGAGTGTGGCGCTCTGTGATGTGATGTGGTTAGAAAGATGCATGATCGGAAGCGGGGACGGGCGAATTGGTGGAGTGAGAACGTCGTGGGGGCTTGACGTTGATTCCGAGACGTGAACTTGACTTTTGGCATATGGGCAAGGAAGCGGGCGTCTGCTGAAGCTGCTGCTGGGGAGGTACCAGGGAACGAAGTTTGGCAAAAGTCAACGTTGGATGCTTTTTCCCGCAAGATAGAGCTCTACGGCTCAGATGTTGTTGTTGTGTCTGTTCTGTGGAAGCTGTGGATAGCGAGTGGCCGCAGGGTACGTGAAAATGACTGGAATGCGTCAATCATGGACGTGTGAATCTGTTACGGATGTGCACCCTTCGTGTGTTGGACTTTGGGGTTTACATTTACCAGCGATTCACTGTGTGTTAAGGTGGCAAGCACCTTGAGGCACTTCAAGGACGCTGTACATATCAATGATCTATAAGATAGTAGGTATTGGCTACGGGACACCACATGCGCAGCAGGCTTGGAGATGATCCTATTCCAAGGCTTGACCTTTGGTTCCTGTTTCAGCTGGTCTTTCTCCTGCGGCTACCTCCTCGATCGCTTCTTTGATGATCTGACACCCCTTCGCCATGTCATCCTTGGTGATGTTGAGCGGTGGTATGAATCTAAGCGTGTCGTAGATGGAGGTCGTGAGGACCAGCATGTCCTTCTCCATACATTTTGCCTGTATCTTTGACGCGTATCCATGTCCCGGCATGCACTCCAGCGCCAACATCAACCCTAAGCCTCTCACATCATAGATCATCTTGCAAGTTTTAGGGTCGGTTTTTGCTCCGTCTAACATACCCTTCAGCTCCGCCCCCCTAGCAGCCACATTCTCCAGAATCTTCTCTTCTTGGAAAGCTTTAGCCACAGCCACTCCGGCTGCACAGGAGACTGCGTTTCCGGCGTATGTACCTCCCATTGATCCAGGTTTCTGCATGTCCATCAATTCCTTTCTTGAGACGATCCCAGAGAGTGGAAAGCCGTTTGCGATCCCTTTGGCCATGACCAAGATATCTGGCCTGACATCCCAATGTTCAATTGCGAACATTTTCCCTGTCCTGCCAAAGCCGGATTGCACCTCGTCTGCTATCAACAGGATGTTATTCTTGTCGCAGATTTCTCGAACCTTGGCGAGGTATTCTGCTGGAGGCGGAACGTAGCCTCCTTCGCCCAAGACTGGCTCGATAATGATGGCAGCGGTGTCAGATGGTGCAGTCTCTCGTTTGAGAAGCAGCTCAAGCTGAAGTATTGGGTCCATGCAACAGTTCTCAAAGCCGTACTTCCCACCGGAGTGGGTGGCGACTGAGCATTGCGCGCAGTATGGAAAAGCAACCGGAAATACGCCCGGCATCAATGGAGCGAAATTTTCGCCGTAGACAGTCTTGGAGCGTGTCATCGCCATGGTCCCAAAAGTCCGTCCGTGATACGAACCCTGCATGACGATGATGTTCTGTTTCTTGGTTGCATGTCGGGCTAACTTGACCGCTGCTTCGACAGCCTCGGCTCCTGAATTCCAGAAGAAGAAGGTGTCGAGCGACTTGTGAGGCATCAGAGGTAGGAGTGATTGCACCAACTCGAGGTAGGGTTTCTGAAATGCTATGTTGATCTGCCCGTGGACGAGCTTGCCGACTTGTGATTGGGCTGCCTCTGTCACAGCCGGATGACAATGGCCTAGGTTGGCAACTCCGATGCCACAAGTGAAGTCGAGCATCCTGCGGCCTCCGACCATGGTGACATAGCTGCCAGAGCCGCTCTCGATGACCTCGCTGGCGAGTCGACCAATGCCTCGGGCTACATGCTTGGTGCCGAACTGAGCCAACGCCGAGGCGCTCATCGTGGAGAGACTGGGAGTAGTAGGTTCCTGGCCGTCCGATGACGGGATAGGAGACGTCAAGGCTTGAGCGCAGGCTTCAATGCTAATCGACGGGTGACGTAATAATCTGGCTGTTTGTAACTGGGCAATGTCAGCTAAGACAGATCTAAGAAACGCGCTCGCGAGTTTGAGCCTAGTCTACAGACGTCGCTGAAGCAGGTAGAAGGAAGTGTTTATGCTAATGGAAGCTGTTTTGTGGTCCTCGCAGTGCTTTAGAAGTTGAAAGCTTAGCGTTAATGAGGACACGATGCGGGGTTATAATACGAGTACCGCTAGCTGTATGGGTTAGTGGTCTCAGAGCTTGCTTAAGGTACTCCTCGGCGCCCGTAATGCGCGAGAGCAAACAACAGTGACGAGCAGTCCGTTGCACTGGCCGAATGGCCTGCCCTGACTATTCCGAGTGTCTGTTTTCATGTTGTAGGAGTAGCCAGTACTGATATTTGGAAGACCCTACCTTAGTCCTGGCAGTCGGCCTTGTATGCCAAGCTTCTTGGCGCGTTTCGAAATTCTCGGCGGAATCTCGGACAATTGTGCCTCACAGTTGCGTAGCACACGCAAGACACGGCGAGACGGTTACTTATGGAGAAACTCGAAAAATTGGTAAATGCTGTTTCATCTTCACCCTCAGCCTCTTTGCAGCTGAGAGCCTAGGGTGAGTGGCTGTGAATAAGATAAGTTCCTTCCTCCTGCATTTTGGATCAGAGTGACAGATTGCTTTGCCTCGTCCCATCGACAATGCGAAACAATCTTCGCTCAGCTTCTGTACAGAACATAAGGCTGAGACAGAAAGTCTGCTGAAACAACCTGGGAATTGAATCTTGGATGCAAGTCAAAGAAGAACATCATTCGGATGCTCATTATCGGAGAATAATGGCTCTTACGAGACCATCCTCCACCCCCGTCTCGAAAATCTAGATTCGTTTGCCTTGTCAATTTACTGTGACTCCAATCGCCTGGCCCAAAATTGCCTCTCCCCTGCACCTGCACCATCGCTGGATACGTTGAGGGCGTAGCATATGGCACAGCACTGTTGTACTCATGTGTTTCGACCGCAGTTCCAGCAAGTAATGAGTACAGACATGCGCATTAACCCACTTCCTGTTGAGTGGTGGATCGGTTTGTGTAAGCGCTGCGCTCTCGGGCCTCGTGTTCTCTTGTATTCATCCTTCTTCTAGGAAATGATATGTGTCGGACCTTTTCCCTGCTGTCACATCCTTTTCATATTGCATTCATATTTTAAGAAGTGCGATGAGGTCGTTTACCTGTGTTCTTTCAATGCTCTGGCTCTTTGAAACATGTTCCATAGGCTTGTTTGTCGACTGTGCCGTCCTGGCGGAACGACAACCCTTCCCAGACTCGTTGGCCTCTTCTCCCAACTCATCGTCTCAATCCAGTACGCAAATCTTTGAAATTTCCGCTTGCGCAACATATGGCTCCTTACTGATCATCTCAGATACCACGGCGGGCGTTACCCTGGTCACCAAAGTCATCGCAGTCACATCTTTCCTAGGTTCATGGGGAGCGTCTCCAACAACAGATGCGTCAGATCAGCCGGACGCGGACGGTGTTGCCACCAAAGTGGTCAGAGTCGGAGTGACCACAGCTAATACTGTTAATTGCCAACCATTGCTCTGCAGTATTAATGTCGCGGTCAGTAATAGCCTGCCCTTCCGCAAACTCAGATAAGTTCTAAATATCGGGATTAAGTCGGTCTCTGTATTCTACTGGCCCCAGGAATCCGCAAACACAGCGTGTCTCTCCACAATATCAGCTCTGCCATCGGCGTTGCCTCCACCGGGTTTGATCCCGTAAGTCTATCTGCCAGCCGCCTGCCGATATATCCAAGGATCACACTAATTGGGCTCGAAAGGCAATCTCCAAGTATATACGCCGTCTTCTATTCAATAAGCCTCAGCAATGGTTGCGGCAGTCTTAGCACGACTTGGGACTCAGTCACGATGTCCTTCACCCCAGGCGCCCTATCGACCGTTGCACCCGTAGGAACCACTGCCGAGGTTTTCAATTTTGCCGATCTGCCTTGTCCACCGCCAGGCCTGTACGTGGAACCCGGCCAATTGTACCAGCCTCAGTTTGCGCCACCACGAGTGTTTTTCAGTAGCTTACAGGCCGCGAATCCAGCCGCCTTGCAGGGTTGTCCGGACGGCGTGTGGGCGGATGGTTGGAAAGATCCTCCAATAGCTCTCGTTACTGCTGGTCCCCTTGAGGGTCCTGGTCAGCCGGGTGGAGGTCGTCCACCCCGCCTGAGAAGAGAATTAGCAGTAAATGCACACAGAGTGGCCAGGACTCCGACTAAGACTGCCGAACCCTGGTAGGCAGTGTTCTTTGAGCAAATGGACAATTTGATTTCAGTCCAATCTAGAGTGACATGCCAGAAAGTCTTCTAGCTGTAGTTGTGCGACAAGGATAGATCTAAACGCCGAAAAAGTCTGATAGAGGGTTTACAAGATTGTAACGCAGAATTATGCTGTACTCGGGGTAGCGTTATCGCTTGTAAGATTCAACGCGAAACCATATTTACTGTCGTATTCTCGTGTTGTGCAGTGACATTCAGATGTCGCAAATTACTATTACTAGTAGAATCAGCTTGCTTGTGGACATTCGAGCACATTCAAGACCTGGTTCGATTAATCGGTGCGAAAAGCAATGTCCCGTCTTATCTTTCAACATTGCACGACCACCCTCCTGAGCGTGATCCAGTCGCAAGTCAACGAAATGATCAAGTCCCAAGGCCTCACTCGCAATTGAAATTGATTGGAGTGCCCCCTTTCCGCTTCGGGCCTATTGTCGCGAGCAGGTTGCAGCGTCGGCTCGACCGCCAATAGGCTGGTGCGCACGTCTACAACTCTGGCGTATGGTTCAACAAGCCGATTTGCAACATTTGCAATGTCTGGTTCAATGGAATTTGTAGCAGGGTCGAAGGGTAGAATTGTCGGAGATGATATCGGCGAGGTTGCCTTTGACGCTTGGGAGCCATTGTTTTCAGACATTTACCGCCTTCTGTTTGGTGAAGGGCATGGCGAGGCAGAGAAGTATCTGAATTCTCACGGTCACGCAGCAACGTACGGCAGATTTATGTAGGGGAGGAAGATGCAGGGGAGAAGGGGAAGGGAAAGCATTATTACACGATTTCCGAGCTCCACACGCTCTGAGTGCACTTTGCTACCTAGAAGCCTCTCCACTAGGGAGCCTCGGAGCTTTAAATGGGCACAGAAAGTCTCGGCAGAACGTCAAAAATGCCATACTTTTGCAGCGCAATAAGTTCCGAACAACAACATTTATCATGAAACATTTGACTACGAACCTTCAGATCTGCTCAAGAAAAATGATTTCCCCTGTAGGCTTTTCTCCAGGTCTCCTGGCTGTTGGATTGTGGTGGACTGCGCAAAGGGGCTTTTTGATGATCGGTCGGTACCCCTGACTCTTGTGCCCTGTCAGCCTATGGAATAGCGTTCTGTGTGCTTCTCTGTAGTCGTTCCGATGGTAGGAGAGCTTGGCCACAATTGGTCCAAAATCTGTAGATTGGGAGGCAATCTTTGTACAGGAGGAGGCAAGTTTTGGAGAAGCAGTTGGCTTTGTCTTTGCTCGTGATTCGGTGTTTGTGATTCTCCGTTCTCCGGGTCTAAACCATTACGCGTGTTACCCGGGTAGCTCCCGCATAGCGTGATTTTGAATTTTAAAGAGGAACGCGTCCACATGATTCCGATCTTCTTGAACATAGTCACACACGACCAGAGTGGTGAAGCTGGCTGGGACTTTGGTCCAGTATATAGAAGCCTGTCCTAATCAATCTCCTCGTTTCGTTTCTTTTCTTCCTTTACTTCTATACGCATACCAGCTCCACGGCCGTTGAGACCGCCCCCGAGTTGCAACGCGATCCCAAGGAGGGTGGTGTTGTGCTCTCGGTAGAACCTTTTAGCATAGGGTGAGTGACCGTGCCTTTAGCTTCTCGTGGGTTCTTATCACACCCTCGGCTTGCTTCGTCAGTGATGGGATGTCCTGAAGATCATGAAGAAGGACTCACGCGCTCCAAGCCTTGCTCTCCCTGAGCTCATCATGTCTCAGAAGAGGCTTGACGCCTTGGCTGACCGAGTTCAGCCCCTCCAAACAAGAGCACCAGAGACAGTGGACAGACCCTTCAGCTACGAGTAGCAGTGGCGTCGACAGGGACACTGACTCTGCCTTTCCTGGCCTCTCATGGAGCTCCCTGTCTTTGCTTGGCTCCAGCTGCCCAACCCTCCTCAACGATGATTGATGCAAACCACGTCCGTCCGGGGGACCTAATAGCCACTGTACTGGAGGCTGACCGTTGTGAGAAACATAGGGCCGTCGCGATTGGGGACTCGCGGACGCAGAGTACGAGGAAGCGGAGGTAGAGGAAAACGTATGTCAAGGACGTCGAGAAATCCAGCAAAGGCTTGCGGCCAGCATGGCAACATTGTACCAATCTCTGACCGTTTCCTATAGGCGCTCGATGTGTGTCCAAGCTCTTCTCATCATCTGAGTACCGTGCAATGCTGATACGCGTTGATGAGTAGAGGTAGGACGACATGGCCGGCGTCGTCACAGGAGACCAAGGTTGGCCACCCAACTTTTTGCTAGCATCTTCAGTGGACAAAGGCATCGTTGCAAGCCATTTCAATAGTCCTCCTTATTCTCTCTCAATGAATATAGCTGGCAAGAACTATGATTGACTGCTCTAGGTGCTTAAAGCTTGGTGCGTTGAAGGCTTCGGTTGGTCTTCCAGTGCAAGACAAGGTTGGTCTTCACCCTGGACTTTAGCGTTTCCTTTGAGCACCACCTCGAGGATCTGGATAGTCAGGTAATCTCACCCCTGTAAAAGAGCACATCTAAGGTCCACAGTGTGCAATTCTGGTTGACATGCAAAGGAGGAAACGGGCATTCGGTTCAAGGTTTAGCCGGAGGACGCTAGAGCGCCAAGACCCCAAAGGACTTGGGTGTTGCTGTTGTCACTGATCCGAATCCTCACCATCACCATCCTTTGCTCTCTGCAACATCTTTGCGCACTTGCTAATTCTTTGGTTCTAGTCGTCTTTTCAAATCGCCGCTTCTAGTCCAGACGATCAACCACGTAGACAGCTATCTACACCTTTGCTCGGCTCCGCAGAACTAGCACGCACAAGCAGTCTAATAGCCCCGACAACACCGACTTGAAGCTCCAACTCGCAACCAATCTCGCCCAGCTTCCTCGCACTCCTTCTCTACACACCTTTGGAATTCCTCCTGGTCGATAGAGCACCCTTGGTTCCTTCTTCTCCCTCCTCACAACCCATTATCAACCCTTGCTCTTGGCTCCCGCTTCCCATTCTTTAGCCCCTCTCACGCGACGCGCTTAAAGCCTTGTGACGCGAACGAAACCTCCTCTTTTGCTCTCAGCTACACTTCTGCGAACCAACCTCTGCTTCATATAGATAGCCTTCTTCAGGGCTACTTGAACACCCTGTGCTTGACTAGATTCAGCGGGAGGTCCATCCCCTTCGATCTCGCGCAACTATTTCGCGCCCATCTCCAACTACGCCACCGCAGCAATGACCAAGCGGACTTTTATGACGTTTGTGCGGGATGAGGATGAGGATAGCGAAGACCAAGACTACCGGGACAATCGAGATTTGGATCCTGACTGGGAGCCAACCTCGGCCGACATACACAAACAGCGCGTGACCAGAGCATCACTTCGTGCAGCTCATAAAGCACGATTCACTGCATCTGGACCACAAACGCAAGACAGCGAAGACACTCAAGGGGACAGTGAAGACACTCAAGGGGACAGCAGCGACAGTGAGGTGGACACAGCTTTGGACAGCGACAGTGAGGTGGACGCGGCTTTTGACAGCGACAGTGAGGTGGACGCGGTTTTGGATAGCGATACCTCGGAGGCTCCGCATAGAAATATTGCCCGCGTTCCTCAAGTACGTTTACAACCCAACCCAACGCCGGTTGCTCGGTGTCTTTCACAACCATCTCACATAAATCATTTGAACGTCACTGACTTTGAGCGCAGATGCCCAATCGCAACGTCACTGTTTCGGTAGTTATTCCCCTGGCGCGACCACGGATCTGTGGTGAAACCAAATACTGCGGAAAGATTACTCCACGTATTAAAGAACCTGTGAAGGTCAATCGAAACCAAGGAGATGTCGTTTGTGTAATCTGTGGCTCTAGCTTCACCCGAGTTGAAGGCGTCAACTACCATTTCGTGAGTTGTGTCGAGAAGTATGGAAACCCACAAGGTAACAAGTGGAACGACCACCCGTCATGCTCAGAGGGGAAAATACGGAAGCATATTCCCGCCGTTGACACAAGCACTCACGTTAGACCGTCCGCTTCAAAGAAACGGTGCATCAAAAGTCTTAGTTCAGGAAGAGCTTCTGACACCCTGAGTAGCGATGATGAAATAGCCCGAACCCAGTCGGTACCGCAACCAACCGCTTTGCCCACTAGATCACGCGCAACTCCATTCAAATCAACGCAGGGAACATCGAAAACTCAGCCTGATTCGGGTAATCGTATCGCGAAGACTTCATTCACATCAACCAAGAAAGCCCCAGATCCGGCCTCGAAGCCCGCCCCAAAGCCTTTCACAGCTCGACGCAAGCAAACCCCCGCCAAAGCGAGTAGGAAACAATTAAAATTGAACCTAAAGGGCGGACTTGAGACTGAGGAAGTGTCCGGTCTTAAGGAGCAACGGAACACTGGCAAGTTCCGTATTGATACGAGCCTTCCCCCACTTTTTGACCTCGGCGCAATATTCCATGACATGGTATCAAATGCGTGGAGAAATATACCTCTAGAGGAGGCGATCAAATCTCTTTCTGACAAGCAGATTCATATCGCAACAATGTGCTCCGGGACCGAGAGCCCGTTGCTTGCTCTGGGCAAGATCGAGGATGGTAAGCATCAACCTTCGCCGCCGTTTTTATCTTCCCTGACATGTTCTGTCACAGATCTACGGCTTTCTGGGAAGCCTGCATTGAATATCAAGCACCTTTTCAGCGCAGAGATTGTTCCATCTAAACAGGCGTACATCGAACGGAATTTCCACCCCAACAAGCTATTCCGAGACATTCGGGAAATCGCTGCAGGTGGACAAGCGTGAGTAGAGTTATTTGCTCTTGAGATCCACGCGCTGACTCTCTTAGGACCACCGCTTATGGTGCTCTCACTGATGTTCCCTCGGACGTTGATATCCTGGTGGCCGGATTCTCTTGCGTCGATTTTTCTAGGCTCAACAGAAAGGGCAAAAAAATCACGGACGTTGGTGAGTCTGGTGATACATTCCGAGCGATCCTCGAGTACGCCAAGACGTATAGGCCAGGCGTGATCATCCTCGAGAACGTCGATGGTGCACCCTGGGACCTCATCCAAGCTGTCTGGGAGAATGATCACGAGTCCATCCAGGACTACTTCAGGAAGATCAGCGGTGGCAAAGATGCTTCTGAGGCCGGACTGGACAACTTTTGGGATGAGGATGACCCTGCATACTCTGCTGCTTACCATAGAGTGGACGCAAAGAATTATTACATTCCTCAGACGCGAACTCGAAGATATATGATTTGCGTTGACCGTCGTCGATTTAGATCGTCAAAGTTAGCAGACGAAGCAGTTCAGAGGTGGAAAGAATACATGGTGTCTCTCGAGAGAAAGGCGAGTGTATCAGTCGAAGCTTTCCTACTCCCTGGAGATGACCGCCGACTTCAACGTGCTAAGGATGAACTGTCCAAGATTGGCAAACCCAGGAGAGAAGTGGACTGGGAGGTATGCCATGGCCGTCACGAACTATATCGGCAAGACAAAAAACTTGGGGTGTCAAGGCCTGTCCTAGAATGGACCAACGATGGCACCGCTAAAGCTTCAGGGTACTTCTGGACTGACTGGACTTCGTCGCAAGTCGAGCGGATATGGGATTCGATCGAAGTTTGTTATCTGCGAAATGCCGTCAAAGGATTCGACTCGTTTTACAAACCGTAAAGATTCCTTCTCACCCTACCTGTTGTGATGTTATGCTAATTTGGAATTCATAGACGCTTCTGGGAGTTGTCTCAGAACATTGATCGCTTCATGGACGACACGCCCGCAGGCGTTGTTAGCTGTTTGACACCCACAGGTCAGCCATTCTCGTCAGTGCGGGGTGGTCCGATTACTGGACTTGAGGCCATTGCACTTCAAGGTTTGCCAATCGACACGTTACTTCTTACACGCGAGAGTGAAAGAGAACTGTTTGACCTTGCGGGCAATGCAATGACCTCTACAGTGGTTGGAGCGGCTCTTCTGGCAGGCCTGACTGTAAGCCACAAGATCCTGACGAGGACGAAGAAGTCAGTAAAACCCTCAGTTCAAGATTCGGGCTCCGACATGAAGAAGATGAGGTATAGCGAACTTCGGCCAAAGCAAGTCCTGAGCTTCGATGGTTCTGGTGCGTCATCACTTGAAGAGCTTTGCCAGATGGCTAGTGCGAGTGCTCGTCTTTGTCACTGTGAAGCTCAGACTCTCACGGCCCCGGCTCTGATGCGCATCTGCAAATGCTGCCATCACCATTGCTGCGAGAAGTGTGGTAACTTGCCCAGGCACGATTACGAGCTCCTTGGGGGAAATGGAAGACCCGTGCGCATTGAACCCCAAGAGTTTCGGAAGCGGGTGAGATCTGCTATACCTACCAGGCTTGAGATTGACGGCTTCTCCTCTGAGAGAATGGAAGGTTTGGCACGACTTCACCCGAAACGGTCAGAGCAAGACTGGAAGCTTTTCAGCGAGGCAATCTTACTAGCCATGGAGCAAGAGTACCGCTACGAGTCTATCAAGCGCTCACATTGCTGGAGGATCATCTACAATTCTGCAAATGCTCGACTAGAACTCGTCTTCCACAGGGAAGGCCTTTACTGGCTTTTGTACGGCAAACCAGGCGAACACGAGACCGGAGATAGTCGTGTACGGAAGCTGCTTGCTTTGCCCCTCGCGCGGTTAACTGTGCGGGGTAAGACAATGCGAGGTACGACCGTCACGGGAAAGACGATACTGGATGGCTCTTGGGAGATCCATCTACCAGTACAGCACGCGCTTCAAATCACCATCACTCCACAGGGCGAATTCACCGACTCATGGGAGAAGAAGCTCGGGTTGCAGGGGGAAAGCTTCATCGACAGACAAGTCCCCACATCCTTGCGCGTTGCTCGCACGCTAGATTCAGCTGCAGAGATCGTTCTGGATCATGAGATTTGCGGAGACTACGATCTCTTAGAGAATTGCGGAACCGCTTGCAGCAGCCTTCACAAGAAGAGGCCGACCGCGGATAGTCGTGACGCACCATCTCTCTATCTTTTCCTCGATCCAGATCGACTTGGAAAACCTGATCAAGATTGCTACGTATTTGCGACGGAGACACAGCGGCTAGAGTACGGCGAAAGTCGTTACATCGTAGCCAAGGTCGAGAGCTATTGGCGACCACCCCACAAAGGTTCACATCCTAAAGCTGATTTTGCCATCTCCTCACAAACGAAATGCACCGTCCCCGGCCGATGGGAACCATATTCGATCTCTCTGCGACCTCACGATACTTTAGGAAAGGCCTTCTTGAGGTTGCCCAAAGGCGAACTCTCCATGCCAGCCTTTGGTATAAGTCAGTATCAGTCACAATATTCCGCTTCCGATACATATGGTTGCTTGCACGACACCGCGACGACTGCCTTGCTGACCTGTGAAATACCGGGGCAGCTGGTTGACAGCGCTGGCTGGCAGATAGGCCATTGGACAATAATAGATCAGAAGTCTGAGCGCCAAGTTGCTGCAGCATTTGCGTGGCTTTTTGCACGAGTAGAGGATCTTGGAGATTTCAATGGCAGCTGGAGATCTATTGCTGCTCGTCCAAGAGACTACCAAAATTGCCTAACTTGCGCCCCAAAGCTGCCCAAAGTCATGTGGACATGTTCAAGAGGTGGCAAGAAAGAGAAGGTTGTTCCCTACGAAGATGGGCGAGAGGCTGGCGACTTCGAACGAAGAATCAAAGCTCGACCAGCTCCGTTCCTTGTGCAAACCTACGTCGATGACGATGAAAAGCACACAGGCCGGCTTTCCGTGGGTTTGAACCTTCCAACCCTGGCTCATCGAGCTTTGGCCAGACTCATCAACATTGAAGACAGCGACAAGATCGATATGGAATGGCGTCTCGATACCCAATATGAGGCGCCAGCTCGTTACAGGCTTAGGGACTTCACATTGACGAACAACAAGCTACATCTCCAGGCTCAGTATGCTTTTCCCACAGGCGAAGAGCTTCGGCCGGAACAGAAGCGGTCTCTTCAATGGATGATAGGGCAAGAAGCCAATGATATGTCTTTCTACGAAGAAGAAATCGAGGAAGCAACCTTGTCACAAATGAGCTGGCGGGCAGAGGTCCGCGTGAGACGAAATCGGAGTCTCCGAGGAGGCATTCTGGCTGATGAGGTTGGGTACGGCAAGACCGCAACAACTCTCGCACTGATTGGTGCACAAGAGACGAGTGCAAGCAAGTACGCAAGGAACGGAAAATCCGGCTCTATCTCTACCCAGGCGACTCTCATTTTGGTGCCATACCACCTGGTCCACCAATGGAAGGGCCAAACCCTCAAATTTTTGGGCATAGGTTCGGATGACGACAAGCTTCTAGTGATCGAGGATGTGAATCAGCTAGCAAAAACTTCGGTCAAACGGATCAAAGCGGCTCTTGTCATCATTGCCTCCTGGAGAGTTTTGAGAAGTCCGGCGTATATGGTCCGAATGTCGCATTTTGCTGCGCTGCCTCAAGGCCCGTCCAGCGGAGAACGTGAGACTGAGACTTGGCTCACTCGAGCATGTGCGAATATCAAGGAGCATATGGCTAAACTCATCAGCGAGCACAGCAGCAGTCCTAAGGACCTCGCCAAAGCTCTGAAGGAGAAATTAAAAAATGCTTATGATGACCAAGACATACTTCGTGATGTGCCTACACAGCGACTGAAGGGTTCCAAATATGCCACTTGGAATCCTTCGGAAAGCGTACAACCACAAACCCCTTGCCCCAACAAGGAGGACCTCGAGAGGTACTTCAGACACATGACAGCGAAGGACTGCAAGAGTGTGGACTCTATGACTGGTATTCTACTGCATATGTTCGATTTCTATCGAATTGTCGTTGACGAATACACGTACGTAGACGATCTTCAACAGGCCGAGAAGCTTTCAAACTTCATCACCACCATAAATGCTCGCTCCAGATGGGTGCTCTCTGGGACTCCCAACATCCAAGATTTTGGAGATGTGCGCAATCTTGCCAGCTTTTTAGGATACAATCTTGGAGTTGTGGATGATGCCGCAGGAGTCCTCAAAGGGGCCACAATAAGGCATATTAGAGGAGATAGAACCGCCGCCGAGCAATTCCGGGCGTTTGGCTATTCACATACCGCTGCTTGGCACATAAGCAGACAGGCTCATGCACAGGAATTTCTCGACAGGTACGCTAGTAAGAACGTCGCCGAGATTGGAATTATTAAGTCTAGGTTGCATCTTCGCCCGCATTTCCTTGGAGCAGCTGAGACTATTCTCAATGCTGAGCTTCAACAACAGCTACAGTCTACGGAAATGAAGATTGTTCTGCATGGCAAGAGCAAGAAAGACAATGATAGGCTTCGACGCTACAATGATCTTCTCAGAGGCTGCAAGACCGCGGCAGAGTGTCTTTTGAAGGCCTGCGCTTACTTCGAATTGGAGAAGACACAACCTGCTAAGATCGCGCTATCAGGGGACGCAATGGATGTTGATCGTGATGACGAAGACAATCACAATTCCACAAACCCTGCATCAATCATGTTTGGAGCCTGCCAAACATTGATAAGCATCCGTGAGAGACAGATGTCCCAACTTGTTGCGGAGTTGGAATACGACCTGTTACATGCTGCATGGCTGGAGAAGCAATGTGGGCGCGCCAAAAACACACAGCACCGGGACACCCATTACTGTCAGTGGAAGTCAGAAATGGAGGGAGCTGGTCTTCGAGACCCCACAGCTACGTCTAACATTCGCCGCTATCTTGAAGCAGCTCTGGAGAACGTCGATAGCGATACGGAGGAAATATACTACAGGGATCCACCGACTCGTGAAGAGATCAAGAAAGAGAACGCAGCCGCGAGCGAGCGCAGGAAGCAGGAAAAGGCCAAGAGAACAGCCGTTAGAAGAGCCAAGAACGCCAGCGGAAGCTTCAAGAAAGGTAAGGCGTCGAGAAAGACAAATGCTGCTGCTGCTTCTTCAGATGAAGACTTTGAAGAATCGTGGGGCAGCGATAGCGAAGCCGTCCAAACAGAGGGCATGGACCCAGATCCGCCAGATGTAGACGACGTGGATACAAACGCGCCAGAATCCAAACCGAACAAGATTCCCAGAAACGATACCGAGGTGTTTGTCAGCGTGCTTCGAAGCCTCACAGGTCATCTAAGGAGTCTGGTCTTAGAATTGACTTCTAGGACTAGATCCCTTCGCTTCGCCCGTGGCGCACAGGAACTCTGTCAATGGTACACCGGTCTCGGCGAGCCGCCGAAATGCAGAAGTTGCGGCAAAGGCGCGCGTGATCATGATGATGTCAGCATTAACATTCGCTGCGGTCATCTCACCTGCAAAAAGTGTATTCAGAAAGCAAGCCTCGTTGTATGCGCTGTCAATGGTTGTGACGAGGGATCCGAATCATATCGCCTGAAAAAAGCCGTGGACCTCGTAGGCGAAGGGGAGACCTTAAGAAACGGCTCAAGGCTAGGGAATATTGTCAAACTGATAAACAGTCTGCCTAAGGACGAACAGGTTCTACTATTTGTTCAGTTTGAGGACGTGATGCTCAACATAGCTTCGGGGTTGGAAGCGGCCAACATATCCAACTATGCGTTGAGCAAGAAAGCCGGCCGTCAGATGACCCACATGATGAACGATTTCCAAGACAACGAAGGGGAAGACAAGAAGAAGGTCCTGCTCCTCAATCCCTCAAATGAAACCGCATCCGGAATGTGAGTCAGACCACCTTTTTTTGCCTCAAGCAATGCTAATAACATCCCGCACAGTAATCTCACCAACGCAAATCACATCATCTTCGTGTCACCCCTTCTCACGAATTCGCAACAGTCCTACAACGCCTCAATGACACAATGCATTGGACGAGCAAAGAGATACGGTCAGCGGAGGATGGTCCACGTTTATAGATTTCTTGCCCTGAAGTCTATAGACGTGGATGTCGTGCAAGAGCGCGAAGAGAAGACGTTGGTGAAGAAGAATCTCAAAGAGGACAACGCGGCGGAATTGCGCGGACTTGGTACGAGGGGATCTGAGGGAGAATGGTTGTTGGTGGAAGAGGGTGCGATTGAGGATTCCATGGAGGGTGGCTGGGGATCAGGTTACGACTTCAAGTCGAACCCATCTGCGGATGATTATTAGGAATTGAGGCATAAAAGCATCTGACTTGGAGTTTATAGATGCTGCTTTTTCTCTTTCTGAATGGCAGATAATCTTGAGACAATTTAACAATCCTCCCTGCGTTCGCCTACCTCTATTCATGTGGGTCTGTGCCTACCCTTATTCGTTCGTCTCATCCAGCCTGTCGTCTGCTCGCTCCTGCGCTCGCACTTGCAGCCTACCGTCATACGCGGCACTTCGTCGATTTCCTCCGCGTCACCCATTAGCGTCCCTCGTTTACCCTCTTTCAATACGTCGATCAACTAGCTGTTGACCGCGGCTTGATTGTCGCGTATTTTATCGAGGAGTGTAGCAGTATTCAGGTCAAAGAACCTATTGTTGGGTCGCTCGCGGCCTATCAAAGATGCCACATCGGTCATTCTGGGGGACTTTGTCTTCGCTATTGTCTCCCGTCCTATTCTTCACACGCGCAGTCACCGGAAGGACTTCCAGGCAAAGAGCTGATCAAATTAAAATCGGCTACGTTCAATGGTGTAGATCTTCAATAGAGTTGTTGACTCGGTATGGAGAGCATGGCATTTGCACGGTAGAAGGCTTGGTATCAAGCTCAAAAAGTGGCCACGGCAAACTCTCCCCGCTGCCGCGCCAAATGTTCTTGGAACAGTATTTCCACATGACATTGGCTGAACTATAGCGAGAGGAGGAACATACATTAGGAGAACTTGCAGCTCCGGGCTATGACTATCTCGTTCATCTGAAGCCGCGAGGACGCCTCCCAATACTTACATAAAGCGGGTGGCCCTCGTACACCCTACCCTTCCCAGCCTCCACTCCCAAATTCCAAACTTCCCTCCACGCAATTCTCGCATCCTCCAGCCTGTCCTCCTTCGCAAAATCAACGTAGAGTTCCCTCGTCTGCTGCTCGAACACCTCGACCCTTTTGCTCTCCGTATCCTCATACCAGGTCTCAGGGATATAACTCTTCGTCTTCCACGACTTCTCCACCACCAAACCCGCCCCCTCATATAACCTTTCTAGACTATCCATACCCTGCACCCATTGACGATCAAATGGCAGCGCCATGCCGAGCTTCGTGCGGAGCGCTACAACAAACATATACTGCAAGGTAGGATACTCAGTTGGAACATCTACTATTATCCTACCATCTTCCTTCAACAGAGCAGCCCACTTTTTTATCAGACTTGTCGGATCGTTGAGCAACACGAGCGCCGAGCAGCATGAGATGACATCAAACCCACCCCTGTCTCTCCCTATTCTCCGGACAGCCTCAACATCACCCACGTCTTCGGTGATGTCAGCTTCGACCCATTCTATTTCTGCGGCTCCGTTGGGGAGCTCCTTCTGCCGTGCTAGATCCAGCATCCCCGCCGTGATGTCGATGCCCACCACGACGCCGCTGGACCCGACAGCTGCCGCCATTGGTAAGGTCACGAGTCCAGTGCCGCATGCCAGGTCGAGGACCGTGGAGCCCGGCGCAGGCGCTATCCACCGTGCGAAATCCTGTCCGAGTTCTACGTGCCAGCCTCCGGTTGAGATGTCGTAGTTCGATGCGCGGTCACTGTACATTTTGACCGCGCACGCGGTTTGGAGTCCCTTAATGTTGCTGCTAACGGAAGTGGGGGAAGTCATGATGTATAATGGACAGATATCCCAGAGTATTAGGAAGATGGATCGTCAGATGGTAAGAGGGTGGTTGGATTTGAAGAAGTGTACGATGCTTAGGTACCCAGGGTTCTGACAAGGAAGGTTGGTGCGGCCTTCGGCCGCGCAGGACTTGCCGAATTCCTTACATAAGCGCACCAATGAAAATGAAAAGCTATAAAACTGGAAGAGCACGTAATTGACATATAAGAGCAGGAATCAGGATAGGAAAAGGGGCCATACGCTGGTCGAGTTGTCTTATAGTAATTGGATAGTGCAGGTGGGAGGGTGGATGGTGGATGGTGGAATTTGGCTCTCAGCCCTATTGTGCTTGGCATGTACGACAAGTAGCACAACAAGCTCCATAGATGAACAACCAAGCCGTCATGAATGTTCCAATATGCATGACTTCATGCGGAAAGCGAGCTATATCAGCCTACCTAGCATCGCAGACCCCAATCATTTCAATGCGGCTTAGCAGAGCTGATACCTGCGTCAACATTCCACTCAGCTCCATCCATCTTTTCTTACGCACACACCATAATCTGGTCTCATAGACCAGGTTTGCATCTAGATACTGACAGATTCGCCAGATTAACTCCGTGCTAGATACCCTTCGCCACTTCTTCTTTCCTGCCCTGTCCTTATACCGCATGCTCCGACGCATCAAAGCTCGCTGTAACCATAATCCCCTGTGCGCCCTGCAAACTCCCCATCTCGAGTTCCGAATGGCTGGGCTCATGCCCCGCGGCCGCGGCCGCATGGATTGGCAGCGGGACGTCTATCTCGGACGACTGCGAGCCGTTCTTATTACCTGGAACGGGGTCGCGCAAACGGAAGGACCGAGCACCCGATTTGCGCGAGTTTCGACTGCCTCCGGACCCGCGCGAGCCAAGTGTTGCAAGGCTGTAGACACTTCGGAAAATGCTGCGGACCCTTTCGGAGCGGAGGAGGCCGTACTGGACCGGCAAGCAGGCGGCGCAGAGACCAAGACCCGCCTCGAGCAAGGAGAAGTAGGAGGTTAGGGTGGTAATATCTGCGAGCGATGATTAGCGAAGAGAGACGGCAAAGGAACGGAGAGAGTGTATTAGACGGTACATTCGAAGTCGGCGTCCGGGTCAAATTGAACTGCGGCGAGGTTAGTAGAGAACACGAAAGACGACACGAAGAGAAGAGCGAACCTGTGAGCGCTTTGTAGTAGATGACCATGCGAATGATAGACATGGCAATGGTACTGTCAAAGGAGTGAGTTCGCATGGTTCCTCTGCGTTGGGTTCAAGACCTACACTGCGCCAAGCCCGAACACGCCTGTGATAGCAAACTTGCGACGCGTGGGCAAGTGGAGCTTCCAGATCTGCAATTTAGTCAGTCATCTGCGCTGGTATTTGGGAGGTGTTCTGCCATACTTCAGGGATCGGGAGAAGAATCGTCAACACATCTGTGACAACGTCCGAGATCGCATAGCCAAGATGGACAGGCTTCGTCGGGAGACAGTCACTCAACTCCGTAGTAGAGTTGGTCCAGTACGCCTTGAAATTAGTTCCGCAGAGGAAGAGCAACGTGAAAAAATATCCGATCATCCACGCAGTAACGATAGCAATCATGAACCAATTCGCCCAGCTAAATCGATGTGCGACGCGATCTTTAAATACACGTCGGTAGAGAAGGAGGAAGCTCAATTTGATGCAGCCTAGTGCAGGCACTTGAATGAGCTCGCCCGGCCAACCTGCCTAATTCCGTCACCGTGAGTAGCCAGGTGGATGGAATCATTAGAATGATACTCACAACGTTGGCATCTGGGTGTCCACGCCCCGCGTCTCCCTCGGAGCTTGCGTAGCCAAGTCCTCTTAAGCTCGTCTCTACACGAAATTGAGTCTCGTGTCACGGTGGAAGCCCGATGTTTCCGAACCTGTGATAAGAGCAACTGCCATACCAATCACGAAAAGCTAACGCGCGATATAAGCTGTTTCGTTGGAGCAAGATGTCATATTCTGGTAGCTGAGAGTCTGAGACTCACGAGAGCTGCTGCAATAGCGCAGTCGTCCAGTCCAAGGCTAGATCCTGAAATTCTTCGCGCGTAAAAGCGCAGAAAGACCATCACTGAGCAGACGAAAATCAGGATCGCGCCCTCTATGATGACGAGGGGAGCATGCACCCTCAAATCTTGAATCGTGGTCATTATGATCGAGCAGCCCGAAAACCGCAATTCACATGCCGACAAGAATAGGAAAGGGACGCAGGTCTGCACAATCGACAATCAACGTTCAAGGCTGCGATGGAAGGGGCTGTTCCGACGACAACAAACAATTCCTGAGAAGTTTTTCAACGGAGATGTCGCTGTCGCTGATCCACGACCACAGTGCAAACAAGTCAAACCGGCCTTCACTGGATCTGTTTGACAGTAGCAACTCACAGATTTGTCGCAGGCAATCCTATCATATTCATGGATCGAGGCAGCATTGTCGGCACGGCGATAGGAGGAGATCTGGGGATCTGCAGCACAGGGTCGCAAAAGCTGAATCCTCCAAATCCTTCTGACACTCCTGCGCTTTGCCGGTATAGGAAGGTCCAAAAACACGAGCCCCGCAGATATATATCGTGTGCAGATAAAGGCTGCATCGAACGCGCAGCTTACAACTGGCCATTTTCCCCGCTCAGTGACAGACTTGAATCCCCAAAGACAAGAGCGACGATCTCCAATTGACCAGGGAGTTGTAGCTGACGCTGACACCGCCACTCGTACGCGTGGGTATATGGGACTCGGTGGCTTTACCTCCAATCCATCTCTCCCTTTGGATCTTTGTCTCGCGCTCTTTCTCTCTTGATTGGGCGAAGTTCGGACCGGCCACCTCTCTCTATCTTCCGCTTCATTGAGCGGGGCTCGGACCAGCGCTGGCCCTCGCTTCCCCTTCCTTGTCCCCATGGAACATCACGAAGTAGATGTTGCAATCATAGGGGCTGGTAAGTCGTGCCGTAGCCTTCAAAGGTTCAATGCACGGTAAGGAACGCTAAGTCCTGTCATCAAATCAGGCTTGGCCGGCATCGTCTTTGCCCGATTCTACCTCGATACGCATCCCGAGTGCCGGCTTACAATCTTCGAAAAGGATGGGTGTATTGGTGGGGTGTGGAACGACGGTATCAATGCCACGGTCACAGTGGCGCCGACCTCGCTGATCAAAGTTGCCCCTGGTAGCGAGGGTGTTTGACGCCTTTTGGGTACAGAGCCCCTTGCGAATGACTTCCTTCTCCGACGTTGCTCTTGAAATCCCCAAAGACGCCCCTAAGTTGTACGACACGTTTGAGTCCAAATACGTAACTCAGTACCTCGAGGAGTATGTTGATAGCCATGTGTACAATGGCAAGTCGCTGCGGAGCCGAATTCGGCTCAATACAGAGGTCCGCACCGTCGAAAAGATCGGTAGTGGGTGGATCTTGCAAGTCGTCGGACCCGTGCCTCAAAGTCTTCGATGTATCAAGTTGGCGGTGGCTTCTGGTTTGACCTCGTCACCGAATATGCCTAGCTTTCCCCGTAGTCATGATTGGACTGCGCCAATTCTGCACCACCGAGATTTTGGAGTCCATTCGAAAGCGATCTTGGCGGCGTCCTCCGCTTACAAGAACATCACGGTCCTTGGTGGAGGTAAGTCTGCCGCAGACATGGTCTATGCCTCGGTCAAGGCTGGGAAGAAGGTTAATTGGATCGTTCGAAAGACCGGTGAAGGACCCGGGATCTTCATGAATCCTGCAGCAACTGGTAGGTATAGGAATAACGCTGAAGCAGGTGCAACGCGGAAAGCTACCATTCTCAATCCTTCTGGCTTTCATACCATGCTTCAGTGGGCACAGATGCTGCACCAGTTAGTCTCAAAGAGGGAGAATCTGGACTCGAAATTATTTGCGGCTGACCGTCGCTACAAGCTATGGGCCAATTACACAAATAGAGAAAATGCTTTGCCTTGCTTTCGCGAACTTGAGCCCAAAGCTTCGTGAGCGCAGTCCTAGCAATTCGGATATAGGCTATTGCTGAAGTCGTTTGGGATAGGTTTTTCTGGAATAGCGGGCCAGTTGGGATGATTCAGCATGACGACTTCTGGGATCTTATCAGCCAGAAGGTGAATGTCTACCGGAGTGACCTGTCAGGTACGACTACCGACTCCATAATCTTAAATGATGGAAGAGACGTGCCCACAGATGTTTTATTCTGTGGGACGGGCTGGAATGCCAGTTACCCCTTTTTCTCTTCCAAACTGGTGTTTGAACTTGGTCTGCCTCACGATCCTAGCAAAGACTCGGAAGAAGAAGGACAGAGCTGGAACGATCTCATGGACGCAGCAGACCAACAGATCTTAAATCAGTATCCTATCCTTGGAAGGCCGCCTCCGGACTGCAAGCCGATTGGTGGTACCAGTCTCACCCCGGCAAGACTATACCACGGCATAGCATCTCTGATAGATACATCGATTGTTTTCCTCGGGCGAGCTCGGATGTCCAATAACTTTCGGGGTGCCGAAGCTCAAGCCATCTGGGCAACTGCATACTGGGATGAGCACGCAACCATACCACCGTTTAAGCAAGCTCAGCGCGAAGTCGCGTACATGAACGCTTTTTCTAGACGGAGGTATCCGTCGCGAGGGGTCGATGGGCTCAAACTTTCATGCAGATCTTGTTTGGTATACGGACACATTATTATGCGAGGCTGGCTTGACATCTCATCGCAAGGGCTGGTGGGAGGATTCGGATGAACCATGCCTCGCGAGCGATTTCAAAGATTGTAAGGATGAGTATATGAAAAAGTACAGGTCTAAGCAAGCTGGATGATGGTTCTTGCCATTCGATCTGTTCTACCCGCTTTTCCATTTGTTCCACATTTAATTAGTCTATGTGGCGGCATGACGCAGAATAGACTAGCACCGTGTTCCTCGGCAAACCTACCCCTTGATGCCGCAGTCACGCCTTATATTATGCAGTCGGACGTTGAGGGCCAACTAGGATCCTTGAAGGTAGCTATGCATATGAGACAGACCGTAGTCAAGGTAATCTGCATCGATTTCTTTGTCGCGATCGCAAAGAAGCTCGAATGAGACAGCCGTGGAAGGAGTGCGTCGACATTCGACGTTGACATGAACCATGTGAGCGTTAAGCTACACACATGTAGCCGAGGTGAAAAGACGTTTAATAGATTATTACCTAGATTAGACATGTACACCACCACTTTTCAATCAAGTCACCCTGGGGCAGTACAATCCCAACGGCTACGCAAACGCACCCCCACTTTCAAGATCATGTGTCTCGACTAAGCAGGACTTCCTACCTTGACTTAACTTCCTCTGCCTTGATACTCGGTCAAAATACAGCGCTCGATTAATGTATATTGGCTGTCTGTGGGTAGCGGCATGAACGAAGGCTCTTGTGTGGAAGTCATGGATGTTTTCGTAGCTGCAAACACGAGATACACTGAGAAGAAGGTTTGAGGCGGTAGGCAACAGTGTCTTCGAATTCTGATTTGATATGCATATGAGACTCGGATAAGTGAGGCTTCTTTTGCGCAGATTCTAAATTGCAATTTTTCAAATGTGACTCATTCGCGCACTCGTTGAAAGGTGCAGCCTCTGGTAGTTAGACCACATATAGCATAGCGTGTCTGCGGGGTCCTTAAACTTCAGCTTCCGGAGACTCTCTTCTTGTGCTACTTTACCCACCAGGTTTCTCATATCTAAATTACGCACAGAAAGGACCCATTTTCTACTTATCTTTCCTTTCTTCCATCAGCTACCTACTCTACTGACTCATAAACAAACCCTTTAAAACTTGCTTGAACCCAAGCAAGCAGTATCATGTCTGGTCCGTCGGCTTATGTGTTCAACAATGCAGAGGACCCAAGTGATGCTGGTGCTCTACGTAAAGCAATCTCTGGGATGGAGATAGGCAAGCCTGAGACTTTCGGAGGTACACCTCAGCCTCGCGAAGCCATTTCTTCTTTCAGCTCAGTTACGAATCGCTAATCATGGTATTTCAACAGGCCGTCTACAGTCCTCAGCCAACCAAAAGATACGGTATGATCAGTTTAATCTACATACACCACCTGACATTACTGGACGGACTCGCATCATCGCCGTGCTCGGTATTCACGAGTTCCCGGCTCCTCAAGGGAGAGACGGATGGTTTCTGAGCGACTTCTTTGCATTCTGGCACATTTTCCAGGGCATCACGATCAGTCAAACCTGGTATCATTGTTTGGACCTGGATGACATGGTTGCCAAGCACCAACGCTATCTACATGGCAACCCTTACAAACAGCGAAAGGTAGTACTAGATGCTAATATCCTAGCACAAGCCAAGAAAGCGCGCCATCCTCCTCGGCACATCAGACCGGATCATCTAAAGCTGGAGACCAAGAAGATAATTACTAGCGAGTGCAAGGCTGCAGAGCTCGCCAGCGAGCCTGTGTTGATACTTCTTCTGGGACATGGCGACGACTCGAATCATGGCATCGAACTTGGCAAAGGTAGAGCTACTCTAAAAATTAACGAGTTCAAAAGCGCTACCAAACAATTCAACGTCGGCATCACTATGATAACAACGTCCTGCTATTCTGGTGGGTGGACTTGTAATCCACAGCTCAATATCTCGACGATGACCGCCGCGGGGAACAAGAATCCGAGCCTTTCGTGGCGCTTTTCGGGCTCAACAGGTCGAGCGTGTGGATCTATGTTCACTACTGCCCTGGTTGAGAAACTGACAAGAGTTGCAGCTAACAAGACATTGCTTGGCGATGAAGCTGATGATGATATTGACCATACTGAGGAGCAGCAGGAAACCTATGCTGAATTTACGAGGACCGTCCATGAGCACCTGCTCAAGGGAGTTGACCGCAGAGGTTACGAACACCAGCTCACGTTTGGGGCTCAAGATGATGCTTGGAGCATGTGCTGGGGAGAAAGATCGGGCATACCGCTACGAAGGTTCAAAGAACGCTGGGATAAGCTGGAGGACTGGGCAAAGGATGCAACATTGCATCCAGGAGATCCCTTGAATCGGGATCCCTCGGTCACTGATGAACAGCTTGCCGATTACCTTAAGCTTAGAGCTGAAGCTAAGGGAAAGGGGAAAGAAGTCGCTGCAGCATCCGAATCAGGAGCACATGGGGCTACAGGCAGCGCTTTGGGCAAGCGCAAGACCAGTGGGTTATATGGGGGCACAGACAGAGGACTTATTGGCATCGTTTGTAAAATTGGTGCCGAGTATCTCAACAGTTACAAGGGTCATGACGATACTGCCGATGACGGATGGCTGCACCATAAGATCGATTGGATTCAGTCTGGCCGCGAAACCGACACAGACATCATTGAGAGGGTTCTCCGAGAGCTCAACTACCGAATGGCTCAAATGTCTACTGCAGACAGGTACCTCGAGATGATGGGAATTGCAGCACCGAATGGACAATCATGCTGCGAGTATGACACGAGAAGAAATGCTAAAGAGATCGATGACAAGAAGCGCGATATCATGCGGAGGCTCCTCTTTGACCGAACAGTCCTATTCCCACGTCCGCTTGAGTATCAGGGTAGACCATTTCCCAAGGGTATGGAATATCTCATTGGGGCTTTCCACTATGCCGAGACTCCCAAGGATATTGTCATTCAGAAACTTGATAATTTGGTGGCTGCTCTGGATCAAGATCTTGAGGAGGAGAAGGAGAGGGTGAAGCACGATCCTGAGGTGACGTCTAAGAGACGCAGGCTATTCCAATCCTTTGGCGTGGCCTTGGGCAACATATCACCTAGTAAGCGTCGGTCTAGAGGCCTTTCATTAAAAGGGAATGTTTGATTTCGGATTTGCGGGGCGTTTAGATGTACTTACCAGGACAAACAGTATTAAATATACGATGGCTAAACTGTCTATACATGACAAGTCTTCCGCTATCTTATACATATCTGCCGCTGTAGTCTCCCGCAAGAAGCTGGAAGAAGATTGCGGAATCACCTAAGGATGCGCAAGCTAACGAAGCCCAAAGATGTTCGGCAACTGATACTGCGGACGTTCCTGCTGAAAGCGGATGAAGCTAGAAGAAGTAAGTAGCTAAGATAAAGACAAGTACTGAGTAGCTATCGTAAACTCAACCTCTATAGCTTAAGTGGAGGGTGCCTTAGAACCGTAATGATATTCTACCTTAAACTAGAAAAAGGTAGGAACTCACTAGTAACAACTACTACCCTCAAGTCAATACTTAGAAAGTTTCATCGCTACCTGGATGCTCAGCATCCAGAAGTCTTAACACCACACCTTGCTTGTACAACTTGGCTAGCATCACTGCGTCCCGCTCTTTCAGGTCTTTTGCCTTCATGCCCGCGCCATTTGTGAGCAGTAAATCCACAATCTCCACGAATCCTCGCCTCGAGGCCAACATTAGCGCTGTCTGGTCGTATTTATCCGTAGCTGCAAGGTCGGCTTTGTAATTGATCAAGACCTGAACCACTGCTCCCCATCCTCTTTTGGCAGCCCATGAGAGTGGCGTCTGCTTGAACCACGAATCTCTGACCTCAATACAAGCTTTATGGTCTAGCAACTGCCTTACGACAGACCTATGACCTCGCTTGGCTGCCCACAAAAGTGGCGTGTGACCCTGTCCATCATCCGCTTCAAGGTTTGCACCATTGGTGATGAGTAGCAAAGCCGACGCCTCATGACCAAACTCCGCGGCTCTAGAAAGTAGTGTTCGTCCATGTCTATCTCTTGCATTGACATGCGGAGCCCAGTCTTCCACAGATGTTTCAAGTGCTTCGAAGGTCTTTGGGTCGTACCATTTGTCTTGTGGTTCCAGGGACACAAGATTTGTCTAAACTAACAGGTCAACAATGGCATTGTGTCCTCTCTTCAACGCCCACGTGTAGGGTGTCCCGTTTTGGTTGTCGTGAGCGTTGACGTTGGCGTCGTTATCGATCAGTAATCGAACGACATTCATGCAACCTCTTTTAGCAGCCCATGTCAACGGGGTTTGGCCTCTGCCGTCTATTGCTTCTAGTTTCGCTCCTTTTTCGAGAAGATATCCCGCTATCTCCACGTGGCCATGCTTCGCAGCGCAAGCTAAAGCCGTCATGCCGTCTTCGTTGCGACTTTCCAGATTGGGTTCCAACTGAAGTAGCAGATCTGATGCCAGGGGGGATTCTAGGGTCTCTGTCAGACGTCCGCTGTTGGTGACGACAATAGGAAACTAACTTACGATCTTTAAGTAGAGCTATCTCTTTTTCCATGTCTCCTATAGCAGCCTTGATGTCACTAAAAGACGATGAGCAGATGCAAGTAGCATAATCCTTGAGCGCAACTAAGCGCTGTTGCTTCAGCGACGCCAGTACAATAAGGCTACTCTGCCGCTTAATGGCATCTAAGATGCACTTGACCTCGGTAAAAATGCCAAGGCAGCACCCTTCTCAGACCTCGAACTCCCGTGGCAGGACTCAGCTTAACCGCAAGACGCTCCAGGGTTTGTCGGATCTGATCAAGTGAGCCATGTGGTAGTTCGAGGAACGAATTGATTGTACGGCCGCTGGTCTCATTTCCAGAAGGAAATAGCAGGTGTTATTGGAACTGTAAGACGTTTGAAAAGGTAGATCAAGACCTCTTTGGTGAGTCCTGCCGCACACTGTTACTAGGGCATTCTAGACTGTCTGATCCTGACGCATAGAAGTTGGATCACGACCTGAATATTGTGATGCCAAGCGAGCATATCTACCCAACGCCATCATCTCCTTCGTATCGTTACACAACATTTGCCCATCCCACCAGAATATTATTCCTCTCCTACCCTATCAGATGACAGCCCATGTTGGTTATATTGCGAAAACATCGGCCAGACGAGGCAAATGCTTACCTCAGTGAAGCTCAAGGCAAAAACGTGACGATTGCTTGTTTGATGCCACCAGAGGTTGGCAGAGTTTTTACCGAAGAGAGGGTCAGATTTTGTCTACATCCTCGCATTCCTATTATCGTTGAAAAACGATTTGTTTGCCGAGAAGCAATCCTTGAACATGTTTGCTATGCGCTGGCGATAGTCGTTGCACGTAAGCCAATTGAAACCGAATCTTCGTTCATCCACAATCCTCGGATGCATCTGCCCGAACAGTTACCACCTGCTCTTGTCCAAGTCGCGCAATTAACAATATGAAAGGTAGCAGTCCCAGATAGTCAATGATCAACTACAAGTCAGCAAGACAAGACGAGTCTACACTTTGGATCTACCGCTTTCGGCAATATTTCAAACAAAACCTAACGCGATATGTCATCTACTGCCTCAAAGGGTACTGTCGATGCAGAAGCGGTAGAATTTCGCGGTTCCAAAGGCCCAATCGTCGACATACCCAAGGTAGATTGCCGCTTGGTAAACTCGCCTCTCTTGCAGGATCGAATGCGTATTGCTCATGAAGTTGGAAGGGCTTGTCGCGAGACAGGATTTCTCTACGCTGTGAATGACACCATATCAAGTGATCTGGAAGACCGACTCTACCGCTCAATCAAGGATTTCTTTGATATCCCACACGAGGAGGAGGTGAAATTTCACAACTCTAAATCTCCGGTACGGAGAGGATATCAATACTGGTTTGAAGGAAGAAGTAACAATGACGCAAGATATGGTCGTTCACCCTAGTCTCTCAACCTTTCTCACCTTTACGCTGAACTGACAACGATTGGACAGATCTTCGAGAGGCTTTCAAGACGTGCCCAGATCCCCAGGATGAGGACTCCAGCATCGATGCATCGGCCTATTCCTCAAGTCCCAGCAACTTGTCGCCTAAATCTCCGAAAGACCTTCAGCAAACACTTTACGAGTACCGGGCTGCCGTTCATAGCTTCGCAATCGACTTTATAAGCATCGTCACGCTCTCACAGAAGAAACGTACTTCGATGACAAGATCACGCCATTCTCGGGCCTGTCACGGTTATTCTATCCGCCAAATCTGGAGCACACGGCGAACCTCGGACGCTCGATACATACCGAATACTCGTGTGAGTCCACCTTGAGTCTATCCTTTCGTTGGCTTCTTAGTACCTGCTTAGTAGCCAACCGCTTAACAGGGATAACATTCATCAATCAGCTTTCTCCTGTCTCCGGGCTCGAGGTTCTAGATCCTAATGGTTGCATTGCGAGGATCCCACCCCTGCCGAACTCCTTGGTTGTCAATGTGAATGTGGGGGACTTCCTAGAGCGCGCCAGCAATGACGTCTTTAAGAGTACCATTCATCGAGTTGTCAATAGTAGGGACGAAAAGAGTTACTCTTTAGCGTATTTCTTCGATGCGGATCTAGATGCAATAATCGAGGTCATGGAGTCCTGCACCGATGAGGTTCGGGCAAGGAAATACGAGCCTGTAAAAGTGGCGACTTGGCAAAAATAGTTTGCGATACTACCTAAGCGGTTGAATTCAATGTAGAATACGATCGAGGAACGTGGGCAATAGCCTAATCAATCCCTCACTGGACACCAGAGTCCACTGAATACATTTGCATTTCTCGGTACGAGATTCCAACACGGGGTGATGTAAGGGAAGCGAGACTAGTGGCTCTCAGGATGGGGACTTATCTTCCTTCCCGCACGTATGATGTCCTACACATATTCTTGTTCGTCTCGACCAAATCCCCTTCTTCTCTCTTCCCTTATTTCCAACCCTTTATCCCCACATATTCGTTCTCAAATCTCTCGCAATCAAGCTTCCACCTGAATGCAATCACCACACGAGCTTTCACCTCGCCAAGGGCCTCCAGAAGACCAACTGTTTGATCACTCCAGGACCGGTCTTCCTTAATCTCCCGTGTTGGATCGCGGGGCCACAACTCTATGGCGAGCTCACGAAGGTTGGGCAGCAGAGTGAGCGATCCGCGGGTCAACTCTCTTATGAAAGGGACCTGCATGTATCCCTCGACGAACGTGAGACGGAGACGCTTGATCGAGAAACCGGTGCTCGGGAGATCGAACGCAAAGATGGCGTTGATGTTATCTCCCATGTCATAGACGAGATTGGACGCAAGCACCGCGAGGCTGCGCGTGCGGTGCTTGCGATTGATTAGCGTGGGGGAGAGTAGAATGTCGTTGGCCAGAGCGTGGGTGGATAGGGCTTGAGTGGATAGGGCTTGAGTGGATAAGAAAAAGAAGTAGTAACAATCTGGCATCGATGCGATGCTGGATAGGAAGCGAAAGATCTCTGCGTTGGGAGTAATGATAGGAGAGAAGTCGAAGTCCAACATTGGTCTTGGCGGTACAGACTCATCTATCTTACTCTCTTCCACCAGCGCACTCATCAATTTGTCCAACTCGTCGGGCAGTATTCCTTCAACAATATCAAACATACGAAAAGAGTCTTCTTCATTGCGAATGTTGGAGCCCTGGATCTCAGATAGATAACACCGTATGTCTCTCAGAACGCGCTGAGACGGCGGTTCCATATCACGCATCCAGCCCTTCAAAACCTGTATGTGCGATGAGACTTCCTTCCGATTCCGGGGAACACCAGTGAGCTCATAGATGACTTCGGCGATGAATCCGTTTAGAGAAGGGGCCTTATTCCTGTAACCCCAGTCCAAAGCTGACCGTACCAAGTCAGTCTTTGGTGTGGAAGAAGATGAAAACTGGGAATCGAGTCACCTCTAAAGAAGGCCTCTTCGACGTGATCAGGCCAAAGTGGGTGTTTTTTGCTCAGTCGGCGAACTTCATATCTCCTGTCTCGAGGTAGAGCCAATAGAGCCAAAATCGACGAAACGGGATCCCGGTCATAGTCTGGGCGGTCCCATTCTGGGCGGTCCCCTGATGAACCGAGCCTTTTTTTGACATGAAGGGTCCAAGGGCCATCTTCAAACTGAAAGACGAGAGAGTAGATGGTGTCTAGTAAATCATTGGGCAGTTGGCTTAATCGATCGCGAGGTAACGCAGTTGCAGGGATGGGAGCATTTTGAGGCAGTTGAGCATCACTGGCATCAGCCATGGTTGACAACAAAGGTTCTGGAAGTAGAAGATTGACCAGAGTATTTGATGGCATATAAGTGCCGAGGGATGGCATCCCAGCCGGGAAGTATTCCATACGTTGAGTAAGGGGGTGTCATTCTAACGCATGATGTATTCAATCCCTTGCGTTCAAGGCAGCATGATGTATTCAATCCCTTGCGTTCAAGGCAGCATGATGTACTCAATCCCTTGCGTTCAAGGCAGCAGCATGATGTATTCAATCCCTTGCGTCGTTACAAGAAATTTCAAGACTTACCTTAACTCCGATAGTGGTCAGCATGGAGATGTTAACAAAACTTCTAGATATCAACATGACTTTGTCCTATAACGCCCTCCTCGGACCATCGGAGTAAAGGTAGCATCGGCTTATAGGATCCTAAGAGGACATCTTTTGATTCCAATCGCTCCTTCTGACATTAGGGTTAGGGTTAGGGTTAGGGTTAGGGTTAGGGTTAGGGTTAGGGTTAGGGTTAGGGTTAGGGTTAGGGTTAGGGTTAGGGTTAGGGTTAGGGTTAGGGTTAGGGTTAGGGTTAGGGTTAGGGTTAGGGTTAGGGTTAGGGTTAGGGTTAGGGTTAGGGTT